>JAXDDX010000003.1:15322500-15325000 GCA_034670405.1 Hoplostethus atlanticus
TCTCTCTCTCTCTCTCTTCTCTCTCTCTCTCTCTCTCTCTCTCTCTTTTCATTGTTGATGGGTTTCCCTTGTTCTGAATGGAAACCTCCATAGCTAAGATTTCTTTTTGTGGACAGTTCATTATTGATTATCAATGTCATTAGGCTTCCTGTGACTCCCATTTCACCACCCCCCCCTACGCTGTTCCTATATCAATATCAGTCCATTGCTAAATCTGTCCTGTCCAAATGACTTGGCTCTATTTTCACTGCAGTTTAGAATCTCATTTTTATTGCAGCAGTTTGGAGAAATCCTATTTTAAGACCCAATTTAGCGAAGTAACTGATCCCAACCAAGGCAATACGCTGTCTGAAGAGTTGGATGCACTTGCAGTAATGTTGAGAGCATTTGTGTTTTCTATTGCAGAGATCTGATCTCCCTTGTCACAGCAAAGCTCTCCAGCAGCTTCCCTTGGATTAGATTCAGTGGATTCAGGCCAAACTCACAACAGTGTAAAACACATTATCCATCTTTACTCTCGTACTTCAGTCTTAAATTCTTGTTTTTCTTAAAACAAGTGAAACAAAATCTGCTAATGGGGTGAGATAATCACATTTGTTTCCACTGCAAATCATCTTGTTTCAAGAATGTTGTTGAATTCAGTGAGACTGTCTTGATACTAGTGGAGTAATCTGCCTTATTTCAAGATATTCTCACTTATTTAGAACAGGTGAACTGCATTAGAGTAAGTGAAATTAATTCAGCCCATTGGGAAATTCTTTCCTGGTTTTCCAAAGAAAACAAAGCTTTAAGACCCAATGCCAAACTAAATGACTTGCTAAGGTGGATTTGTTTTGCGGTGTAGAGTGAATTATATGTGCAGTGACCATGACTAAACTGTACAGCAGTAGTGTGAACGCAGAGCATGACTTGGACACTGAGAGGAGGATTACCATGCTGATGATGACCTGAAACAAGAATGCAGTAAAATCTGCAATTGATTTGATTGATGCTGCCATTCCTCCTTCTCTTCTATTCTTCTATTCTCTCTCCCTCCATCCAATCATCTCTGGTCAATCTGGACGGCCTGCAGAATATGAACAATGTAAAGTGCCCCATCTGAACTCACAGTTAAAAAACAATTGTCTCTGTCTCTCAAGCTTTCATGTGCTCCTCATCCCTATATCATCAGCTGAGCAGTTTCTAATCAGGAAGGACACTGGAGACGAGTGTCCTGGTTCTCTCCTGGGTGTCTTTATTTGGTACCACAATAATAAGAGCAACAGCAACACCAATCTGGGGATTCATTCAACAGCCTGTGAATAAATGCTCCCCTTTGGTGGCTATCAGCAGCAGTCTGGCTGCAGGCTGTGTGCATGGATGCAAGGATGTGTGCTCTTGTGGTTCAGTCCATGGGCTCTACTGCCAGCGTCTATTGAAAACTACAGATATAGAGGTGAAGGTTAGTCCGATGCTCCTGGCTCTCCTTGCTACATCCAGATGATCATCTTTTCCCATCAGCTCTTCCCATTATGCCTCTGGTGTTCTAGATATTTCCAAAAAGCTGCCAGGTATTATCTGCTAGGCTTTCAAACTGTTGGACGCAGTTGTGACATTTATCACGTTTGACCCCAATTTAGTGCTCTGTGTGCACAAACCAGGTGACGATGTCCAAAGTGATGACCAGAGGGCAGGAAACAGTCAATACATTCAATCTACAATCAATGGATGGCCCCTGCTCCCTCTCTTCTACCCTTTTGTCTTTCTGTGTCCTTCTTTCTCACACCAATCTCTTCATCTATCCGTCTGTAGTCAATCGATGTTGCAGTTGCACTCATAACTAGCGCTCTCTCTCTCTCTCCGCCTCATCCATCCATGTCTTTATTTAATCAAGGTGGAACGTATTTGCTATGGGAAGCACTCCTGTTGTGCTAATCCCAGCCTCTCTCATTTCTCTCACCATCATGCTAGTTCTGTACGTGATGATATGAAGCAATAGACGAGCAATGGTTGCACAGATCAAAACTTTATTTCCTCTCTCTCCATCCCTCCATCGCTCTCTGTCTAGGGTATCTCTTGTATTGGCGAACCTATTAAAAACTGAGGGCAACTAGCGCTGTGTTCATCTCACACTCTATCTCTCCATTTTAATTTCAGTTTCAGTTTGGTTTATTGGCGCGATGTGTAAGTACACCTGTGTTGCCAAAGTGTATAGAGGGGAAAATAATAGATACATGGAGGAAAAAGGAAGAGAAACATCTGGTAACAATAATAAAACTCAAATATAAAACAATGAACATAAGATTATTAATGATTGTGCACAATGGCATTACGTGTCCTACAATATAGTACTATGTATATTGTACATGTAGTATGTCTGTATAAATACATACTGTACATGTGAGCAGTCTATACATGTACTTTTATACCTTTACACATTTATACTTTCTTCCTCTCTCTCTCCTTCTCATCCCTCCATTCCTCCTTCTCTTCAGGTCAGTCTTGACCAGTTGCAATCCCC
>JAXDDX010000003.1:15330000-15397500 GCA_034670405.1 Hoplostethus atlanticus
CAGCAGACACACATGCAGACGCACACACACACCATAGACACAGCAATTTAGAAAACATATACCTTAGAGTGTATAGACCCTAACACACACACACACACACACACACACACACACACACACACACACACACACACACACACAGGCACTTGTAACTGCATTAGTAGCTATTTCCAGCCAAACACATTTCCCCTGTTCAAACATGAGAAATCACAAAGATCTCATCTGTGCCACAAAGGGTTAAAATAGCAGATTGACTGGGATTAATTCAATTCAATCAACTTTTCTTCATTTCTTCAAAATCCAAATATGGAAAATTGTCACATCAGACTTGAGAAGAAATAATGAAAATAAATGCTCCATCAATTACAAATGAATTGCACTTACAGTACAGTCTTGACTGAATCAAATTGACCCCAACCTTCATCTGAAGTGGTTGATTTCTACGTGTCACTGGCATGCATGTGTTTCTATGTGTTTCTTCATGTTTCAGTAGCTCTGCTTCTAGAAACTTCCCTCCCGCTGCCAGCAGCCTGGTGAGATGAGTGAGAGACAGACGGAGGGAAGGAGAGGGGTTGGAGGAAGTGAAAACCAAAATAACACTTTATCTCAGTGTGGAATTAGACTTAACCACAACCCTCCAACCCTCACACACACACACACACACACACACACACACACACACACACACACTCCTACCAAAAAACAACAAATGTACTTATTTATATGGAATTCTTTGCTGTTCTGTGTTTCTGATAAAGGGATGTGTTGGAGGAATACAAGTATTCACACACCCCCCTTTCTATCCCTCCCTCCCTCCTTTCCTTCCTCTCTCACTGCCCCCCCTCCCTTTCCTCCCCTCTTTCTCTCTCTGTGTTGCTCTCCCTTCATCCCTTGTTCCCTAACACATCAAAAGAGACTTGGGATCAGACCGCCGTGCTCTGCCCAGTGTTCCGGAGCGTTCCTGGCATTCCAACTCCTAACCGGAATTCTGCTAGCACGGATAAAACCATGACCCCCCCCGCCCCCCCCCCCCCCCCGACCCCCCGACCCCAAATAAATAATAGAGGAGAGAGAGGGAGATTCAGACTAAGTATTGTTCATGTTTCTGCAACATCAAATGTCTATAAATCATAAATCTTAGTAGTTGCAGCCATTTAAACGACTTACTATGTTGCATCGTGCCTCAATTGATCTGGGAGCTGAGGCAAGCACATCCAAAATCCTGACCAGCTGCTAAATACACGAGGCAGGACTGTTACATAGAGCAGAAGATATCTGCACGTTGACGAGGAGAAAAGACACAAATGTTCCTAAATGTGACAATAACAATACATGAGACCATCTCCAATCACTATTATCACAGGATCTGTTGGACCCTCCCCTTGGCCCCCAGGCTCAGCCAAATAGCCAGCTGGAAGATACAGCAACACACTCACTGCTCCAGTCAGAAAGCCTCCCTCTGCTGTCACACAGATCACTGTCAATACATTCAAAACACATGAAACACATTGAAAAAACACATGGGTACCAGTTTCTGATGAAAGGACAACCATCTCTCACCCCTGGATTCATGCACTATACTGCACTGGCCACGTAGGGAGTGGCAGCTCCTATATGAGCCTCCACCTAAACCCTGCAGCACCCTCCCAGTCCCTCCTGCCACTGGTGCTCACTGGTGTCCCACAAACTGCATACGAGGCCTTAATTCCTGGCTGCCCAAACGAAGGACAGAAACCTCGCTTTTTCCTGCCAGGCCCCAAGTTATGCCCTCAGTAGAGGGAACTCAGCCACCTCCCCCCTCTGTGGCTCCACCAGGCAGGGCCCCCCACAGCATCTCGCCCAAACCCCAACATTTCCCAAGTGAAGCCAGCAGTCTCAGGGAGGTTGGTCCAGGCTGGTGGCCAAGCTTCTGGGGGGGGTTATCCAATCTCCCCTGACAGGAGACAGCAGATGTCCCAGCCTGGTGATGCCACCTCTCATAAGGTGTTGCTTTAGGGTGGCAGAAAGCAACAACTCCAAAGGAAAATGGATTATAGTCTTGGCATGGCGTCCTCCGCACTTTTATGCCTCAGCAGATGCCGGGCCCTCAGGGCAGATGTGTAGAAACCTGAGTTCAGCTCCTCCAGCTTCATGAGAGTCCAGCCAAAAACCACCCGCTCTCCGCAACAGCACACACACACACACACACACACACACACTGGTCCTCTCCAGCAGATGGACAGGCAGGTAGAGACCAGCAGCCCTCAGCCAATGATGTCCTGACTACAACAAATCCACCATTTCTTCTGGCTCTCTGTCAGAAAGCCACCAGGGGCGTTTAGGGAGGAACAAAAGCCGCCAAAGTTGTTAACCACCAGCACCCAGCCCCCCGAGAGAGAAGCCCCTTCCCAGATACCACACATTGGATCGCTGCTCCCTCAGTGGTTTTATTCAGTTGAACCTATTTCGGTGTCGTGAACACGCCCCTGTATCACGATGTCGCCCACTGAAGTACCGCAGACCAAATTAGATCTGTGATTCTGTGGTTGGAATGAGAGTAATGCTCTCAGGGTTCTTCACTGTTAAAAATACAACTGATACTTTCACATTCCTTTACTAAAATGTGTGTTTGTGTTCTTGTGTGTGTGTGTGTGTGTGTGTGTGTGTCAGCCTGCCTGCCTGTACCAGTTCAGGAAGGGGTCCTTTTGTTTAAGGGGTGGAGGGTCACCGACAGTCTGTGAGAGCTGGCAGCAGATGTGACTGGTGGGCATGTGACTGTGTGACTGTGTGTGTGTGACTGTGTGTGTGTGTGTGTGTGTGTGTGTGTGTGTAGGTAGATTGGTAGGGTATCAATGGCCATAGAGGAGGAATCCAAAACTAAAATGGTTGCAGATGAAAACAACGACCAACTACGACTCCAGATGTTCAGCTCTGTTTGTCATTTCTGTACACCCAGCTGTGGGAAATACATCTCCACCTTCATCTTCCATGTGTCCCTCCGTACAACACACACACACACACACACACACACACACATACATACACAGCCTCCATGTTTTTTTTGTTCCAATGTCCAAGACAAGGAGAATGATTAAACATGGAGGCAAAGCTCAGGTCAGAGTGAGTCAGTCGTGTGCACGTCATGGGTATCAGATGGCAGGTGTGTGATTCAAAACACACTTAAATAGTCAGTTGTTTTGTATGTGTGTCAAGATATGTGGTTCACCCCCAGAACCCCGCCCCAACACACACACACACACACACACACACACACAGTCTCGTTAAGCACAGATAGAGTTGTTTTTCGTCTCCAGTTCATCTAAGAGCAGCCTCATTATCCTGCAAGCTTTAATCCCCTGTCCTCTGGTGAGGCACGCTTTCATCCCTGGGTTTTGTTGCAGCCTATGCCAACATATTCTCAAACACAAAGCTGAGCTCAAAGCCATGATTTGTTCCAATCTAACAAGGAGGATGGGAGGCAGGTAAACTGTTCTTCCACCCTACCGTTCTTCTAATCTATGGATAACACAATATGTATTGCAAATGTATGTATTATAAATGTATGTATAATGTATGTGTGTGAGTGTGTGTGTGTGTGTGTGTGCGTGTGTCTGCATCCTGTGTCTTTGCCAGTTTTATCAGCACATTCCATCGTTGCGTGCTCGACTTTCTTCTTTTTCCTCATAACTGGCTTGTTTTTCTGTCCCAAGTTGTTTCATAATTTCCAAGAGAACCACATTTATTTAAACCTCAGATATTTGAACCAACGTGTGTAATTGTTGGGATTTCCTTGGTTTATACGTGCCAACTTCACACTAGACCATAGAAAACATTTCAGATGTGTGTAGACATATTTCATACCTTCGATAAGCTTTGGTTCAGAACTTCGATCGCTCCTGTCCTGAGGGTTTCAATGAAAGAACTGTAATACTTTCACACCAGAGAAAAGTTATGATGTTTGTTTGAACTAAAAATGTCCAACCTGCCTTTCCTGTATTCAGTGAGATATTCATGACAAAACCGTATGCTTTACCTAAATAATTTATTGTCTTTCTCTGTTGTTTTATTAAAGATATCAGCTGGTTGGTTTTGATAAATAAAGTATTTCTGGCATTAGCGTCTCCAGTGCTTTGATTTTCATCCGACACAAAATTGCTTTTGTCAGATATTTTATTGTTCTTTTTCTTTTGATATGGTGCAATAAAGAAAGAGTATTTTTCAATATGACAGTAGAGCTAATGAAATCAGAACAGCCGCTTGTATGGGCACTGGTGGGATGTAGTAGGAGATGTGTCTGGTTTCCATGGATGAAGGTACCTAACACTGGAGAGAGAGAGAGAGAGAGAGAGAGAGAGAGAGAGAGAGAGAGAGAGAGAGAGAGAGAGGGGGGGGGGGGGGGGGGGGGGGGGGCGGGGGGGGTCATTTTCATGTGTGCTTTCAGGATGATGCCCTTGAGGTTCTACTGCTACTTCTACTACTACTACTAAGTGTAGTACCACCCGTCCCCACCCACTCTGCTGCTTACTGTGAATGGCAATTACAATATTAAGTACCCCTTCCTTTTACTTTCAAGCCCAACTCTACCACTCAAGGCTATTTCCTGCCCCAGTGGTTGCCGTAGCAACGCTTCCTGTGTTGTTAGCATTAGACAGCAATCTCTCCCCTACATCCAGCCAGCCGTCAGCCAGACAGTCTACGCATGCATCCACCAATACAGTTTATCCAGTCAGCCTACCACTCATCCATCCATCCATCTATCCATCTATCCATCCATCCATCCATCCATCCATCTATCCATCCATCCATCCATCAGTCCACCCATCCATCCATCCATCCATCCATCCATCTATCCATCTATCCATCCATCCATCCATCCATCCATCAGTCCACCCATCCATCCATCTATCCATCCATCCATCCATCAGTCCACCCACCCACCCATCCATCCATCCATCCATCTATCCATCTATCCATCCATCCATCCATCCATCCATCCATCAGTCCACCCATCCATCCACCCATCCATCCATCTATCCATCCATCCATCCATCAGTCCACCCACCCACCCATCCATCCATCCATCCATCTATCCATCTATCCATCCATCCATCCATCCATCCATCAGTCCACCCACCCACCCATCCATCCATCCATCCATCTATCCATCCATCCATCCATCCATCCATCAGTCCACCCACCCATCCATCCATCCATCTATCCATCCGTCCATCCATCCATCCGTCCGTCCGTCCGTCCCATACTAATATGAGATTTATTCTAAGAGAGCGATTCACAAACAAAAATTAATCAGGCCTCTCTCGCTTTGCCATCCCTCTTTCTGTCTGAGAGATTGAATAAGAAACAGAAGAGTGAGCAGAATTCAGATATTAAGGGACATATAGAGAAGTAGTAGAGAGAAAGGTAGATCAATCCAGAGAGAGAGAAATAAAGAGAAGGTCAAAGAGAGAGAGAGGACATGCTATTTGTTTAAACCCACCATTCCTAGAAGACTGTTTTTGTGTCTGTCAGCAGCTTCTTATCATTTCTCATTGTGGGCAATCTCACACACACACACACACACACACACACACACACACACAATGTCACCTCACTTTGTCTAACAGATGAGGCTGTTGTCAGCAGCTTTGAGTGTGTGAACATGCATGCAGACCTCGTCCTGTTGACATCAACTCTATATTTTACTGGTATTTATTTTCAGCATCCTTTCAGTCTCCATGTTTTCTCTCTGTCTCTCTCCCCCCCCTCTCTCTCTCTCTCCTCTCTCTCCTTTTTGTGTTTCTCATGCATCTCTCGCCCCCATCATTTCCTTCTCCTCTACTTCTCTTTCTTTCTCTCCTCGTCCTCTCTGTCCCATGATGTTCTCTTCTTCTTGTTTTTATCGGGACATATCGCCGCCCCGCTGTTACCATGGAAACCAGGAAATAAAACCATGAAAGATGGGGATCTGAGGAGTTTTATTCAAACCTCACTCCATATTTCTCTCTTCTCTCTCCCTTTTCCTATCCTGTATCTCATCTTTTTTCTTTCCCAAACATGCTCTTTCTCTGCTATTGTTACTTTAAATGTGTGTGAGTGTGTGTGTGAGTAAAGTGTAGCATCCACAGCTAACCCACACCTAAATATCTTTCTCATATCAGCTCAGACAGTTTCCAGTTTGAAGCTGAAGTTGGCCTCCGCCTGCACATCACCGTCTGTTAAATGCTCGCTGGGTTATTTTTGTAGTCAAAACAGAAAAAAACTGTAATGAATGATCTAATTTAGGGTGGAGGCGCCTCACACTTAACCAGTTCAGACAGTGTTTAAGACAGAGGGGAAAAGAGAGAGGAGGAGGAGGAGGAGGAGGAGACACAGAAAGGCAAACAGGCATGATGGGAAGGAGGTGATGTATGAAGACAGAGAGGGGTGAGAAGGACGGAGGGAAGCACTGATGCAGAGAAACAGCCATATAGAGAGAGAGAGAGATTGAGCCAGATGACCAGGCAGAACAGACGAGAGAAAGAGAGGGGTTTTTGGAGAGACAGACAGATGCAGAGGAAAAGCTAAAAAACACACAGACAGATGATGAGGAGGTGGAGGAGAGCTGATGAAGTCATCGAGGCGTGTAGGAAAGAACGGCGAGAATGAGGCCCATAACCGAGACACGATGCAGCGAGACAGCGCTGCAACCCGGCAACACGCTCCGAAGAAATGAATGGGAGGAGAACTGCCAATCTGCCCTTCCTCCAGAAACCCTTCCTCTTCACACTAGCGCACGTGTCAGAAAAAAAAGTTGCTGACAGTCCGCCGCCCTGCCGAAGACGATCTCAGGAATTCGATTAGCGTCGTTGTAATCGTCACTTGTTGGAGAATAATCCGGCGGTTTGTTCTCCAGAAACGATGCCTTCTTCTTCTTCTTCTGCACGTCTCCGATGACGACGAGTGTCTCTGGGATTTTGTTTGGAAACGTGGGTGAAGGATGGACGTAAACTTCATTCCTCTCTCTCTGTTCTGGCGTATTTGTCTCCTCTCGTTACAAAGATCACACACACACACACACACACAGAGAATAGGACATAAGCAGACACCCACACACACACACACACACACACACACGCGCCATCTATTTCCCTGTCCCTCCCTGACCTCCAGTCCCTCCCTCCCTCCCTGCCTCCCCCCGTTGTCCCCTGCTCCCATCTTCCCTGTCTTTCACACTACATTATAGAACAGCTTTCATTTAGGTATGAATATTAGATAGTCCTATTGAATAATGGAGGGAGACGGTATGTGAGGAATCTGCAGACATAAGGAGAAAAAGGACGTTCGCTCTTGTGGGTCTTCACTCGCACATTTAAAATAGTCAAAGAAAAAAAACTGACATTCTCAGATCCAGAATGTTCCATTAAATAAATGATTATTTTAAAGTGCAAGTGAATGAGTGAGGTGTGTGTGTGTGTATGCACGCCTGTGTGTCTTTGCTGTATACTGTGCGTTTCGGTACTGAGGGTGGGAAATAGGCAGAAAGCTCCTCATACAATATTACCACCATATAATTACATTTCTTAGTCTTTTGCGATACACTGCAGAGATACTGCAGATTGCAACTGTTCTCATGGTAAAAACGAATGGGATGTTTCCATCGTCCTAGCTGTGTTTCATGACCCTGGGATGCATGGAGCGCCTTCTACGGCTAGCGTGTAGTTTCATAAATGCATGACTTGTAATAGGAAGAACAAAAACAAAACAAAAATGTTCTCAATTCCTGGAAAGTTTTAGGAGAAATTAGATTTATAGCAGCATTATATTAGAAAAGGACAGAGCAGAGGGTTCAGAGAGACGAAGCACGAAATAACGCAAGGCCTCAAGCACTGGAAATGGAGTCACTTTAATTTGATGGAAGTGATTCAGTGTGTGTGTGTGTGTGTGTGTGTGTGTGTGTGTGTGTAAAGTGCTAGTTCTGGCAGCACAGCGACCTCATGGCTCATCTTAGACTCAGACTATTCAATTACCTGAATTACCTGGTGCACAAGCTTAGAGAGCTTACCTGTGAGTGACACACACACACACACGCCAGTGCACAAACACAATTCACTCATAAATATGCACACATGAACACACACACACACACACACATGAATAAACACAAGCCTGGAAAATGAAAACTGCTCACATCAACAGGACAGAAGAAAACACAGATTTGTGTCGCGTCTAAATGAGATTAAGAGCTTTGCTTCCAAAGTGACACATTCTAATCGGGTTTGCTTTGTGAAGCTACTGGATCTTCTCTACCGCACACACACACACACACACACACACACACACGCACACGCACACGCACACGCACACACACACACACACACACACTATTGGATCACAGTTCCGTGGGAGTCACAGCTGTGAGCAAGAGTGCCAGGCATGACTCTTCTTCCTCCATGTGGTCTGGTTTCCCATCTACCAAGCTCAGATGTAAGCCACGAGCCTGAAGCCTCCCACTTCTCCTCTCACTCTCTCTCTCTCTCTCTCTCTCTCTCTCTCTCTCTCTCTCTCTCTCTCTCGCACTACGAACCACAAACCATCAACAACCTCAAAACCAAACTCCTTCTACCTGTCCTGCCCTGCTCCCCTTCATCTAGTGCTCCTTCCTCTTCCTCATGACCTCAGCCACAAACCCTGACCGTTGTTCCTCTCATCTCCTCCTCCTCTCTTTTTCTCCCCTTCCCTCTCCATTCCTCCCCTCCTCCCTTTCTCTCTCCACACATCTTTTATCTATTATCCCTTTATAGCTCCAGCTGTAAAACGTCACCCCTCCTTCTCCACTTCGTATCCTAAATCTCCTCTACACTCTTCCTCTCCTTCACCCTGCCATCTACCAACTCACTATAGCGACAAACCATAACCTCCCTAATCACCCCCCCCCCCACCCTACCCACCCCACACCTCACCTCTCTCACTCTCTCCCCCATCCCCTAGACCGCCAGCCCCTTGGAATAGAAAACCCCTGACCTCGCTGCTTCCCCCCCCAGAGCAAATGAAAACACAACAAAATAAAACAACACACACACACACACACACACACACACACACACACACACACACACACACACACACACTGCCCACCCCTCAAGATAGACGGAGGGAACACAGCGAACCCAAAAACAACATTAAAGTAGGAAATAACAGCTTCTGGAAAACAACATCACACACTGACATATTTCACCTAGCTACTGCTCCGAGCAGGAAGGTGTGTGGTCTGTGGTCTGTGTGTGTACGGTGAATTATTTACTGTATGTATGTATGTGTGTGTGTGTGTGTGTGTGTGTGTGTGTGAGTGAGAGAGACCGGCCTGTCTAGGAGCTCTGGGGTTGATCAGACCAAATAGGTGCAAAAACAGGAAACACATGGCAGTGAAGCTACCAAGCTCACCACACAGCATCTAAAACACACACACACACACACACACACACACACAGCCAATAGATGTTTTCTATTGCTGGGGTTTTCTGTCATGTTTCTTATCACAGTGAAAGGTAGCTGTTGTCTGATGCCTCCCTGGGACAGACTAGACTAGGGAGCTAAACTATTTACTTAGTATGGGAAGTTTAACTTTGTAGAAGCGTTTAACAGTAGCTACCTCCGACCAGATCACAGGGATGCTAGAAAATGAGAACTAATGTCCGCAACCTCCGTTCACCAACAGATACAGTGATAATTGTGTTGCTTCAACAGTAACCAGGCAAGTTGCCCATCAGCAGAATAACAAAACAGGTAAACTCTGGTCGATGACAAAACCACTGCATTTATTTTATGAAACACTCAATAACTGACCTAAGGTAGAATGATGAGAGATAGCAAAGTCAGTGAGGATATTAAAGGACATCGTGTTCATAGCCTAAAGCTTCAAAAATCATTCTACCTCCAATACCTCGCTTTAGACCTGGAAAGTGGTTTGTGTGAAGCTTTCGTGAAGTTTTTGTGAAGCTGCATGAATCAGTCTCCGTGGTGGAGGTACGGAGGTGCATCCTATCCAGGAATTAACCTGATTAACCTTCCAGAGTGAACCTGGTGTCCAGCACCGGGCCGGTCAAATCCCACGGCTCTCAGATGTCATTTTATAAAACTTTGATTTAAAGTTGATAACAAAATCGTAGCAGTTGAAAGGTCGACTTAGAGGACAGTAGGAGGCCTTGTGTCCAGAGGCAGCCTCTCAGTAGGAGCCGTCTACCAGATGGATCTGAACATCAGCCTGAATAAGACTATAACACGGAGGTCAACAGACAAACACTATGAATTAATCCTCAAACTAGTTAATCATGTGTCTTTTTCCAGTAATAGTTTGACGTCCTGTATGCTGTGGCACATTTCAGACCCAGGGGAATATGTGGGACACTTTGAAACTGCTTTTAGAAAACCTTGAATGATGAAAACACCTCAAACCGCTATTGGGCAAGCACCTCGGTGGTCATTGCACAAGCATGCAAGCACTCAGACACACACACACACACACACACACACACACACACACAATCACCTGATATTACCCTCAGCTGCCTTATAAAACCGTTAACACACATAAGCCACTTACATTACGGGAACGTCGACCACACTGGAGACCCTGTTAACCTCTTAGATCCCACTGAGAGGATTTAAGGCTTCAACACTCAACAACAATGAATTTATTATATATTTCTATTGTATATTTATAAAGTACAATGTTACAGATGGTGACATACATGCTGACATAGAGAGTTTTATGCTGACCAAGGAGAAAATGTGTGTGGAAGTATAGCCAGGAAAAGTACCCACTGAGACGACACGTCTTTCAACCTCTATGCTTCAGGTCTCATGTAGGACAGGATCTTTGTTTTATACCAAGTAATAAATTATTACATATTAAACAATGCAGCTGTAAATCTGAACCAGACAAGTCCAGACAAGTCCAGACAAGTCCAGACAAGTCCATATGCACAAGATGATGCTTTCATCTTTAGTCTCGCATGGCCAGACCTATCTCCAAACAGAGCCGGCCATCATTAGCTTTATTGGGATCGCGTTATTGGGGGGCGGCACTAAAGTTGCCATGCCGTGACGGTGCTCTTCCAAAATAGTGTCGCGGGGGAAACGGCATTTGTAATGAAACCGGTGAGAGGCAAGTAGCAGTTCAACAATGAACAAATCACCCCATAAGGAACCTGCGTCTAACAGAATAATAGATATGTGACCATCTTTTGAGATTTTTGAGAGAAATTCTTTGCAAATCTTTTCCCACAGAATGAACCAAACAGCCTTATCACACAGTCCCGTGCTTCTTTGAAATAGTCCATCAGCGTGTTACTAGTTTGCCAGATGTAACTAGTTGCAGCTAGTTTTGCGAGATGGTCACATGGGACGTGGGAGCATCACCATGCACAACAGTGGGAGAGTGGGAGGAGAGGAGAATGCTGACTGAAATGGTCAGCACAAATATGATTGGTCGGAGGCGTGTTGTATGCTCATCCAATCAGCTACCATCCAGTGCATCAGACTGACATCGACTAAACTTTCACCTTGAAACCCATGTAGGTTCATTTCAGCCTGGACAGCTATAAACCATTCAGAGGAATCTATACGACTCCATTCTATTCATTTGTTCTTTTTTTCTCAGTTTTGAACTGTATGTTCAAATGGATATAAATCAACTTCTTGTGAGTAAAAGACAACACAGGACAGAGAAATCACCTTGTTTCACACTTCGTTCATCATTATGGCAGAGAGATTTCCTGCACTGCTGTGGTAAACAGATCATTAACTATTGTTGTTGCTGGAACCTCAGTCGCTTGAAGGAATGACAAACTCTGGAAAGAGGCTTTTTGAGGTGAAGACGAGGAGGCCTGGAGCTCTGAAACAGAAAAAAAGTTATTTCTGTATGTTTATGTACTCTGGGTTTGGCAACTGGAAACACACTCTGCAGGAAAGATGCTTTACATCCCAAAACTATTTGAAAAGCGTGATTACTGCTTCACACTCACTACAGCACATGTGTGTGTTTCTGCAATTCTCTTTGTGGGTTTGTGGGTTTGTGTGTGTGTGTGTGTGTGTGTGTGTGTGTGTGTGTGTGTGTGTGTGTGTTTGCATGAACCTGAATGTGTGTGTTTGTATGTGTTTGATGAAAAGTCTGTGGGTCACTGACAGAAAGAAATACTATTTATCACAGCAGTGTGTGTGTGTGTGTGTGTGTGTGTGTGTGTGTGTGTGTGTGCATGTGTTACAGTGCAGACAGTGACATGCAGGTTCTATTTATTTAGGGTAGGGGAGGAAGCCTGCTCTCTGACACCTCTGTCTAAACCTGCTGACCGCAATGCTATAACTCTCTCACACACACACACACACACACACACACACACACACACACACACACACACACACAGACGCACACAATTTCCTGACTGACACAAGAGAGTGTCCAGACTGGCTGACCTGGTATCATTTACAGTGAGTGTTTGTGTGTCTGACCTGTACTTGTTGATGTTGGGGGAAACCTCTAGACCATTATTCATGTCTCTGGAAACTCCTGACTCAGCGATACACGTTTTAATATTAGAATATCCTCTGTTGGACGGTTTGGACTAGTACAGTACAGCTCACTGTACTATTCTGAAGAAAACGATTCTCTTCAAAATAAGATAAAAACAGTTCAAAAGGAAAAGAGCACAGAGTGCAAGGCCCAGTAGACAATAGGAAATTATGATAGCCACTCTTCCCTTCACACAAGCATGATGCAACACACACACACACACACACACACACACACACACACGCCTGTCCAGTGCTGTCAGTATGTATTCAGTATGTATTCTCTCAGCTGTTACCACGGTTACCACAGCTACACTCTTTAAAACAATGCAACATTCAAACACATTGTTACTTTTCAATGCAACATGTGTTAATAATAACACTAATTGACACAACACATGTTTAAAGTAGCACAAATGTGTGTTGGCCCAAACAAAGACACACAGATGTGATGAAAACGATGCACCCTCTCTAAGGAGCACAGTGAACTAAGACAAGAGGACAATGGAAACGTACTGAAACACTGGACCAGAAGAGATGTCCAAGGATTGGATTTGCTATTGCTTGATTTGTGTTTAATGTCATATATGCTTCATACTCTACACTAAAAACTGCATGAAACTTGATACATGTGGACAAATGATGTAACTCACAAATCCTCAGAACTGTTGATGTGCAGAAGGAGGAGGAAGAGGAGGAGAGAGGAGGAGGAGGAGGAGGAGGAGGAGGAGACGGCCAGTCTATTGCTGTCCAGTACAGGTAAACCGTCACACCCTCGCTTCTGATTTTTCCTCCATGTCTGATGGCACAGCACCCCTTGGCGGCAACCTTTTTTTTGTTTCTTACCTCGCAAGCGTTCAGTTTAATTCAAACAGGGACACATAATTGTGCCTGTGAAAGCAAGATGGAGGAGGCAGGAGTCTCCTGTGTGTGTGTGGGTAGGGGTGTTAAAAGCATTTTGGAGCCATTAGCACCATTTTCTCTCCCTTCTCTCACGGCCTTTTAAAACCGAAGTCGCTGTCTGACGCCGTCCCCGTTTCAGTGGCGTGTGTTTCCACTCGTTGCGTGTGTGTGTATCCCAAAGAGTGAAATCATGTCAGATGAAGATGAGTCATCCTCAACCTCCTCCCTCCAAAACATGTCATCATTATTATCAGTCTCTCCCTGTCTTCAGTCCTTGTTTTTTTTCATCTTTTTTCATCTTCTCCTCGTTTATAGCCTCCGTTAGATGAAAACTTTTTCTCCCTCTTTTCTCTGGTTTTCTCTCCCCTTCCTTTTTTCTACCCCGGTTTTCTCTCTGAGTCAGGAGTGGCGCCTCCCTGCATCTTCATAACTTCCATCACTCGCTCTCTCTCCCCTTTACAGCACTTTCACATTCCCTTTAATTCCTCCATTCCAGTTGCTTCTGCTCCATCGCTGTCTTTCATTGTCTTCCCCGTTTCTAAGTCTCTTTTTTTTAACTTTCTTTCTCCAGCTCTCATTCTCTTCCTCCTCAGTGTTTATCCATCTTTTCTGGCTGCTGATCTGTTTTTCTTTTTCATGCATGGCACAGAGTGAGAATGACATTTTAAACTGTTCCTAAAGAAGATATGAACATACGACTCCCGTATCCATTTCTCTTTTACATTTTCTGCTCTCTCATCTCCCCTCTCTCTCTATTGCACCTTGACTCCTTAAATCTTCTACTCATTTCTTTCATTCTTTATTCTACTCTTATGTCTTTATTTCTTTATATCCTTATATCTCTCCCTGCTTCTTATCCTCTTTTCTTTTCACGCTCTTAGCATCCCTTACTCTCCCCCTCTCCCTCTCTTCATCCCTACCTCTACCTCTTTCTTTCTTTCTTTCACTCCTCCCTATGATCTACTTCCCTCTGCCTGTCCTCTCCTGACGGCCCGAGCCCAGTTGAAACAGTCGCCCCATCATGTGTAACAGAGAGAGCATTAGGACCCAGGAAACCCAGGGGAATAGTTGAGAGAACATGTTCAGCACTAGGACCCAGGAGAATAGGAGAAAGCATAAAAAAGGGAAGGGAAATCTATCATTGGTCTTTTTCTCTTCATGTGGATCTGATTTGAGTCTTCAGGGTGTTTGGTGAGGGGCTAGACGGTGGAGTGATGCTGCTTTAGTGCATCAGCCTCTGACCGCGACTCCAGTCACCTAGCGTGCATGTGATGGAAGAGGGGGATTGATTTAGTCCAGCAGAGGATGTTTAGATGGTGAAGTTTCTGTGGGTTCAGATGACTGAGAGTAAGAAGAGACTTGCACACGGGCCAAGTGTTGTAAATCCAGCCGCTGTCTCTTGGAATAACTTCAACATTACTCTTAGATGTGCCCAATCCTCTTTAAAGGGCCAGTTCATGTATTTTGTGTCATTTTCTTTTTGGGGGGCAGACCCCTGGGCTCTACAAGGCGAAGTAGGGGGGGGCCACCATGGCGACTCCCAAGTGTCATGTTTTGTAATTGCATTTCAGGGTGGTGTGCTGATGCAATTGAACTGGTGTGGCGTGTGTAACCACCCTAAGTAATGTAATATAAGGTTCACTAGCCTTAACGTGTGTGCAGTGACACCAGTGTGACACCTTAGTGTGTTTTGTTCCTATGTGATACGTTTCTTCGGTGCTACATGGGATACAGCGAAGCTGAGGCCCGTTCAGTTTCCCCCTTTGCTTTCACGTCCTGGTATCTGTAATTGGACAACTGACAGCACCACCAGAGACTCACCTTGCCCTCTACTGGTTCTATCCTAATTTATTGTCAAATACGTTTTATCCTATTTTAGGTACAACAGTCCCATTCATTCTGGGCCATTCATCGCCTGGGAAATCCAGCTGTTGGTATCTTTATGGTTAATACTTAATAAGAACCATGTCCACTGATCCGCTTGGTCACATCTGAATCGATTTTCAGGACATTTCTTCATCCTTCAAATAAATTGACAGAGCTTTTCATACATGGACGGAGAGGGTGTGGCATCTACCCCTGAGTTTTACTGTACATGTAGAGTGTACAAACACTTTAACATGGTAACGTTTGTACACATTGGATCAAATTCTATGTATTTGTGCATAAATGTATTTGGTCAACTAAATAACGGAGTGACTCCTTAACACATTGTGCTATTATCCCCCCTTCAAACCCCAAAACCTCCTCCCGCCTCCGCCTCTCTCCTCCATCCCTCACACACATCATTTCTTCAGCTGTTTTTCTCTGCCTGTGTCTGTCTGCCTGCTTGGCTGAGTTCATCTCTACTAATGAAGCCTGTTAGTGTCAGAAACACTGAGCTAATCCTACCCTGGATACACTGCTTAGTAGCATTACACACACACACACACACTAACTATCCAACAGACAGACATACTATAGATACACACCTACATGGACTCATGCACATACAGTCACACGAGAGCTGGTCTGAATGAGAGAGTGTGAAATTCTGGGATGAAGCTGAATAAGCTCCAGACGTTTCAAGAAAAGTTTGAGGGTTCTTGGTTTAATTTAATCGTATTGACAAACTTTCCAAGATGTTGGAGGCATGTGAGAACCCTGCCAACACTTGTGTGGTTCTCGGTGCAGAAGATTGAGAAGAGCTGCTCTGGGCCGGGGTCCCAATAATACCCCACCGCTCTGCTGATGCAACGCTGATGATATAGAGGAAAGCCGACGATAACAACCTCTCCCTCTCACACAGATCGAGAGCATCAGAGCATGCAAGCAAACACACTTACGTCCACACACATGCACACGTAAACACAATCTCTCTCTCTCGCACAGCAATCAAGACTGAGAGAGATGTCTCACTCGGTCCCCGGTGGTCCACCCTGTTATCCCCTGCACTGGTTCCTCCTCCCTGCAAAAGGCACCATTGCTCAGATCTATTGCCTTAAAAAGCTGCCTATTTATCACTGCCTTTAAATCTGACAGTGTGAATGATTTACCGGTACCTCACACCGCATGGCGTACCGGGTTCAGATGGGGCGTAAAAATCGAATAACAAGGTACACACCCCCCCCACACACACACACACACACACACACTGCATAAAGAGGTTCACCTTGCATACAACTGTCAGCTAAACAACATATACAGCCCATACACTATCCGAGTATGTGTATGGTCTCCAATATACGTGTGTGTGTGTGTGTGTGTGTGTGTGTGAGTGTGTGTGAGGGTGATCCACGGTTTGTCTAAGGCCGGTAGACAGGGCCGTGGTCGTAAATCCGCCCGGCCGTAACCGCTGTGATTTGCAGGTTCAGAGAAACCATAAACATCGGCGCTGAGCGTCCCGCTGGCCACAGAGGAGGGTGAATTAAGTGGTGAGCTTGCAGCTGTGTGCGTTTTGTGTGTGTGTGTCAGTGTATGAGTGTTTATGTGTGTGTGTGAGGGCGAGTTCACTCAAGGGCATCCCTCAGCGGAGATGAGAGCCGAGTTGGATGATTGGCCGCCGGTCTGAGTGGTCATTAATCTAAGCCGCTCCATTGGGTGTGACGGCGGAGGGGAGGGGTTAGCGCGGCCGGTCAGTTAGCCGCTGTCAGGATTGTAATCTAGAACATTCTTCAGTATTAGCTGGAGCCACACTGGACTCAAAACACCAGTCTTTTATCGGGCAGTACAACATCCTGAAGTATGTGTTCCCCTTTAAGACTGGTTTTCTTTATTTTCCTTCCTCCCCCCTCATCTCCATCGTACTTTTATTCTCTCCCCTCCTCCATCCTGCCCCCCCCGACCCCTTCCTCTTTTATGGATGGGTAGTCCAATCTCCTGAAGGGTTGTTTTCCTTTACAACAGGAACATAGCTCGGGTGCGTTTCTTGATAACTTTGAGAATCTGTTTATAGTTGTTTTACAGACAATATCAGCCGGCTGGTAAACAGATAATTTAGGACTCGCCCAGATAGGAAAGCTGAGAGGGATAAAGAATAAATCAGGCACATGAGAGAAAGTCCTGGTGTGGTTCAATACCCCACGTGGTTGAGAGAAAATAGTCTTATTTGTTATACCCAGGGTTCAGTTCAGGACACGTGTAACTTAATCTTATCCCAGTAACTAAGTTAATTCAAACATTCAACATATTGTCATGTGGTGCCGCACCAGAAAAAGGCTCTTAATGTGTTGTAACCCTGCGACAAATAACTGTACTGCACCCTTTCTAGTCTGAAACCCATTGACTCCATGCAAAATCAATCCAGAAAAACAGCTTTTGAATGGTGTGTGTAGCCAGTGACGGTTACACAAATCAATCCAACATGAAAAAAAAAAACACACTGTAAAAGTCTTTGTTGCCTTAGAAAGGATTTCTGAACGGAGCGACATTATGGAAACACCGGAGCAAAAGAAAGAGCTGTGCTTGTAAAGTTCTTCGGTGAAACCACTACAAATCAAACTCAATGAGGCAGCGGCTCTTCTGCCAAGCGTATCTCAGCAGGAGAAACGATGGTGTGTGTTCTGTCACCACACACACATTTGTTTCATGTGATGTGGAAAATATCAAACACAAATGTCTCTGTGCAGCCCAGTTTGGATCAGGCTGTTTTGGCCGCGGTGTTTCATTTTCCAACTCAGCAAGAAAAACCCAAACCATGTATAGAATTTATGATGAATGTGGTTCCTTTCTTTTGGAAACAGTGGGTACAAAATGGCATCCTGGTGCGAGGTGATCTTTACAAGAGCTCAAGTCATCTGTTGAGCTACAGAATGAACAGCAGCACCTCACAAACACAAACCTCCTGAAGCTCAGTTTCAAAGGATACCGGGGCCCGTCAAAGTGCAGGAACCTCCTTTCAAACACTCTCGAGCTTCGGCGAGGGCCATGAAGCATCGTGGCTTTAGTCCAATACTACTGAGAGCTATTTGGGAAACTGACTTTTCAGAATAAGAGTGGGCTGAACATCACTGTAGGGCTCAGTCAGAGACGTTTCTTACCGATGTTAACCTCTCCATGTGTATTTGTTTGACTGTGTGTGGATATGAGTCACCCACATTTGAGATCCTCTGGTTGTCTCCTCCCCGGCGTTTGCACTGTGAGAGGAAGGCTTCTTTTAACTCTCACAGTGTGGACGTACTGATGTTGCTTTGAAATCCTGTCCTTGTCTGGACGTTTGTTTTTCTCCTTTCTTCATGCCAGATATTTCCTCTCTGAGATTCTTATGTGTGTTTTGTCCTGATGTCTTTCCTAGTACCCATCTTATCTCCTGTGCTCATATTGTTATACTTCCTGTTACCGTATAAACCTTGGATACAATTCTAACCATAAAAAAATGTGGACGGTCTATTTAAAAATTGAATGCCACTCACAAAAAAGGTTCCAGTTCTTTTCCATATTTGCTTCCCCTGCTCCCCTTAAAACTAATGTTAAGTAGATGTGGGTAACGTTGGGAGGAGCACGCAGACTCCACTTGTAATCTAGATTGTTAATATTAATTTGGGTAGATTCTTCCTTTAAATGACATGTATCAACCAGAAAAACTACATTTGGGTACATTTAATTATAGAAAAAGAGAGCTCCATACTGAACAGTTTGGAAGTTATGATTTTGAGATGATTTTCTTCTTTAAATGTCCGTAGCCCGTGTGACACTAGCATACTCTGGAGGCAGACTCCCAACCCTCACATCAGCCAGCCAATAGTCCCTGTTGGAGATGGGAGAGCTCCTGTGGGAATAGGGAGACCCCTGTAATGCAATAATCTGCTTAGTCTGCAGGGAGATCACGGATTAGTAGGGAGAGACAGGGAATTATACAGCATACTGCCATATTAAACACACGCTGACACATTATACCACTTTGACACAAAGTCGTTGATTTCAACTTCTTTGAAAAACATTTTTCTTTTTTTCTCACAAGCCGAAGGGGATTTTGAATCTAATCTAACAGCATTCAACCTGGATTTTCACTTTCAGCGGACTTCTCCAGGACTGTATCTTACATTAGATATTGTGAATCGATTCTCCCCTTCAAATGACCCTAAGCTAGACAGTTACAGGTTACAACTCCTGATAAAAACAGAACAGACAGACACCCAATCCCTCTTTTTAACCCTCACTTTAACCAGTCAATAGTTTCTAGTATTGGAGATGGGGAGATCTCCTGGAGGAATACCATCTAACAGTCTCCTGTAATACGATAATCCCCTCAGTCTGCAGGGGAGGGAGAGAGAGAGAGAGAGAGAGAGAGAGAAAAGAAGGGGGAAGAGAGCAGAGGAGAAAAAAGAGAAATAGAGAGAGGGTGAGAAAGGAAGAAGAGAGGAGAGAGAAGAGCAAATAGATGAAAACAAAAGAGAGCATTGACAAGAGAAGAGAAGAGGAGAGGAGGGGTATGAGCAAAGATGAAGGGAAAGACAGGGAGGGAACAGAAGCGAGACAGGGATGGGAAACAGAGACTAATGGGATTCCTCTCTACTGCCTGTCTCTCTGCCTGTCTCTCTGCCTGTCTCTCTGCCTGTCTCTCTGCCTGTCTCTCTGCCGGTGGGTCTCCTGACAGGCTAACAGATCAGAGAGCAACTTGTGACCTTGTGGTCATCTGTCAGCTCCTCTGACTCTCTGCTGGAGCCATGATATCTCTCTTGGGGCAGGCAATGCTGACAGTCACACACACACACACACACACAATCATGGGTACACATAACACTGCACACAAGTCACATACATGCACTTACAATGACACACACACACACACACACACACACACACACACACACACACACACAATCATGTGTACACATAACACTGCACACTAGTCACATACATGCACTTACAATGGCATATACACACGCCCACACACACACACACACACGTGTGTAATCAATAAGCAGGATGGCCTCACATTACATCCTGAAAACTGGGCTTGTGTTGTCCTCAGCTCCTCTCTCAACTTCTCTACTAACTTTCTGATGCCCTAAGGCTGCAGACACATGCTGTATATTTTGTATGTAACACACATAAAATGAACCTTATGCTACATCAGCGCGTCACCAAGATGAAATGTGGCACTCCATATGTACAGCAAACAGTTCTGCAAATTCTCATGACCATAACTTGATTGCAAATTATACCCAGTCGTAATCCAGCGAGCAGTACTGGGATTGGGCCTTCCTTTTGTTGCAAGACAGGGAATTTATTGGCACAGCAGCAACAATTTGCTGTAGAGATCCTCTTTAGAATAATTTGGCATTATTTTAATAACTGCAGAAGCCACCCTGGGCTCCAGACCCAGTTCTTAAACAACACTGCATCACACCACATCAACAAGGAGTAGCCAAAATACTGGAAACATCAGCAGTAAAGGTTTCTCCTGTAACAGAGGCTCTGTATATCAGGTCAATGCTTCTCATAACTAAAACTGTGTCTGGTCATTTTGGATCTTCCACCTATTTGATGGTGGTGGAAAATGCTGTGCTATTATTTCAATGTTCTATTGGGATCATATTTTATTATTGGGAGGGGCATGACGTAACATCATTCTCATGCTGTCCAAACCAGTGACTGACCACACAGCATCTTGTTGTAATGTTGATTCTCATTCTGGATGACACAGCTCCCATGAGGAAAGGTGCATTATGGGATGAAAGTATCACAGACATAATGCAATGATTAGAAACTGTTAACTCCTTGTCAGGGATGAGTGGATTGCATGAAGGCGCTGGGATGTTGTGTGAAAACTCCTGCAGCAGGTCATATGGCTGCAAGTCCAGCAGCTCAATATCTGGACTAAAGAAGCTAGCCTTCACCGACACATGCCCCGGGTTACACCATCTAGAGTGAACAAACAAGACCCACCACCTTACTGCTGTTTCCCTCTGTCCATAATCCGCTTCGATTATTGGGACGTGAGCAGTGCCTGGATGTGGCCAAACAAACAAATGCATGCACAAACACAGAAGCACATACGTGTGCTTGTGTACATCTAGCCTCAAATGACACTGAGGATCTGCTGTGGGCATAATGTGATAATGGCACATGGCAGTCATCACAACCCTGGCCAGTGTTTACTCCTCCTATCCATTGCTTTCCCTACTGTTGCTAACAGGGGTTTGGCTGCAGTGCAAATGAACACAGCAGTGTTCAATATGACGTTATATTTGAGCTGGCTGTGGCCCTTATGAGCTTTATGCAGCCCTGCAATGGAAATGTGGCTACTGACGGATGCAGGAGTGGTTAACATTTTTAAGCCTGGGACCCAAATGAGAAATCTAGCCTCACCCTGGAGCTCAAAACATTTTATTAACAGTTTTATGGGGACCCACCAGAAGTAGGGCCACAAACTGGGTGCCAAAAAGTCTAAAATGCCAGGGACAAAGGAATTACACAAGCTATAGACTATAGACACGAGCTATAGTTGAATGGACAAGTCTGAGATGAAGATTACACAGCTACAAAAAAAATAAACCAAGGAACGGGTCCTGTACAATCATATGTCTACATCTTCCTTATGACTAAAACTCCAAGATGTTGGTGCTTATTTCTCTGGTGTAGGAAAGCTTTACATAAACATTGTATTGAAGTTAATCAACATAGAAAAGCCTGAAACATTGTGAATGGAGGAAGCCATTTGGGAGGAAAGAGAGAGAGAGAGAGGAGAATGGAAAGAGAGACTGAGAGGTGAAAGAGGGAATAAAGAATAGAGGTAGAACTGGCAAACTGAGAGGAGAGAGGAACAGAGTCGTTTTATTTTGGAGAACAAAGTGATTTGGAGAAAGAAAAGCAATTATACATCAAGCCTCTATGGTATACTGTTGTCTCGAGGTAACATCAAATTTGGGCCCTACACACAAAAAACATCTTGAACCACAAGTTAAGATAGGAGCCTAAGGAAATCAGTACAAAACTTACAAGTACCACAGGTCTGCAATTCTGGGGTTTCAGTCCATGTGCAGATTAGAACATGCGGTGGCATCCATTTTTTGCACTCAATAAATCATCCCAAAAGAGTGTTTAATCTCATGGCCACCTCACAGGGCCCTTGCTAGGTGGCTTGGCTTGTTCTCAACAGTGGGAACCAGGACAAGGACCCTGTCTCCAGGCTTAAATTCCCTGGGCACCGGTTATGCACATGTTGCCGGGCCTCAGCCATGTGTTCCAGATGGCCAGAGAGTTCTCATCCTGTCACCCATTTCCTGGACATGTTCTACCAGGCTGTGGTATGGTGAGGGCTGCTCCTCCCAAGCTTCCTTGGTCAAGTCAAGTAATCCCCTTGGCTGTCTTCCATAAAGGAGAAACCAATGGAAGCCTGCAGAATTTCACGGATAGAGACCAAAAGATAGTAAGTGGTAAGCAGTAAGCAGTAATTGGTCCCAGTTCTTACCGTCTCGGTCCACCACCTTTCTCAGCATGCTCTTTGCACTTTGCACTCACATCCTTCATGAGCTGTGACATGAATGGGGTTCCCTGGTCTGTCAAAATCTCCTTTGGTATACCCACCCGTGTGAACATGTGAAACAGCTCATGTGCAATGGCATTGGAGGTCATGGTTCTGAGCAGTATGACCTTTGGGTGCCGCATTGCATACTCACCTATTAACCTATTAACAGAGCAACAGGTAAGTTTGGCAGAACCCCTACCCTCATTTGGATGGACCCCTTTGTTGCGACAAGCTAAACTGCCACAGTGGGATATTCTCTTGTGTCACCATGTACACAGGTTACTTGAACAGATCTGACTCAATGGCAACGAGCCTGCCCACTTGTCTTGTGGCCAGCCTTCCCTTGTACATGTTTTCTGCAGGTAGGCCTCGACATCATCCCCCTCAGTCATCATCGGATACCTGGGAGGCCACTGCTCCCTCCTGCATCTTCTGTAGGGTGGCAGCTATAAGGGCATTTGTTGTTGCTGTGCATATAGTGTCTCTGTATGCTGCCACTGAAGGTTGTTACTCTGGATCAGCTGCTGCTGCAGAATCCCCTGGAGATTCTCTGTGTTGTCATTTTCTGTCACTACCAAGACTGGCCAGATAAGGGACATGCCCGCAGTCTCCACCACTTATGGCACAGTCCGGGGTGTGTAGCAACCTAAAATGACATGACAAGCACCAAGCATATCTATCTCAGAGCACAGGCCCTGTCTTTGAGGTAAAGTTCTCAACAAACTCAAAAGGTAGTGCTAGTTACTTCATCTGTGGCTTCTCGTCTTTCCACAACAAAAAGGTTCCTCTTGGGCTTTAAAGGAGAATTCCGGGATTTTTAAACCTGGCCTCTATATCCACAAAATCGCCTATTATACCGCAAAATAGGTCCAAAAAGTTTTGGAATTGCTCCGGTAGATCGGCTCAGTCGGCAGTCGCGAAACGGGCTCAATGGCTGCAACGTAATCTGTTGGGGCAAATGTGCGCGGTCAAAGTACGTCCACTAAAAGTGCTTGATTTTGCCACTGACAGGCTCAGATTGTTATTCGTGTGTCTGACAAGTGTCTGACAACATTACTGAAAGGATCGCTACAGAAATAGACCTTTTTTTAACCAGAAAACTAAAGTCTAGCTGAAGGAGAAGTCCCGCTCTGAAATGGACGGTGGACAAAGGTAGTCTATAGCGAGAGGGTTCACTTGTTGCAGGAAGAGGACGATAGAAACCTGACAAAGGTATTCTATGAAAGCTGCGCAAAGTCTTCCTCAACATTTTGTCCACTGTCGATTTCAGAGTGGGACTTCTCCTTGAGCTAGACTTTAGTTTTCTGGTTAAAAAAAGGTCTATTTCTGTAGCGATCCTTTCAGTAATGTTGTCAGACCCTTGTCAGACACACGAATAACAATAACAATCTGAGCCTGTCAGTGGCAAAATCAAGCACTTTTAGTGGACGTACTTTGACCGTGCGCACTTGCCCCAACAGATTACGTTGCAGCCATTGAGCCTGTTTTGCGACTGCCGACTGAGCCGATCTACCGGAGCAATTCCGAAACTTTTTGGACCTATTTTGCAGTATAATAGCCGATTTTGTGGATATAGAGGCCAGGTTTAAAAATCCTGGAATTCTCCTTTAACTGGTGACCCCTCTGTCCCATGCTGCTCTTCCCAGATTGACCAGACTGCCCTTTACATGCCAGGGGTAACCAGGATGATAGGCCACAGGTGTGGTGCTGACTAGGCTGCTCCCTTCAGATTGAAAATGCCTGGGGGAGCCAACATGCCGTTAAGTAGCAGTCATCCACCACAACACCCCTCAACCCTCCCATGTATGTGTCACAGTCTGAAAAACAAAACAAGCAATGGTACCATTGCACGTTAAGTTTAGTTTTCAGACTGTTCAGAGGGTTTAGTTTAGATACATCATTGGGTGGCTCCATTTCTACTTGGGAGTTGCAACAGTTGAAACTTCCCAAGCTTACATTCCTAAGCAAAGAAACAAACAACAAACTAAATCAGTGATGAAATGTCATCATCAATTTATCATGTATTCATAATCAATCAATTTATCACCATACTTTCTGATTCTGCTAGCATGCCATTTTGACAAACGTTGCAAACACATTACCTTGCAAACACGCCCCGGGCAAAGCATTTCAGCTTGTTCCTCCCCTGCCTGCAGGATTACTAGTCATCACAATTTCGATAAGAGTTGAGAAATAACGGCTTTGTTGAGCCCACATTTCTACTAAGCATGTCATTTTTTTTTAAGTAGCTACTATTGAAAATTGTTGAAGAAATAACGTGGAACAATTGGACCCACAATACATTATTGTATGAACAGTATTTTCCTTCTTGTTCAGAGCACACTTTCTTTCATTTCTTTCTTCCCCTTCCCTCTGGCAAACTCTACCCCATCACTGATTTTCAGTGTTCTGCTTTCCTCGATGCCCTCCATCCATCTCTTTCCCTTTAACCCTTGCTCTCCTCCCATCCTCTCTCACCTGTCCTGTTCTCCTTTTGCTGCTTCTCTACAGTTTTCTCATATGTTTTATAGCCTTTTCTCACTCTTGCTTGCACCCTGCATCCATCTCGCTCCCTCTGCCTCCATCCCTCTGTCTCTTTCATGCTCTGACCCAGAGGGCTGTGTTTTGCTGAAATCCAATCCTCTTTTAAACCCGCTGTTCCATTTCACTCCCATTTTGTCACACTGCAGTGCACACACAATACCCGCTCCTCCCTCATTTCAACCCTCTCCCACTGTCTCCACAGACACACCAACAAAACTACACACACAGAAACGCACACCTAATTAAGCAATCAATCAAATTTTACGCTCTTTGTTTGTCTCTCTCGATACACACACACCTCTGAACTGCACACACACACACACACACACCTTCGTTTCGCTCCGCTACCACATACCAACACAACCTCCCCTTCCTCTCCTCTTGTAGCCCTGTGGCCATCCATCACAGCTTCACTGACTCCCCTCAGCCTCAACTCAGAACCAATCACACAGGGGTTAGGGACCAACCGAGAGAGTGTGTGTGTGTGTGTGTGTGTGTGAGTTACCAATTTGCTTTGGCAATAGATACTCAAGTGTTTCATGCCAGTAAAGCCCATTTGAACGGGATTGACAGAGAGACAGACAGAGGGCAGTTTGAGTTTCTCACCAGGTACCAAAGCAGAGGCAGGCACAGCTGAGCAAAACAAATAACACTAAATACATCTTTATTTGGAATAGAATAAATACAATGCAAAAATACATTACACAAGCATCGAAAGCTCTTACTTTCATTTCAGCAAAATGAGATTCAGACAGTCTTACATGTTGTTCTTGTCACAAAATAAAGCACATTTATGAACATTTAGAGTTTGAGAATATTTTATGAAATGTATACGATGACTGGAGTAGTGTTTTATAAGACTATGGATAGGAAAGCTTTTCACAGCCTGGGAACCAAATAACATTTGCTTGTATCGGGACCCAGGCTCATATGGGGATCCAGTATAAGCAGGCCTACGATCCCTTTTGACCCCTGGTCCATGAAAGGAAAAGAAAAGCTTTCATTCAAGGCAAAGTGTTTTTGTCACACCCAAAAACAGACGACTGGGATATCAAGGATCCCTCTGTTTTCCTCCAATGTGTTGCTTTCACTTGTGCCACGTTGTGCCCTTGATTGTATTAAGGCACTCACAGTGGCTACAGAAGGGGGACTGTGACATTAAGTGAAAGCAACACTGCATCCATAACAACTAAATGTTTCTGGCCTCCAAGTTAGCAGGATAAACCAGAAGGAGGTGGGCCTGAGCATCGATCATGTTTCCTGTACATGTGTTGCACCACGCAGTTCAGCCTCTAAAGACAACATTATCTTCTCCTCAAGCTGGTTAACATCCCAGTTCCCTGTAGTCACATCTTCTTTACTTCACCCGTCACTGTTGTTTGAGGAACAGAGCAGCTCCGGTCTGTATCCACTGGTTGGGGTTTGGTCCACAGGGCAGGGACACCTGGGTGACCACCTTGACCCTCTCTGAACTGGCATACAGAGGCAAGCAGATACTCTCCTCAGGACCACTGGAATCAGCACTGGAGCTCTGGGATCAAACACACAACACAAATACATTTCAATAATTTACAGGGATAAAATTATAGATTAATGGGAATTGTGTATTCCAAAAAAATCCATGACATGATAAATAATATGCTGTTTTCGATACATACCTGTGCAACCCAGGCCATGTAGCAGGGTGGGACGGCCGACACACTAGAAGAGTCATGTTGGTTCTCAGACAGATGAACTCCGTCAAAACTACAACCCTCCAACTGGAGACCCCCAACCTAGAATGAGAGAACGGGAGGGACGTAAAGAGAGAGAGAGAAAGGGAGAGATGAAAGTAGGACAGATTAAAGAGGAGAGGGCAGACAGAGAGTAGTGTGTTGAGATGAACAGAGAAGAAAAGAGAGACGAGACGAGGCGAAGAGGACACGGTATGTGAGAGGATATTGTCATCGGCAGATTAACTTGTCATCATCAAGACCTCTGAGCGACACTGATGACTAGTGACCGAACCCACTGTGCATGTGGGCCTGTTGGAGAGAGAGAGACAAACAGAGAGACAGATAGTGTGCGAGTGTGTGTGTGTGTGTGTGTGTGTGTGTGTGTGTGATGTCACTCCAGTGACTCAGGGATTTTCCACAGTAGGCCAGACAATACAGGGAACTCTGGCGTCAAGTCAGCCGTACACAGACAACCACTAAATCACCATAATCTGTGTGTGAGAGGGAGACTGATAAGGAGAGAGAGAATCCAGAGAAAGCTCGATTGTGTGTGTGTGTGTGTGTGTGTGCGTGTGTGTGTGTGTGTGTGTGAAAGAGGGCTCATTGCTGGACATCAATAATCCCTTCTCTCTCTCAGATGTCTGAGTATTTCCTTTCCCTCCCTGCAGCTGCAGCCTCCTCTCTAACCACCCATCTCTCTCTCTCTCTCTCTCTCTCTCTCTCTCTCTCTGTCTGTGTCTCTCTGTCTTTTTATTCTTCTCAAAGCTTTTCTATTGGTCTGACAGTAGTGAAACAATGACAAAGTACTTAAATAATAAAGACAATAAACTCATTTACCCTTGTGTCGGCGGGTGGGAGGACGAGAGAGAGAGAGTAAGACAACGATAGAGAGCAAGTGTTATTGTATGTGTGGAAGATATGCTGTGCTGCATGCTGGGTCAAACCCGGACAGTCCTTTCATATAAGTAGCAACCACACTGCCATAGCACTGACCGTTAGCTAATACCTGCTACGTTAATTGGTACTTCAACTATAGGTGGGAGAAACAACCATCAGTCAGAATGTGACCTGCCTTTCCTCACTTCCTGCTTCTCTGTCCTCCTCTCTTCCTCTTGCCATCTTTTATTCCATCTTTTTCCATTCATCACTAAGCCAGCGTCTGTCTAGGATTCTGCTGATGGATGGGAGCAGTGTGTGTGTGTGTGTGTGTGTAGGTGTATGTCTGTTGCCTATGTGTGTAACCCTGTATGTGTATATATGCATGTTGTAGTTCTACCTTGACTTGTAGACTGGCCTCCGCAATGGGACTCCGCCATGATGACACGAATATCAAACTATCCATAGAACAGCCCATAGACCTGAAACCACAAAAAATGTTTTTAAACTTTGGACACACACACACACACACACACACACACACACACACACACACACACACGTAAATAAGCACACACACTGACAGTAAACTGAATGATCCCTGCAGAAATCACCCTAAATGACCTGTCCCATGTGAGGCTCAACCTTCAGATTATAAGAGTGACACCCACTTCACACCTATTGCACCAACAACGCCTGGGGGAGCAATGAGGAGGCCCAGGCAGGGAGGGGAGGGGAGAAGGAGGACTGGGGTGGTAGTATGAAGGCTACGGTTTTGTTTTCACTCTGGTTTAACAACTGGTAATATCAGAGGGAGAAGATACTGCGTCTAGCTGTTTCAATACAGGATGGATGCAACTTCAAAATAAGAGGTACTTTCCAGAACCTAACACTAATATCTAATTCAGAATAGTTGCGAATGGAACAGTGAGCAGTCCACTCTCTCTCTCTCTCTCTCTCACACACACACACACACACACACACACCCACACACAGAGAGAGAGAGAGCGTCACCTGGCGGTCTCCTGTCTCAGAGCATTGAGGAAGGTGTCAGGGTGGAAGAGGTCAGATAGATCCAGAGTGTCCGACAGAAGGGCTTGTCTGCCTGCGCGCTCCACCCAACTCTAGATGTGTACACACACACACACACACACACACACACACACACACAGATTAAAAAAAAAAAAAAAAAAAAAAATAGCAGCAAGTAAGAAAGAAAGAAGGCTGCTTAAAATGAGTTTTTGGAGTCATGCAAAAAAATGTGGAAGATTGAAACCAAAGATAATGGGAATATACTGCATTGAATTTCACACAAACATGGCTGGTCCTGAATTGCTAAAATGTTTGCAGCAAAGTTTCACACCCCGTATCAAGTCAAGTTATAGAAAATACATGAAATCATTTTTTTTTTTTGCCTCTTGAATTTTTCACACAGGAAATCAACCTTGGTGTGGAACAATTACAAGTTTGTCTGTCCCAGTTAGTGTATATATATATATATATATATGTGAGAGTGAGATGGGATGAGAGAGCGAGTTAGAGGGAGAGACAGAAAGAGAGTCAAGTCAATAAAGCTGTAGGCCATTAGAGTGTTTGATGTCCTCTTGTCCTTTTATCACCACAACACATCAACAACAACAGACACACCGATAACACTGGGACCCCAATTACCTACTGATGGCAACACATGCACACGCACGGACACACATGGACACACACACACACACACACACACACACACACACACACACACACACACACACACACACAGAAACAAGTTCTTTTTTGTCAAAGCTCTGGGCTGAACCTGATATCTAATTGTTTTTTTTTCACTTTGGAAGAGTTGCTCAGTGTCACGACAACTAATTGCCCTTTGAAATTACAGCTAAGACTGTCATGACTGTACAGTGGTAGACAAATGTGAAGTATAACATTTGAAACCACATCAGCATATAACGAGTGGCCAGATTTAAGCCTCATCCAAAGTCTTGATGTGTCCGAGTCTTGTTCTGCATCATCTCTTTTGAACAGGTAGGCAGTTTCCTCCTAAATCACCATAGAAACGAGTGGATTTGGAGGTCAGCTGAAAAACACTGCTGACAAACAGAGGCAGAATGAGCAAACATCTGAGCCCATCTCTATTATAAACGGATGCATTTTAAGCCCAGTGTCTATCTGCGTTGGCTTGACCGACAGATTGGGATGAGCGTAATGCTAAGACCAAATATGCACATACAAATGCAAGCACACACCCACACAGAGGCACACATTTGCGTGCACATGTACACAGGTGGATGCACGCACACACACACACACACACACACACACACACACACACACACACAGGAAATGAGCATACACACACACAGAGGCGGGCACATGCACCAATAGAGAGCTTTAGGTATTAATAATACAGTGTGCCAGTGTGTGCTGATATGCATAGAAGTGTGTGTGTTCGTGTGTGTGTGTGTGTGCATTTGTGTGCGTCTCAAGGTCGTCCTGCTTGTCTGGGTGTACCGCTGCGCTGTTAGCTCTTTAGCAGCTCCACTCAGCAGCAGCTCTGGCCTGCCCTGCCTTTATTAGCCTGATTAGCTAACAGGACACACTGCTAACAGAGACATCACTCAGTGCCGATGACAGCCATAGACGGCTAAGGGTGATGTCACCTCCAGATAAATAGACAGACAAGAATACAGATGGAGAGCAGGTAGAGAAATGAAAAAAAGACAGGAAGGCAAAGGAAACAGACGCGAGATGGCAGGCAGACGGAGAGGCATACACACAGGCAGATGGGTAGGTAGGCAGGCCAGCAGACAGACAAACACAGGCGCCCACACAAAGAGTGGAACGCATCACATTTCCATATAAATAAATAATTTCTGAATATGTGGGTGTGTGTGTGTGTGTGTGTGTGAACACTAGTCTGCCAGAGCATATTGAGGTAGGCGTACAGTGAGACACAGTCAAAGAGGAGAGAGGGAGACAGAGTGCCTTGTCCTGGCACCGAACTATGGCTGACACCTCCCAGTCCACTCCACATACGAAGCCCTTATAGGAACAACCTTGGACGCAGGCTCAGTTAAATATACAAGGACTCTTGTGATGTGGGGATCCACCAGAAACCGCTCTGTGAAGATATTCAAGGGGTCAATGTTCATCAGTTCTCCCAATGGGACAAAAAATTCATGATGGGTTTAAATGATGTTTAAACCTCGGGATTATTATACTAATGCTGATTAGAAAAGTCTAAGGCCTCTTAAGTCCCATTAATATGGGAGTAGTATCACCGAGGATTCCCGGGGGCATCTGGTGCTTCTGTAATAACCGCTGAGGTCGTCAGTAAATTCCACCACTAATTACCACTGGTTTTGTTGACGACAGAGCTCCCCTGGTAGTAGTGTATCGATTACAGTCCCTGAAGGAACAATAACAACTAGGACATGCAGGACATGCACCCCCACACACGGGTACACAACCATGACCGCCTCCTGTGTGGTGGGTCACGCCTTTCTTATACCCCTGTCCTGTAAATATACACCAACTTACTCCTACAGAATAGTTTGTAACTTAAGATGTTGGTTGACACAATGATAACAATTGCAGGCCGCATGCTCGACATTTTAGATATATTGAAGGTCAATGAAGGACATGATTTTTTCCAATGGATAAAGGTATAACGTTTGGGAAATGACCTCTTCATAATTCTTAAAATCCACGATGAATCCTTTGTCACAACTTCTGATGATTGTATGCGTGTTTGTCACTCTCATGTATTAGTATCTATGTGCATGAGTGGTGTGTGTGTGTGTGTACGTGTACATGTGTGGATGTCAGTGGTTCCTCTGTGTGGGTGTATAACTGCATGTGTGTGTTACCTGTATGGCGAGAGCCCGTGTTACCACCGTTCTGAGGTACTGCATCGGCTCCTCCGGACCTTCCCATTTATTCTGCCATGTCAAGGGACACTGAGAGACAGAATGAGAGTGGGAGGGGAGGGGGGCAGACAGAGAGGAAGAGAAAGTTATTTAGGGCTGTGATGATGATGATGATGATGATGAAAAGTAAGTGATGATGGGCAACGAGCAGGAAAACAGCAATATCTATCATAAAGAAATGGTTGTGTGTTTGTATAACCTTAAGATTAATAAGATTAAAGCAACAATAAAAAAAAATCACATTCTTGATGTGTGTGTGTGTGTGGTGGTAAATGGTAAATGAAAGCTTTCCTCAGGAGACAGTTGTTAACTCTGGAACAGGTTAGAGAGGAGCAGCTCTTATTCCCTGAGCTATTAAACAGAGATCAAAGCACTGCCCTATGCACACACACACACGCACACGCACACGCACACGCACACGCACACGCACACGCACACACACACACACACACACACACACCGGGAGATTGAGAGTTTGGTGCTGCTCAGGCTTAGAAGTCTTAGCGGAGTTAAAAGGCAGCTTGTATGTCTCTCAGCTGCAAGTCAACTATCCACTCACCCTCCTGCTGTGTGACTGTGTGTGTGTGTGTGTGTGTGTGTGTGTGTGTGTGTGTCGCAGTCAAGTGTTAAGGGAGATAAACACTTGATGCAGGAGTTGTGTCACTAAAATTTCTAAGGCTCTAATATTTCTTAATGCTTCTTGATAGAAAGTAAGTACGATTATTTTTCATCAATTTAAAAAACACTTATTGAAAAACAGCCCTCTTCTTGTTACTACAAAAGAAGAAATTCAATTTCAAATTCAACCTTGAGTCATGGCCACCACCCCTTTACTCCGTCTACAGGCTACAGTGAACTATTGCCACTTGACTCAGAAGAAATATGCTATATGCAGCTGCTGTGAGAGCTTTGCTGACAAGCTTTTTCATCAAAGAAACAACTTCTGCTCGTGTTTGTTGCTAGCAATATTACCACTGCCTCCAAGCTCAGCAAGCTCTAGTTAGCGCTAGCCTTACATGTAGACTTTGCTCAGCCCCAGCTTGAAGATAATGGGATTCAGAGGACAGGGGCCTGAATCCTCATGCTTGCCTCTGCCTAGGGCCCCAAAATCACTGAGTCCGCCCCCTGTGTGGACTGGTTTCATATTGATAATATTCTCTTCCTTCTCGCCCACATTTTAGCAAGACTGTAGTTCCTGCCTTGCACAATGAGACAAAAGCTCAACTTGACAACAAATTGTCACTTGCTGTGGCTCTAACCACAGACGGCTGGACATCTAGGGCTACAGAGAACTATGACTATACCAGACTGGGAGATAAAAAGCCCAGTGCTCTGATATGCCTCGAGAGAGAGTAGATAGAAGCAGTAGTAGTGTGGACGTTGGAGAGCCAATGTGACTATTCCTGTGAGCATTGATAATGGCAGGAATATTGTGAATGCTGTTGGAGTAGCTGGACTGGGGCCACAATATGATACCTTGTCACTGATCACATCTCAAAAAGCAATGGCAGTGAACCAGATCTCTCGCCTCCTTGCAAAGATCAGACAGGTGGTGTCCTCCGTTCATAAAAGCACAACAGCTTGAAGACAAAACAGGAGATGCTGCAGCTTCCAGTTGACAAACTTAGAAAAGCTGTTAAGAAAAATGTCTGAAAATGACGTGAGACACGCCGAGGGTATATATGTATATATCAAAGTTTTGAAACCCCTGAAGACTTTGACAACACGGAGACCAGCCCGTCTGTATCCATGAAATTATCATTGAGGAAAAGTTAAAGCAGTGCTTACTACTTCCGAGACATTGAATTAGTCGAGCTCAGAGCAACAAAAAAAAAAAGTCACGAGTCAGTCCAACAGGCCAGAGAGCTCATTTGTTGTACATATTGAATAGTTAGATAAATACTAATTATAGTGAAGAAGCAGGACTGAGCCAGTATTTTGAGTCCCACTCTAAAAAACTAGGCTACCGATTAGGGCAACACTCAACAAAGTTGTACTGTCCTACAGAACTAACAACATTTCTGTGTTTCATCATCAAACAACTCAACAGGAAGTTGCATTGTGATTATACACACACACACACACACACACAGCACAAATACAGAGAACTTGAAAAACACGTCCTAAAAATGATCATCGAGGAAAAAGTTAAATCAGTGGGTTACTACTTTGGAACAAGTGTTGAATTCGTTGAGTTCAGAGAAGAAACAAGTCACGAGTCAGTCCAACAGGCCAGAGAGCTCATTTGTTGTACATATTAAATAGTTAGATAAATACTTATAGTGAGAGTAGAATAAGAAAGAGAGAGAGAGAGAGAGAGAGAGAGAGGGAGAAGGAGAGAGAGAAAGGGAAGCAAGAGAGAGAGGAAGTTAGTGTGCATGAGAGAGATGACCTGGTGATTAAAGTGAAAGGAGAGAGCAGTAAATAAGGGATGGGCATGCTTAAGGCAACTCTCCAGATTATGAACATAAAGAGAGTGAAGGATTGAAGAAATAGGAGGGAAAAGGGTTTATTGTGCCTGACATACAGTATATATATGCTCCCCCCTTTTTCTCTCCTCCTCCACCACCACCATTTCTCCTCTGTCCTCTAGTGGGGACACACAGGAGGAGACATGTCCTGTGTGGGTTCAATTTCAATACTGTTTCGGACAACTAGTATGCAGTAAAAAACATGCCCTGGCTAAGGTTTGAACTTGTGACCTTCACATTATGAGATTGACACGCTCATGGCTACACCAACAAGGCCCAAAGAAGCAAGCAAAGACTGTATTGATGGAAAAACAACCATCCGATCTGGGTATCGGTAGAGGTAGTGAAAGGAAGGCTGCTATAGATTATCCACACATAGTTTTTGTACACAAAGAAATGTTGACATGACAGATTTAATTAAAAAAATGCTCCAAACAAAACAATTATATATGCTTTATAACATGGTATGTTTGGCTACAGCATCTGAGGGCAATAAATTGAGTTTCAAACAGTTCAGTTTAAGTTTCCATGCTGACTGAGAATTTCCCTTTACACTTCTAGTCATTTTCAAGTTAGTGCCATTGTGTTGCTTGTCTCCTCTTGTCTTTGTGGTTGAAGGATTGATGTGTAAAACACGTACCACATGTGAAGCTGGAAGTCGTAACCTTCATATTATGCGTCTGACGCGCTGCACCGACAAGGCCTGGGAAAGCATACAGCTTCTGTAGCCCTAACACTCCCAGAGGGGGAGTAGGGCTGAGCAGCAGTATGGACGAGGCTCTGTTTTCACTGTGGCACAAAACAGCTTTGACAGCAACAACAGTGAAGCAATTTGTATTATCAAGTAATACCACTGCCAGCAGTAGCATAATAAACTGCCTGACTCTCCTCCATAAAGGCACTATATGAATTTGTTGGATGCAACTTCAGTGTAGCAAAGTATTTTACAAACTCTGAACCTGAAATCTGCTTAACAACACTGGCAACAAGACAGTGATAACACTGCACATGTGTATTGTGTGTGCTTGTCTGTGTATGTGTGTGTGCATATATGTGTGCTTTGCTTGCATATCATTTTTCTGTGTATGTGTCTAAGTGTGGCTAAAACCAGACTAGCTGTATGCTCCACCAGTCAAAGAGCAGAACAGATTTAATCATTAGTCCAATCAGGGATGGAGACAATGCACTGTGTGTGTGTGTGTGTGTGTGTGTGTGTGTGTGGTCAGATGGTCCTCTATCAGACACCCCGAGACAGAAGAGGTTGGCCGAGATAACATAAACTGAAGAGAGAGCAGGAAAGAGAGAGATAATGAAGGATATGAAATAGAGGCAGATGGCATGGGAATCCTGAGATCACTGTTTCATTGTACACAACAGACTGTGTGTTCAGGATGTTCTGCATACACAAACACTTCACAAACCCTTTAAGCAAAACATTACTTATGTGAGTGGTTCAGTGACACACCAAAAAGTGCCTCAAGAAAATGGGGGGAACTAGAAATTTGCACTCAAAACTCAACCAGCACAATATGAACACCGCCATTCAAATTGAAAAATCCCCCACCCATGATTCCTTTTTATCATAACAATTTGGTAGAACTGAGCCCTGATTACCGTTTACTGGGTTATGAAAATGCACATAGAAAAACGTGTAAACTCAAATACATACCAGCATCCATGTTCACACACATTCTTTCTCTCTCATACTTTTCTCAACCCCGCCCCCCCCCCCTTCTCTCCATCCCTACCTCTTGGTTGAGAAGGGCACTGGCCAGTTTTTGGACTTCAGCAGTGAGCAGTTGGGTCCCTCTGATGACCTTGCTGAGTGCAGCCAGGGATTGGTGGATACCCTGTGACAACAGGGCAGGCGGTTTAGTGTATGTGTACGTACATATAAAAAGTATTGGTAAAAAGACTCAGAAAGCTGATGAGGCACCGTGGTATAGGCATGGCTAGCTGTGTTTTATTTTGTTTTCCCCTGTTTTTCATACTGTATTGGTAAAAGGTGCAGTGCATGTGAATCAGAAAGCTGATGTGGTACCATGGTAGAGGCCAAGCAATCTGATTGGTCAAATATGTATTCCAACTGAGCTGATAATTCCTATAAGGTTGTTATGGAAACTCTTCTTGTAACCAGGGAGCTAGTTAGCAATCTTTATTGTTTTCTCCTGGATTTTCTTATTCTTTTGTGTATTTACCGAAGCAAACCTTTTAGTACATATGCATTAGTAACCATTTTGTCAAAGCCATAATACAGTACCCTTCAGAACGTTCTTGACTTTGATTACGGGTGCTTCAGTGCAGTTTTGTAACACCTCCCATACCCATGATCACAGTAAAGTACGCCCTCATGCCGTCTACATGAAGCAATGTCTCCGTTCCATAATTCTACATTTGAAGGTAGCCATCTCAGGTGTATTGCATAGCAGAGGCCCTATATACCCTGATGAAAGCCTGTAAACATTACACAATTGAGAGAAGAGTGTGACACAATTTTTTTGCCTTTTGAAAATGTCATCTCAGTTGTACCACAGAATATTTCCAAAATATAGTAGAGTTATTTCTATTATTTCTAATTCTATGGTCTGTTGAACATTTATTGGTAACAGCACTGGTTAACTGTCATACCTGGACCAAGCGGATGCCGTTGAACTGCTCCAGAACTATGAATGACAGGACCGGTGACCCATGACCCTCTGACGGTGGGCCCACCTTCTGGTGGATCAGAGTAGAACCCTGAGCGAGAGAGAGAGAGAGAGAGAGAGAGAGAGAGAGAGAGAGCACAATTGATAATATGAAGTCATACTTCCTATGTAGGTGATCAATCATCAGATCCCATCAGATGGTATGGTAGCAGGTTTGGAATTTCAGAGGTACCACTTTGTGTTAAGACATTTGGGGAGGAGGCCGAAGCTGTTAGCTGATTAACAGAGGGCTAACTAACATGGTTGGCCAGTCTGGAGAGAGAGATGGAGGGAGGGAGACAGAGAGAGAGAGAGAGAGAGAGAGAGAGAGAGAGAGAGAGAGAGAGAGCAGGGAAACAGAGTGAAGGAGGGAGGAAAGCCTGGACAGAGAAAATGATGTCTCTTCTACGTATAACAAATATGAAGAAATGGTTTGCAACAGGGATGCTGTTCCACACTGATGTTCCACGTATTGAGTTCAGGAGTACTTGTGGATACCCTAACCATGATCAATATCAATATCAAACATATATGACATGTCAGGCTCTCTGAGCGATCGAGAGTTGGGATGTTCACCTTGAAAGTATGGCGGCATCAACATTCAACAGTTCTTCAGTAATGACCATGGTTACCATAGTTACCTCATTTTACAACACTCATTTTTTTCATTTGATTTATGTTACATCATGTATTTTATTTGTATAACTCTCTCTCTCTCTGAAAGGGATGTTCAGAGTTTTAGTGTGCCATTCCTTTCCTATACACACCTGAACACAATTCTTTCTTTGTTCTTCCAGAATAACAAGATCTCTTTCTCTCCATACAGCAAAACAGAAGGGACATTTCAATTAATTACTACATACAGATCTAAGCCTGAAGCCAAATCCACTTGCAAGGGTGTGCAAACACACAGATGCATGCAGACAAAGGTGGACACACAAAAAAAAACCTAATATTCTCTCTTTTTCTGTTTCGACATCCTCTATACCTTCACCCTATTTTGCTCTCCTTGCCTCTACTCTGAGACAGGAAGTGGAGGAATAAAAGAGAGAGAAATGAGACAGTGAGAGAAAAGGGCTGGTAGGGAGGGATTCAGTTAGGTCCAATGTCTATCTACGGCTCTGCTATTGTCTCTATTCAACACAATAAACAGCCAAGGAAACATCCTCTGCTGCTCCTCCCCTGGAACCAATCTGCAGGACGGTTTGTCAAAATGGATGTCTGGCACGCACACAAGGGCATCTTTAATTGAAAGCAGTTGGATTTGGTTTGTGGCCTATGGAAAGCTGAGGTTACAATGACACAATGACAACAATTAACAGAGTCAATCATTTCCCTCAGTAAGAACAACATAATGAGAGAGAGCGTGACAGAGAGGCATGAGAGTGGGCGAGAGAAAATAAGGGTAAGAGAATGAATGACTGGCAACGTGACAGTGAATAAAAGAGAGGAGGGGCAAGAAGGGGGGCTTAATTGTTTAATGTGCATGTAGATGTCCTTTTGATTTGAAAGGTGACAGTTTCCAAGCAACCGCACACACACACACAGCAGTGCAGCCAGAGTGGGCAAGCCAGTGGCTATCACACACAGTGCTCAATTAGACTGCACTAATTTCCAATTAGCTTTCACAGCTTTTTATTTCCCGCAATTACAGATGGTTGGGCAATGTAAAAACATGATTGTGCATACAAATAAAGAGCACCGCTGAATTTAACACTGCTTGAGAGGAACTACACAATACATGATGAAAAAGTAGAATTAAAATAAATTGGAAAAATAAAATGATACGCTGTTCTAATTATTACAATAAAAACTACATTTTGCTCCAAGTGGAGACGGTACATTTGTAAAGCATGAGGTTAGGAGTAAGTTAAGGGAAGGGGTTTATGTTTGGTCAGGAAGTACCAACCAAGAGGACATAACAGAGGAACACTACCTGAAGAGTAGGTAGTTTAAGACAGAGAATAGGAAGGATGAACTGACCTGGTTGAGTTTCTTCCACAAGTTGAGGACAGGCGAAAGCCCATTGGACCAGAGCTCTCTGTCGAACTTCGACCCTGCTGCTACCGACCGGCTCAGAATGCGCAGCTGGGAGATCACCTGTCAGTCAATCGATTTCTCAGTTATATACAAACAAGCCACTCATTTACCAAATCAACCAAGCCATTGATATACTGACACATTTCCATTATACACATAATCAAAGAACAAAGTTGTTGGAGCAGTCTTGGCAGAGCAGCGGTTACTGTGTCTTCTGTCATCCAAGGTTTCCATTGGTTTCAGGGTGGACAGACCCTGCAGCTCCCTTGTAAAAGGTAGCCCAAAAATCAACGGCCACAAAAATGACAATAGTGTTGCTCTCACATTCATAATAATATTTAAAGGAGACAAAGTGAACCACCGCTGTCCAAACTGCAAACTCAAAGTGCTCAGAGGAAAGTAGAAATGTCCACTTTTGCACATTTTGCCCTGAATAGCTGAATGGTTAACTGAATGAATACTTTTACTCCAGTACAATGCAGGTCCTCACAGTCATCATCTATGACGGCTACATCTCTACAGTGACACACTCAACACTGTTTCAGTGGAAAGTGGAAAGGCCGAAGCCCAAACACATCTCCTTACAGCTCCTTACACACCTAATCAGGTACGCTTAGCTTCAGGCTTGGAATCCTGGACAGTGCTTTTATCTACACTCGGTGTGTGTGTGTGATTTGTGTATATCTCAGTCTAAGTGTATATATATGTGTTTGTGTGTGTGTGTGTGTGCGCGCGCTATAGAGAAAGGCAGAGCGTCTGATAAATGGCTTTCATTTCTTCCAGGATAACTCTTTACTAACACCTGCTTTATCTGCTCTGCTCAGGAGTGTGTGTGTGTGTGTGTGTATGTGTGTGAGTGAGTGAGTGAGTGAGTGAGAGAGAGAGAGAGAGGGAGAGAGAGAGGGAGAGAGAGAAAGAGAGAGGAAAGGGGAGAGAGAGAAAGAGAGAAGGAAAAAACAGATAGCTACAGATACAGATAGTGCTTTTTTGGCACTGACCAAATCACGTCTGTACTACAAACTACTGAAATATGTTCGGTGACAAAGTTCGGTACTTTAATAGTTCATCATCTTTTCGTCCAATCACCATAGATAAAAATGTCCTGGGTTTATATTTCTGAAAACCAATCGCAGTCGTCCAGAGTATTGAGTTCAATATTACCAATATTGGAATTTGTTGGCAATTTACTAACCAATTTCAAACGCTACCCAGCCGTATCCCTCCCCCCGTAACCATACACGAAGTGACACTTAACACACTCAAGCATAACACACTCCCACAGTACAGAATGTCAATACAGTCGTCAGTAGCTATTTGGTCCCATTCTAACTCATGTCATTACCACTAAGCGAAGGTATTTATTCTAAAATGGCCCTTTGTGTGTGTGTGTGTGTGTGTGTGTGTGTGTGTGTGTGTGTGTTGGGGGGTTAAGTGCCCACAGCCTTAGGTAGTGAAAAGGGTCTTCAGGTCTTTAGGGAGAGGAGAGGGCAGAAATTATGTGACAGTGACAAACGACAACAGGGAGAAAGACAAAGAGATACTACACACACACACACACACACACACACACACACACACACGCAGACGAATGGCCTTGTGGGAGTGTGAATTAAACTAGGTTAGTGGTTCCAGTGATCAGCCTGCCATACTGACTTGCTCAGTGTGAATGGACTTAAATACATTAGCACTCACACAGGGATTATATACACAAGCTGTGATGGTTGTGTGGTAGAAACACACACACAGACACACACACACACACACACACACACACAGGCACACACACATTATGTATGTATGCTTAAGTATGTACACCCAACACTTCTGGGCATCATCACTTGTGCTGACTTCTGTCTGCCTCTGTCTCTCTCTCTCCCTCTCCGTTCTGTCCATCCTCCTCTAATTTTACCTCCATCGCTACCTCTGTCTCTCTCTCTCTCTCCCTCTCCGTTCTGTCCATCCTCCTCTAATTTTACCTCCATCGCTACCTCTGTCTCTCTCTCTCTCTCTCTCTCTCTCCTTCTGTACATCCTCCTCTAATTTTACCTCCATCGCTACCTCTGTCTCTCCATCCTCCACCCCTCTTGCTCACTCCATTTCTGTGCAATGCCCTCAGAAGTGTGTGAGCTTTTGTTATCAGAGCATTGCAGCCTTGCCAGGTAATCCCCACCTCTCGCTCTTCCTCCGGTCTTCCTACCATGTCTCTCGTACACTTCTATCCATCCTTCCCACATGCGAGAGACACAGTACACACTGCACTGTGTTGCTATGAGTTACATCAGAAGTACACACACAAGTGATTTATTTATAACCATGTGAGCATAAATACTGCAGAACATCTGCAAGAGCCGCCAAATGCACGTGCTTTCACGACAGACAGACAGACAGACAGACAGACAGACAGACAGACAGACAGACAGACACACACACACACACACACAGTGAGTGTGGTGCTGATATAACCGAAGTAAGTGCCATGTCATACAGCATGTCCAGACAATTTCCACCCACAATCTGGGAGAGCAATCAGCTCTGTAATTGGAACAGTAATTAAGACTTAAATTGCCTTTCTAAGCAAAGACACGAGTGCAGTGGCAAGGCACAAAATGGCTGCCAATGTGGAAGAGTGAAAAAGGCTGGATCCCAGTTGTTAGGAACGACGAGTGGATTTTCGTCCAAAGCTCCAAATAATGGAAGATATATGTGTTTTGAATCGTATGCAACTTCTGGATGAAAAATAAGCTGCTATCTTGGGGATAATTGCTCGGGGCAAATTTCTCATCACATTTCTACAGGCCACCTGGACTGTAGCCCTTAGGCTAGCAGCAAAAACATAACAAAACTAAACTTTCTATGTCTTGGACTGGTTTTCACTTATCTAATTAGAGCAGAATTACAAAACAAATTCCAACCCCAGTAACTTTATCTCAGCATGATGGACTCGTCTACCCCCTTTGTCATAATGCACCTTCTCTGGTGTCCAAACACTCTGTGGTTTGCCCTCATTTCACTTTGTTCTGCTAGGCTAGGTCGTTCCCTGTAGTCGGCTTGGATTACGTTCTCACTCTGAACAAACCACACTGCAGTTGGCGGTGAGGACAGAGACCCGCATTTACAGGTGGTCTTGGTACGGTTGGTGCACACCCCGAGTTCGAATGGCATCGTTCTCCCCTACCCAAACGAATCAAATTAAAGGAGTCGTTTGAATAAACTACTCCACGCATGCTTGGAGTGCATGTGTGTGTGCACGCGGGTGCAAGTGGGTGTTAGTGAGAGAGCAAGAGGTTACTGCCTTTATGAACCTCTGGGTTACTTTTTAATCTGTCTGGTTTTAGATGAGCGAGCGCATCAGGGTGTGTGTGTGTGTGTCTGTTCCAGTCTGGGCTATCAGTTCAGAGAGGGTACATCTGTGACCTGTAATTCAACAAGGCAATAAAAAGGATGAAAGGAAAGGTGGTGATGGAGGAGGAGGAGGGACAATTGTTTTGTCAGCACTTCCCAAACCTCTCTTCTGTGTGTGTGTGTGTGTGTGTGTGTGTGTGTGTGTGTTACTGTGTGTATGTCTGTGAAAGTTTAAAATATAGTTGCCTGTTTTTATATCTGTTTCTGTGTGTTTGTGCATATTAGTATCTGTATGTATGTGTCTTTTTAGAAAATGTCTGGCTTCTGATGACTGCATGTTTGTGTGTGTATGTGTGTGTGTGTGCACGGCTGGCTAGCTGACCTAAACAGGGCTGTTTGATGTGAGGAATGTTCTACCATCAGCACATTTACAAATACCTTTCACCCTGGAAATCCACCAGCAAAACACAGACATCCCATCCCACCACACAAACACACATTCACACACACATACGCACACCTAGTTATCCACTAACAAATCAACACACACAATCTCCCACACCCGCAAGCAAATATACACACAGTGAAAAAAATCCAGATACACAAATACACACATGAATGCACACAGCCTCGCATGCACATAGGACCACACTTGCACACACACACACACACACACACACAGAATAAGTTAAGTTCAAAAGTAAGTGGATAAATTGTTCAGACCAAATCCAGGTTCGTCAGCGATAAAGCGAGATGCGTCTTTGTCTGCTTTTAGTGTACTCGTGAAAATGAAACGTATCGGTGTAAAAACAGTAGATAATGTCTTTACTCGCCAGCAAAATCTTGTAGGCCTCGTTGGCGCAGTAGGCAGCGCGTCAGTCTCATAATCTGAAGGTCGTGAGTTCGAGCCTCACACAGGGCATATGTTTTATAGAAGTCCATCGATCACCAACTAACAAACCACCATCACGCCCCAAGTTCTCCCACACAACTTCCGTTCTCTACACTGGCTCCCTGTAGCGGCTCATCCAGTTCAAGACCCTGGTGCTAGCCTATAGGTCAGTGAAAGGAACAGCTCCTTCTTACCTCCAGGCTACCCTGACCCTTCCTCTTAGCACTTGCCTATTTGTCTGAGCTCTTGTTTATTAGCTCTTGTTTATTTGATTTACTTATTTGTCTCATTTGTTTAATTAAAAAGTAGGTAGCTAACTTATTGCACTTTTACCTTAGCACTGGTTCTGCTCTTAGATGCTTGTTGAGGAAGGAAATGCACTTCTAGTGACTAGTATTTCTCTTGCCTTCATAAGTTGAATGCATTTATTGTAAGTCGCTTTGGATAAAAACGTCTGCCAAATGCCTGTAATGTAATGTAATGTCATAGGCTACAAACAAGAAACAACAAGAAAGAACACATAATCATACTTTAATAACATTAAACATTAACATTAAAACTTTAATAACATTAAAGTATGATTATAGTTGCTTTCTTTCTTCCGCACCCCTTTTGGCTAATTTTTTCTAAGTTTGCAATAATTGTGGGGGACTCTCTGCAGATCAAACTGCATCATTAATATGAATCAGAAGTACAATATACATAGGAAGAGGCCTCAGTTATAATGTTAAATATTTATAGAAACGAAAAAACAACTCTTGGCTGCCTACTGTTTTAGCCAATCTACACAAAGAATCTAGGTGCAGGAGTTCATGAAAGAAAGAAGAAGAAAGAAATGAGTATCTAAACGGGTTGTCTTTCTTTTTCATTGTTCAGCAATGTTTGAGGATGTTATTTGACTATTTCTAACGGGAGGAGTTAACCTACATATAGGCAGAACATCGGCATCATTTCATAGATATATTATTTATCGTCAGGAAGTGGCTCAGGGTCTATCCCATCACTTCTGCGTTGGAAGTGTAGCTTGTATCCTTCTCATATTCATTCTCACTGGAGGAAGCAGAGGTCTTCTGCTTTGCCTGTTTATTTTCTAAGATATGCAAGTAACAAAGATCAGTAACTGTAATGTGATTACTGAAACTGTAACGCCTTATATAGAAAGCTAATGTATATAGAAAGTATACATAAAATAACCTATAGACTCAACAAACTGACCACTGTAGATGTATGTGACATGTAGAAGACAGACTACATGAAAAAGGCTGTCGGTCAAGTGAGGTCAAATTAATCCAGCTATAGTTTAAATGTTTAGACGCAAATATAGCTTACTATTGAAGCAAGTTACAGTGGCGTAGAATCGGATCTTTTCAGCACCCTGGACAGCGGACGGAAACTCTGATGCATTGCATTACAGGCCCAGAGAGAATGAGGCTTATTTTAGACGCTCACACTACACAAGGTTCTCCACTCCGAATTTAGCTTTTTTCCTATCCACTCACCATACACACCCACCCACACACACACACACACACACACAAACAAGAGGCACTTAATCTACCTAATGTCCCGCCATAATCACCATGATATATTAAACATAACCAGTTAATGAGGCAATTAATTAGGCTAATTCATGTATTAATAATGTGTAAATATGCAAATAAATATTTGCCAACATAATTCTCTGCAAATAACATGTGTGGTATTAATATGAACCCCTTAAAGCATTAACAACTTATAGAAACTAAACTAATCATTAATGTGCTAAATGATGCAGCAAGGTGCTTCATATCATTTGGTGCATCAGGAGGACCTGGTGTAGGTTGTTATCATGTATTGGTCTTGACATTGTGTTCACAAGAACACACGGACAGACGCCATCATGATGACATAATGTGTACCAAATGCGCGCGCGCGCACGCACACACACACACACACACACACACACACACACACACACACACACACAGTGTTGTGATTTTGCCCCCAGGTCCATAATAAAACAAGATGTACATCAACCCATCTCCCGCTTTTCACATAGCTGAGGGGCGTAACAGTGTGTGTGTGTGTGTGTGTGTGTGTGTGTGTGTGTGTGTTGAGGGTTCTCTGGATGCATAATCCTGTTGGAAAACAAGTCTAAAACAAATGACAATATATATATGCCTATCAGTGATAAAAAAAAAAAAGACGTTTGCTGTGATGAAGATAAAATAACAGTATAATAAAAAAACAACAGTAACATCACCAGCAGTCTTTCTTTAATTCACCATCTGTGTGCACAACCTTTTCTTCTCCATAATCCTACGGTGTGTGCACCTCAGAGCACACAAGAGAGAATAGCCACCACAGAGAGTGAAATTCACATTTTGATTTATGAAGGCTGCCCATTGCAAGATTTCAAGAGAGATCGTTCAGTTCACTTGTTACTGGATATCATGCTATCAGGGGGAAACAGTTGAGAAGATTTGTCGACTCGCAGTGTTATTTTAGATTTGCACCCAAGTGAATTTAGCACTTACCACATTCACCCACAAATACAGACTCGTTGCTCCAGCCTTGATGGAGACTATTGTATTAGGCTATTGCAACAACCAATGCCAAAAAAGCTGCTAGAACATGAATGTGCTTAAAGAACATATCCATCATTTTGTTTCAGTCACTACAGTCACACATTATGCACACAATCAGGGTGGGAACTTAACACCTGCCACCCGCCAAATGTGGGTGATTTTGAGCATTGGTGAAATGTTTAGGTCTACCAGCCACTGTAGACAACAAAAACGAAAACAACATCACCAGTCAGCAGACCCTTTATAAAGTGTGAAGTGACGCTATTGCACTGCCCACTGTTTACATCCGCTATGCCTTTTGAGTTTTCCCGTGTCCATTCTCGGACACCATACTTTGCAATGTAGTTTCAAAATAAGTCTTTTGATAAGAAGTCGTGTTATCAAGGAAAACATTAAACAGGGCAGCCTCACCACCCACTGTGTCACTTTAGCTTGTCTACCCTGAGGCTAGATAAGACGGTCGAACTGGAAGCAGGATGTGGCAACACATTGGAGTTAAGGAGCCAGCAGACACAGATAATAAGAGAGGTGGTGCATTGCAGAAAGCGAAAGAGGAGACACTGGGGCCAAAGGAAAAAAGAGCACAAAAAAAAAAGTGGTGACATGACAAGAAAAGCAAGATTTTTAGCAACATTTATAGCAGTTCTGCTCTCTGTGCTCTCTTGAATGTGTTCATTTTAAATTTAGGCAACTTATTTTTTTCAAATTGACAATATTATCTGCTTTAAGCGTTCTATCATCGTCAACATACTCTCTAACATGTGCGGCTTAGGTTCTTTTAAATCATGTTTAGCCTTTAACATTGATTTTAAAAAGTGGCTGGTAAAAAATGGGAGTGTGTGCGTGTGTGTACCTGGGAGCTGGTGATTCTCTGGGAGGATCTCTCTATGTTGGCAGGCAGACCAAAGAATGCTGGCCTGTCGTCCTCTGGAAGATTCTCTATCACACTGCGGTAGTCCTGGGAACACACACACACACACACACACACACACACACACAGAGACACACACAGAGACACACACAGAGACACACACACACACACACAGACAGACACACAGACACACACAGACACACACAGACACACACAGACACACACAGACACAGACACACAGACACAGACAGACAGACAGACATTGTCACTGCTTGTCTGCAGAGACAAGACATTTAGGAGGATTGTTTTATGAAAATAATAAAAATGCCCATCCCTACTTTGAATCTCAAGTTGGACATGTGCTCCTTTTTCACTTTTCTCTGTAGCCAGAATTCATTTTTATGAACATATACTGTATATGAGGTACTAAGATTGTAGCACTGTATATCTACGCACGCGAGTACAAATTAAGAGTTTTTGCTTTCAGATGTAATACACCCATGTGTCCCGTCCCCCTACCAATATGGAGCAGGAGCTTGGCAGGCTGATCTGAGCTGGGAAGGGATGTGCTCCTCCTTTGCTCTTTCTCTGTCCAGCTGAGGAGGAGAAGAGTCGTGCAGAGAAGAACTGCTCCAAGTAGGAGCGTAAGATTCGGAGGTCAGAAGGGTTATCAATACGTCCGCCATAGATGGCACTCTCCAGCAGGCCGTGGACAAACTCCCACTGGAAAGATTTACCACCTGGGAGATACCAACACACACACACACACACGTTAAACAAGCAGTCACACACACACACACACACATACAAGGCCGAAGCATACATTAATAAGCATATACAGGGATAAACAGGCATAAACACACATGCATCCATAAATGCAAGCACATACACATAGAAAGCCACGGACATACACATACATAGAAAATCATGGATACATCAATAATCACGCCAATACAAACAACAGAACACATAGATGCACATATATACAGTCATGCTTGAAAATGTCTGAACCCTACAGGGTGTGGTCATTATTTCTCTTGGTGATATTTTAGAAGGACGTCTACTTCCAGGCAGAGTCGCCTGAGTTGCTCCAGCACTAATTTCTTTTAAATGATGTTCATTTTACTACATGCACAATTTCCTCTAAAAAAAAACACATGAAATTGGTAAATACAGATCCTTTATTTCAGTTAAGAAAAGGCTAGTCTTGATAAAATAAGGATTGCATGGTAAAATCTCAAAAGTTCTATAATTGTGCAAGGGGGTTCACAAGATTTCAAGCATGACTGTATGTGCAAAAGGGCAAATGCACGCACACATATACACACAAAGCACAAACATGCAAAATGTTGACTTGTCCAGGTCATGATCTATCAGAGGCAGTCTAATTGAAAGAGATAGCTGATCAAAGACCCCATATATCCCACATCTCATCAGCATGCATGTGGCAGAGCAGAGCAACCCACAGCACTGTCATATTAGCTACCAGCTTTCCTACCTTCAAAGAGCCTGTCGATGATCTCAAAGCCAGCACGCAGGTCCGACAGGGAAAACTCATAAAACTTGGTCCAGCCCTGGAGAAAATGGAGAGGAGGGGGAATACGTACAAGGACTAATATTAAAAATGATTCTACCAAACACGAATGGATCACATTCTGAGCCTATCTACCAAAAACACGCATACAAGCACGCACAGTGTCTGAGGATTGGAGTGACAGTAGTATCAGATGAGATTTATTGATCCCCGGGGGGGAATTCTGGGGTTGCAGCAGCATAACAGTATCACAAAAAACAGATTATAAAAATATGAAATACAAGGACTAAATACTAGACTGCACAATAAACATGAAGTAGAACCAGGATGTACAGTGAATGGATGGCATATTTCCATATATACAAGTAATAAGTTGAAGGTCAGTATGAGGACTGAGAGGAGAAGCTTGTGAATAGATGGATGGTAAATACATGCAGTGTTAATGAATGGCAATGGGAAAGGATAAAGTGCAGGGTGATAGGTGATAAGTGGTGGGGAGCAAAACAGTCCTCGGTTGAGCTGTGGAGGGGGAGGGGAGGCGTTAAAAAGTCTGATGGCGGCCGGCAGGAAAGACCTGTAGTGCTCTCTGTCGCACCAGGGTGGGGTCAGTCTACAGCACCCCAACGCACCACCGCAAAACAGATTCAACTGGAGAACTGCATATGTTGAAGGACCCTGGTGAACTCCCAGGTACTCCCAGTGACCCAACCGTCTCTGTGGGGGCGTGTGCCTCAGGAAGTTGTGGGGGGGGGGGTGGACCGAACCATCCAGACGGCGGAATGTGAACAGCGACAACAACGGTGGCTGTGAACTCTCTAACAGTCTAGTCACTGATAACACAACTGCCTATGCATATATCTATCTGTCTCTGAGATGCAATACTCTAACCTGAAAAAATAAAGATAGCACTCTGGTCAACTCAATAGTCAACTCTGTGTGTGTGTGTGTGCATGAGTGAAAAAAGATGAGTGTGTGTGTGTGCTAAAGTATATCTTCCAATCTGTTGAAATTTCTCCTCTGACCCTCATTGAGCCTGCTAATCTAGGGTGAATATTAATTTCATCATAATATCAACGTTGTTAAAACCACCCCCGACACACACACATACGCGCACGCACTCACACACGCATGCATGCGGACACATTGCTACATTATGCTGCAGAGCACAGAGACCCAAGATATTAATTTAGCACTGAAGCTTCAGGGAGTCAAAATAATTCTGCTGTAATCAGCCAACACATCGCACGCACGCACACACACACACACACACACACACACACACACACACGTACGCACACACACACGCGCGCGCACGCACACACACACACAGTTGTTGGCCATCCCAGAGAAAGCATAATTAAAGCATAAAGCATAATTGAGTGTGAGGGCAGTCCCAGTATGTGTGTGTGTGTGCTCCTCCAATCAGCAGTTCTAACCTGCCTCCTGATTCTGCGGATGGGGGCCATATGGAGATCAAACAGTCTGATTTGTATCTGTAACCCACCGTTTCAAAAAATGTAAACCGATTTGTAAACATGCAATAACATTTGTGAATAGATGCTTTTCAATTTTCATTAATATCTCATGAGTTGATAAGAGTATTTAAGAATTTCAAACACGTCTTGCATCACTTATTCACAGTCCTTAAACTTCGATTTAAGACAGATAGATTTAGACTTTGAGACTGTTCTAACGCCTGCAAATTGCCAAGGAATCCACAAATACTAGATGTGTTACACTGGCCAGAACACACACACACACTCTCATACACACTCCCATTTAAATGAAAAGAACAGGTTTAAAAACGTACAAAAACTTACTCCAATGTGTTTCGGCATTGGCCTTCCACAGGGAGCACAAAGCCTCAAACTACTCCATGTACAATGTGGCATTTTAGCCACACTATGTTTCAGTGAATCTTTCTGTTTTCCTCCCTCTCCTCTCTCTCTCTCTCTCAATGTCTATTCCTCTGCTTTTCAAAATGTGTTCTCCGAAAGGGCACAGGGAGGCGAGGCGAGGGAGTGAAGCAGGAGAGAAGGAAGGAGAGAAAGAGGTAGGACAGTAGAGCTCTGAGTGTCTTAGCAATTAGAGAGAACATCATATTCTTGGATGAGAAACATTATTAATATCTCTAATAATAAAACTGACCAGAGAGAGAGAGAGAGAAAGTGAGAGAGATGGAGAAAGAAAGGAAATAAGGCAGAGTTAGGAGGCCAGACAAGGGGAATGAGAGAAAACAAGAATGGGGAGAGCAAAGGGAAAGAATGTGAGGGAGGAAGATTAAAGTAGGAACAGAAACATAGAAAGAGACAGAAAAAAGAAAGCGAGAGTGACAGAGAGAAAGAGCAAGAGCAAGGAGCACAGAAACAGAAAGTTCAAAAGCTGTAGCCATTTAAATGACAACATGTTCTTTGCTACAGTTCTATTGTGTTTCCCTTTAATGGGAGTGTGTTAATTGTGTGTTGGCTAGCAGAGAGGGAGAAATACATTCCTGCTATAATTGCAGAGATTTCTTATTGCGCTCTATCAGACAGTCTGAGCCATCACTGCAGTACAGATGGAGTCAAATGAAAGTCCCAGCACGTCAGGGTAGATTGTGCCACACGCTGGCATGCTACCAAATTGAACAGGCGGCTGCTTACACCATTTCTTTTACACCATTTATAACACTTTCTATCTTGTTACCTAGAGAGATGATTTATCAACGGCGCTGTGATTTCAAATGAAGAAATAGCACTTTCAGTCCCTAAACATTTTACCATAACCCTGGTAAACCATATCCTTTTGATGTATCTAGAGCTGACCCAGGCCCCGCTATGAAGCTATTAAAGTTGCAATTCAAGGTAAAAACAGAGTGATAACCACCATCTAATGCAGTGGATGAGTGTGAAATAAGCTATAAAATACATTCTACAAGATATAATGTGCCCCATTTGTAAAATCCCCTGATAATGTTTGGCTTCAGAGACTTCCCTAGCCTTTCCTGTCTGGAATACACCCCTTAAAAAAAATCGGTGACATTCAAGAAATTCCATTACTAGTGGGAACCCTGCCTCTGCTTCTTCTATTCTGATTAGACTTGACATTGCAGACCTTGTGGTCTAACAGTAGCATGCCTGAAAAATATCAGGGGAAGGGACTGCCCAAAAACATCACCAATGTGGGGGCCGTTTTCATCACTCAAGCTGTGATGCATTTAATGTATATGTAATCCCCGAAGGCCCTTTATCGGCGAGAAATTCTGCTTCAGGGGAAAAAACTCCGTGAAAACGAAAGAGAGAGAAGTCAAGAAAATATAGCGTATATAGAGTATATTAAATATGGATTTACATTTGCTACAGACAAAGCAGGAGATGAGGTACCCCTTTGTTATATGCACGGCATGTCTTTCCAACAAAGGCATGAAGCCATCAAAATTGATGAGACACATGGAGACACATCAGTTATTTGAAGGCCAAGTCCAATGAGTATCTGCAGGAATTATTGCACAATTTATTTCAAAGGACAGCAGATGCTTATGAGAAGCAATGGAAAAGTGAGTGGACTAAAAGCCTCATATTAAAAAGCCTCAACCTGTCAAACTTCCATCATATAAGACCTTTTCTCACCTTTGAGTCAGCCAAAGCTTATATGCACGCCATGATATTTTCTCACATAACTTACTGCTATACAACCTGGTCACAACAGCAAGCACGTTAAAACCCATCAAGTCTCTCTTCAAGAAGACAGTCCAAATTTTGGATAGGAAACCTCTTCATTTCCATCATTGCAATATCAGAAATAAGTTTAACATTTTCAACATGGACAGTTACCAAACCTTCATGGATGTTTGTCTTGTTTTTAAAGTTTTAAATGGGCTTGCCCCCCCACCGTTAAATGATTTCATTCAGAAAAAAAACAATAATGGGACAAATACCAGCGCGCTAACTAGGGAGACTGTAATGTACCTCGGCGTAGGACTACATTCAGTCAGATGGTGGTGTCTGTAAGAGGCACACATTCCTGGAACAAGTTACCAGAACACATCAGGTGACGCGACAACTATTTAACATTAAAAAAAATCTCAAACATTGGTTAAAAACAAACCAGTTATGTACCCACACATTATATCGTTTCCCTGGTAAAACCCCTAAAAAAACTAAAAATTTTTTAAAAAAGGGCAACTGGTACGGGTTTTCCATTGATTTAAATTGAATGGAATAACTGCCTAAAAAAAGGGAGGGTCCCCAAAAACATCCCAATTCCTTTTATTCCTCAACTGGGAAGAATGTAAACCCCAAGGCCCTTAAAAATCCTAAAAAAACCCAAAACAAAAAGAAAAAAAAAATTAATGGGATTTTAAAATAGATTTTTTCCCAACAAAAGGATGTACCACCTTTTTTTTAAGCACATCCCTTCCCCAAAAAAACCCCAAATTTATGAACCCTGTTCCCAGCTTTTAAACCAATCCAAATTGCGAATTACCTTTTTGAAAAACAGATTTTGAAAAATGAAAGGGTGGACCTAAACCAAAAACTCAATTTATATCCTTAAAAAATTCCCCTTTAATGCTATTTAGGATGTTTTTCTCCAATTTAATGTTTCCAAAACCCAAAAACAGAGGCATTAAAAACTTCTTTTCAAAGCAATTTTGGTTTTAAACCTATTCTTTAAAATTTAAAAAAGTTTTAAATTTAAAATTCCAACATCATTTTTTTTTTAAATTTAAATGGGCCCCCCCTTTTATTTTTAATCCATACTTTATTATGTTTTGGGTGGATTTGTATTGAGTTTTTACAAAACCCTATTTTTTTTGTTTTTCTATTTTTTTCTTTAAAAACACTTGCCCCGTGTGAGGCTCGAACTCACGACCTTCAGATTATGAGAACTGAAAGCGCTGCCTACTGCGCCAACGAGCCCGTGAAAATGGCTCTGGTCTATAGCTTTAAATGGAGTATAAAGGTGGGGGCCCGTAGCAGGGGGAAGCTCTGATTTGATTGTGGCTTTATGAAGCACTTTGACATTGCAATGGTGGCTTGTATTTTAACCCATTTCAAAACCAGTAGGAGCATAATAAACTACTTGTCTCCTCAATATAGACATACTTTTGGATTAAAGTCAAATCCGCTCAATATTTTTACAACACTGGCTATACAATCAGACAAACTGTGTGTATACGTGTGTGTGTGAAAGAAAGAGAGAGAGAGAGAGAGAGAGAGAGAGAAAGAGCGCTGTTTATTATCCATACATGTCTACTTATGTTCTAGGGTGGATTTGCTAATTGAGTATGTTTACATAAACACTATTTACTCTTTTTGTATTTGTTTATATTCTATTTTTCTTTAAAAATACTTGCCCCGTGTGAGGCTCGAACTCACGACCTTCAGATTATGAGACTGACGCGCTGCCTACTGCGCCAACGAGGCCTGGAAGTGGGTCTGGTCTATAGCTTGAGTCGAGTAAAAAGGTCAATGTAGACAATGTGTGTGTGTGTGTGTGTGTGTGTGTGTGTGTGTGTGTGTGTGTGTGTGTGTGTGTGTGTGTGCACGCATGTGCATATGTGTTACTTGTGGTTGTTTCTCTGAGTCTGGTGAAACTGTAGTATTTTGACAACTCTATGTCTGTATTTGTGTGTATCTTACCTGTGGTATGTATGCATGTCTTTCCAACAAAGGCATGAAGCCATCAAAATTGATGAGACATATGGAGACACATCAGTTATTTGAAGGCCAAGTCCAATGAGTATTTGCAGGAATTATTGCACAATTTATTTCAAAGGACAGCAGATGCTTATGAGAAGCAATGGAAAAGTGAGTGGACTAAAAGCCTCATATTAAAAGCCTCCTATCAGGTAGTGCCTAGGGTTGCCCAATGCAATTACAGAACAACTTCTTTTACCAGCAGCTATAGACATGTGGAAAACCATGATTAATGAGGAATGTGCAAACAAAAAAAAGCATCCCTCTGTCAGACACCACAATAGGGTCAAACTGTGGCAAAAGTGTGTGGCATTGTGTAGCGACAGAGCCAGAACCATGAGTGGCAGCCAGGCTGGGTTAAGGCAGCACCGTGAATAGTTTGGACACACTGTATGATCCACCGCGAGTCGCTGGCATTCAAACATCCAAGTATTGAGCTCAATAATGTATTTGACACCGTTGTGAAGGTTGTAAAGCTTCAAGAAAAAGGCATTAAATACACGTCTTTTTTCATCATATTGTGAGGGTTTAGGAAGTGAACACACCTCTCTCCTTTACCACTCAGAGGTGAGATGGTTGTCTCGTGGTGCAGTGTTGGCACGCGTGATCGAACCGTGTTCAGTTACTTCTTACTTGAGCAAAACCACAGTGAGCTGTCTGCTACCTTCAGTGACTCCGGGAAATAACTGAGATAGTTAACTAAGACGGCCTACCTCACAGATATCTTTGAGCTAAACAGGTTGAATAGCTCCATGCAGGGGAGAGATACAAACGTCCTTCAGCTGTATGAAAAATATAAGTGGAGGAGGGTAACCTGGCAATGTTTCCATCTATGGAGGAGTATTCAGACAATGCTGACATCAAGCACATCATCTGCAGCCATTTGAAGAGGCTTCTGTATCAATTTGAAAACTACTCTCTGACTCTGACCAGAGGCGACAGCAGATGGGTCCTGCTTCCATTCAGTGACGATGCAGCAGAGGGGTCAAGCCTAACTATCACAGAAGAGGATCAGCTGACTGAGTTATCCACAGGCAGATATGACACCCAACCCCTTGTGAAGTTCTGGAAAAGCTGTCAGGCAGAATTTGCAGAGCTGACAGCAAAGGCAATAAAAGAGATTCTCCACACTGGTATACCTGAAGAACAAATACAGAGCCAGACTACAGCCAGAGAATGACACTGTGCCTTTCCACCACCATATTACCAAGGATAGACAGGCTGTGTGCAGCTCACCACGTCCAGATTTCACTGTGTATTGTGTAATGTATTCTGAGCCATATTTCCTATCAGTGAAGGCTTAATAATACTGGTTTTGAGGTGAAATCTCTCTGCGCTCGTTTTCCCCAGCTTTCCCCAATTTTCCTCTTTTACATGATATGGCTTTGCACTTCCTACCACCACAGTTGGAAAAGAATATAGGGGAAAGATTGGTGTGTACACTACATAAGCCTGTATGTCAGTGTGCCTACCTCCCTGTAAATATCTGAATCTATATTGTTTATGTCCTTGTAATTGATTGGGAATAAATAAATGAGTATGTATTTGTATATGTTGTGTGTGTGCTAGAAATACCAATAGTATATTGAGTGATGTACCTGTGATTAATCATAACCAATACAAGCACATCATGGAAATATACTGTAATTTTTATATTGTTTTTTATAATTTCATATTCCTATGCTTTTTGATATGTTTATACAGATCTTTTTAAAATAATACTTGACTTAATTCATATTGCAGACATTTCACTTTTTCATTTTGTCCCAGTAAGGTCTACTGCTACTACTGGAGCCATTTAGCACCTTCTTAGAGGTGTAATCCATACATGTCTACTTATGTTCTAGGGTGGATTTGCTAATTGAGTATGTTTACATAACCAGTATTTACTCTTTTTGTATTTGTTCATATTCTATTTTTCTTTAAAAACACTTGCCCCGTGTGAGGCTCGAACTCACGACCTTCAGATTATGAGACTGACGCGCTGCCTACTGCGCCAACGAGGCCTGGAAGTGGCTCTGGTCTATAGCTTGAGTGGAGTATAAAGGCTGGGCCAGTAGCAGGACAAGGCTCTGATTTGATTGTGGCTTAGAAGCACTTTTGACTGCAATGGTGGCTTGTATTTTAACCCATTTCAAAACCAGTAGGAGCATAATAAACTACTTGTCTCCTCAATATAGACATACTTTTGGATTAAAGTCAAATCCGCTCAATATTTTTACAACACTGGCTATACAATCAGACAAACTGTGTGTATACGTGTGTGTGTGAAAGAAAGAGAGAGAGAGAGAGAGAGAGAGAGAGAAAGAGCGCTGTTTATTATCCATACATGTCTACTTATGTTCTAGGGTGGATTTGCTAATTGAGTATGTTTACATAACCACTATTTACTCTTTTTGTATTTGTTTATATTCTATTTTTCTTTAAAAACACTTGCCCCGTGTGAGGCTCGAACTCACGACCTTCAGATTATGAGACTGACGCGCTGCCTACTGCGCCAACGAGGCCTGGAAGTGGGTCTGGTCTATAGCTTGAGTCGAGTAAAAAGGTCAATGTAGACAATGTGTGTGTGTGTGTGTGTGTGTGTGTGTGTGTGTGTGTGTGTGTGTGTGTGTGTGTGTGTGTGCACGCATGTGCATATGTGTTACTTGTGGTTGTTTCTCTGAGTCTGGTGAAACTGTAGTATTTTGACAACTCTGTCTGTATTTGTGTGTATCTTACCTGTGGTATGTATGCATGTCTTTCCAACAAAGGCATGAAGCCATCAAAATTGATGAGACATATGGAGACACATCAGTTATTTGAAGGCCAAGTCCAATGAGTATTTGCAGGAATTATTGCACAATTTATTTCAAAGGACAGCAGATGCTTAAGAGAAGCAATGGAAAAGTGAGTGGACTAAAAGCCTCATATTAAAAGCCTCCTATCAGGTAGTGCCTAGGGTTGCCCAATGCAATTACAGAGCAACTTCTTTAACCAGCAGCTATAGACATGTGGAAAACCATGATTAACGAGGAATGTGCAAACAAAAAAAAGCATCCCTCTGTCAGACACCACAATAGGGTCAAACTGTGGCAAAAGTGTGTGGCATTGTGTAGCGACAGAGCCAGAACCATGAGTGGCAGCCAGGCTGGGTTAAGGCAGCACCGTGAATAGTTTGGACACACTGTATGATCCACCGCGAGTCGCTGGCATTCAAACATCCAAGTATTGAGCTCACTAATGTATTTGACACCGTTGTGAAGGTTGTAAAGCTTCAAGAAAAAGGCATTAAATACACGTCTTTTTTCATCACTTTGTGAGGGTTTAGGAAGTGAACACACCTCTCTCCTTTACCACTCAGAGGTGAGATGGTTGTCTCGTGGTGCAGTGTTGGCACGCGTGATCGAACTGTGTTCAGTTACTTCTTACTTGAGCAAAACCACAGTGAGCTGTCTGCTACCTTCAGTGACTCCGGGAAATAACTGAGATAGTTAACTAAGACGGCCTACCTCACAGATATCTTTGAGCTAAACAGGTTGAATAGCTCCATGCAGGGGAGAGATACAAACGTCCTTCAGCTGTATGAAAAATATAAGTGGAGGAGGGTAACCTGGCAATGTTTCCATCTATGGAGGAGTATTCAGACAATGCTGACATCAAGCACATCATCTGCAGCCATTCTGTATCAATTTGAAAACTACTCTCTGACTCTGACCAGAGGCGACAGCAGATGGGTCCTGCTTCCATTCAGTGACGATGCAGCAGAGGGGTCAAGCCTAACTATCACAGAAGAGGATCAGCTGACTGAGTTATCCACAGGCAGATATGACACCCAACCCCTTGTGAAGTTCTGGAAAAGCTGTCAGGCAGAATTTGCAGAGCTGACAGCAAAGGCAATAAAAGAGATTCTCCACACTGGTATACCTGAAGAACAAATACAGAGCCAGACTACAGCCAGAGAATGACACTGTGCCTTTCCACCACCATATTACCAAGGATAGACAGGCTGTGTGCAGCTCACCACGTCCAGATTTCACTGTGTATTGTGTAATGTATTCTGAGCCATATTTCCTATCAGTGAAGGCTTAATAATACTGGTTTTGAGGTGAAATCTCTCTGCGCTCGTTTTCCCCAGCTTTCCCCAATTTTCCTCTTTTACATGATATGGCTTTGCACTTCCTACCACCACAGTTGGAAAAGAATATAGGGGAAAGATTGGTGTGTACACTACATAAGCCTGTTTGTCAGTTTGCCTAAAATGTAAATATCTGAATCTATATTGTTTATGTCCTTGTAATTGATTGGGAATAAATAAATGAGTATGTATTTGTTTATGTTGTGTGTGTGCTAGAAATATCAACAGTATATTGAGTGATGTACCTGTGATTAATCATAACCAATACAAGCACATCATGGAAATGTACTGTAATTTTTATATTGTTTTTTATAATTTCATATTCCTATGCTTTTTGATACATTGATGCAGATACTTTTAAAATGATATTTCACTTCATTCATATTGCAGACATTTCACTTTTTCATTTTGTCCCAGTAAGGTCTACTGCTACTACTGGAGCCATTTAGCACCTTCTTAGAGGTGTAATCCATACATGTCTACTTATGTTCTAGGGTGGATTTGCTAATTGAGTATGTTTACATAACCACTATTTACTCTTTTTGTATTTGTTTATATTCTATTTTTCTTTAAAAACACTTGCCCCGTGTGAGGCTCGAACTCACGACCTTCAGATTATGAGACTGACGCGCTGCCTACTGCGCCAACGAGGCCTGGAAGTGGCTCTGGTCTATAGCTTGAGTGGAGTAAAAAGGCTAATGTAGACAGTGTGTGTGTGTGTGTGTGCACGCATGTGCATATGTGTTACTTGTGGTTGTTTCTCTGAGTCTGGTGAAACTGTAGTATTTTGACAACTCTATGTCTGTATTTGTGTGTATCTTACCTGTGGTATGTATGCATGTCTTTCCAACAAAGGCATGAAGCCATCAAAATTGATGAGACATATGGAGACACATCAGTTATTTGAAGGCCAAGTCCAATGAGTATTTGCAGGAATTATTGCACAATTTATTTCAAAGGACAGCAGATGCTTAAGAGAAGCAATGGAAAAGTGAGTGGACTAAAAGCCTCATATTAAAAGCCTCCTATCAGGTAGTGCCTAGGGTTGCCCAATGCAATTACAGAACAACTTCTTTTACCAGCAGCTATAGACATGTGGAAAACCATGATTAATGAGGAATGTGCAAACAAAAAAAAGCATCCCTCTGTCAGACACCACAATAGGGTCAAACTGTGGCAAAAGTGTGTGGCATTGTTTAGCGACAGAGCCAGAACCATGAGTGGCAGCCAGGCTGGGTTAAGGCAGCACCGTGAATAGTTTGGACACACTGTATGATCCACCGCGAGTCGCTGGCATTCAAACATCCAAGTATTGAGCTCAATAATGTATTTGACACCGTTGTGAAGGTTGTAAAGCTTCAAGAAAAAGGCATTAAATACACGTCTTTTTTCATCACTTTGTGAGGGTTTAGGAAGTGAACACACCTCTCTCCTTTACCACTCAGAGGTGAGATGGTTGTCTCGTGGTGCAGTGTTGGCACGCGTGATCGAACCGTGTTCAGTTACTTCTTACTTGAGCAAAACCACAGTGAGGCTGTCTGCTACCTTCAGTGACTCCGGGAAATAACTACGCTAGTTAACTAAGACGGCCTACCTCACAGATATCTTTGAGCTAAACAGGTTGAATAGCTCCATGCAGGGGAGAGATGCAAACGTCCTTCAGCTGTATGAAAAATTGGAGACGTTTATGAAAACTATAAAAAGGTGGACAGAGCGAGTGGAGGAGGGTAACCTGGCAATGTTTCCATCTATGGAGGAGTATTCAGACAATGCTGACATCAAGCACATCATCTGCAGCCATTCTGTATCAATTTGAAAACTACTCTCTGACTCTGACCAGAGGCGACAGCAGATGGGTCCTGCTTCCATTCAGTGACGATGCAGCAGAGGGGTCAAGCCTAACTATCACAGAAGAGGATCAGCTGACTGAGTTATCCACAGGCAGATATGACACCCAACCCCTTGTGAAGTTCTGGAAAAGTTGTCAGGCAGAATTTGCAGAGCTGACAGCAAAGGCAATAAAAGAGATTCTCCACACTGGTATACCTGAAGAACAAATACAGAGCCAGACTACAGCCAGAGAATGACACTGTGCCTTTCCACCACCATATTACCAAGGATAGACAGGCTGTGTGCAGCTCACCACGTCCAGATTTCACTGTGTATTGTGTAATGTATTCTGAGCCATATTTCCTAACAGTGAAGGCTTAATAATACTGGTTTTGAGGTGAAATCTCTCTGCGCTCGTTTTCCCCAGCTTTCCCCAATTTTCCTCTTTTACATGATATGGCTTTGCACTTCCTACCACCACAGTTGGAAAAGAATATAGGGGAAAGATTGGTGTGTACACTACATAAGCCTGTTTGTCAGTTTGCCTAAAATGTAAATATCTGAATCTATATTGTTTATGTCCTTGTAATTGATTGGGAATAAATAAATGAGTATGTATTTGTTTATGTTGTGTGTGTGCTAGAAATATCAACAGTATATTGAGTGATGTACCTGTGATTAATCATAACCAATACAAGCACATCATGGAAATGTACTGTAATTTTTATATTGTTTTTTATAATTTCATATTCCTATGCTTTTTGATACATTGATGCAGATACTTTTAAAATGATATTTCACTTCATTCATATTGCAGACATTTCACTTTTTCATTTTGTCCCAGTAAGGTCTACTGCTACTACTGGAGCCATTTAGCACCTTCTTAGAGGTGTAATCCATACATGTCTACTTATGTTCTAGGGTGGATTTGCTAATTGAGTATGTTTACATAACCACTATTTACTCTTTTTGTATTTGTTTATATTCTATTTTTCTTTAAAAATACTTGCCCCGTGTGAGGCTCGAACTCACGACCTTCAGATTATGAGACTGACGCGCTGCCTACTGCGCCAACGAGGCCTGGAAGTGGGTCTGGTCTATAGCTTGAGTGGAGTGAAAAAGGCTAATGTAGACAGTGTGTGTGTGTGTGTGCACGCATGTGCATATGTGTTACTTGTGGTTGTTTCTCTGAGTCTGGTGAAACTGTAGTATTTTGACAACTCTATGTCTGTATTTGTGTGTATCTTACCTGTGGTATGTATGCATGTCTTTCCAACAAAGGCATGAAGCCATCAAAATTGATGAGACACATGGAGACACATCAGTTATTTGAAGGCCAAGTCCAATGAGTATTTGCAGGAATTATTGCACAATTTATTTCAAAGGACAGCAGATGCTTAAGAGAAGCAATGGAAAAGTGAGTGGACTAAAAGCCTCATATTAAAAGCCTCCTATCAGGTAGTGCCTAGGGTTGCCCAATGCAATTACAGAACAACTTCTTTTACCAGCAGCTATAGACATGTGGAAAACCATGATTAATGAGGAATGTGCAAACAAAAAAAGCATCCGCCTGTCAGACACCAGAATAGGGTCAAACTGTGGCAAAAGTGTGTGGCATTGTGTAGCGACAGAGCCAGAACCATGAGTGGCAGCCAGGCTGGGTTAAGGCAGCACCGTGAATAGTTTGGACACACTGTATGATCCACCGCGAGTCGCTGGCATTCAAACATCCAAGTATTGAGCTCACTAATGTATTTGACACCGTTGTGAAGGTTGTAAAGCTTCAAGAAAAAGGCATTAAATGCACGTCTTTTTTCATCACTTTGTGAGGGTTTAGGAAGTGAACACACCTCTCTCCTTTACCACTCAGAGGTGAGATGGTTGTCTCGTGGTGCAGTGTTGGCACGCGTGATCGAACCTGTGTTCAGTTACTTCTTACTTGAGCAAAACCACAGTGAGCTGTCTGCTACCTTCAGTGACTCCGGGAAATAACTAAGCTAGTTAACTAAGACGGCCTACCTCACAGATATCTTTGAGCTAAACAGGTTGAATAGCTCCATGCAGGGGAGAGATGCAAACGTCCTTCAGCTGTATGAAAAATTGGAGACGTTTATGAAAACTATAAAAAGGTGGACAGAGCGAGTGGAGGAGGGTAACCTGGCAATGTTTCCATCTATGGAGGAGTATTCAGACAATGCTGACATCAAGCACATCATCTGCAGCCATTTGAAGAGGCTTCTGTATCAATTTGAAAACTACTCTCTGACTCTGACCAGAGGCGACAGCAGATGGGTCCTGCTTCCATTCAGTGACGATGCAGCAGAGGGGTCAAGCCTAACTATCACAGAAGAGGATCAGCTGACTGAGTTATCCACAGGCAGATATGACACCCAACCCCTTGTGAAGTTGTGGAAAAGCTGTCAGGCAGAATTTGCAGAGCTGACAGCAAAGGCAATAAAAGAGATTCTCCACACTGGTATACCTGAAGAACAAATACAGAGCCAGACTACAGCCAGAGATTATAACCATAACCAATCATAACCAATACAAGCACATCATGGAAATGTACTGTAATTTTTATAGTTTTTTTATAATTTCATATTCCTATGCTTTTTGATATGTTTATATAGATCTTTTAAAAATAATATTTCACTTCATTCATATTTCAGACATTTCACTTTTTCATTTTGTCCCAGTAAGGTCTACTGCTACTACTGGAGCCATTTAGCACCTTCTTAGAGGTGTAATCCATACATGTCTACTTATGTTCTAGGGTGGATTTGCTAATTGAGTATGTTTACATAACCACTATTTACTCTTTTTGTATTTGTTCATATTCTATTTTTCTTTAAAAACACTTGCCCCGTGTGAGGCTCGAACTCACGACCTTCAGATTATGAGACTGACGCGCTGCCTACTGCGCCAACGAGGCCTGGAAGTGGCTCTGGTCTATAGCTTGAGTGGAGTAAAAAGGCTGGGCCAGTAGCAGGACAAGGCTCTGATTTGATTGTGGCTTAGAAGCAGTTTTGACTGCAATGGTGGCTTGTATTTTAACCCATTTCAAAACCAGTAGGAGCATAATAAACTACTTGTCTCCTCAATATAGACATACTTTTGGATTAAAGTCAAATCCGCTCAATATTTTTACAACACTGGCTATACAATCAGACAAACTGTGTGTATGCGTGTGTGTGTGAAAGAAGAGAGAGAGAGAGAGAGAGAGAGAGAGAGAGAGAAAGAAAGAGAGCTGCCAGCAGGCTGTTTATTATCCATACATGTCTACTTATGTTCTAGGGTGGATTTGCTAATTGAGTATGTTTACATAACCACTATTTACTCTTTTTGTATTTGTTCATATTCTATTTTTCTTTAAAAATACTTGCCCCGTGTGAGGCTCGAACTCACGACCTTCAGATTATGAGACTGACGCGCTGCCTACTGCGCCAACGAGGCCTGGAAGTGGGTCTGGTCTATAGCTTGAGTCGAGTGAAAAGGCCAATGTAGACAATGTGTGTGTGTGTGTGTGTGTGTGCACGCATGTGCATATGTGTTACTTGTGGTTGTTTCTCTAAGTCTGGTGTAGTATGAAAGCATGTAGTATTTTGACAACTCTATTCTGTATTTGTGTGTATCTTACCTGTGGTATGTAGTTGCGTCTTTCCTGGCAGACAGCGTGGAACCAGGCCAGACAGAAAAGAGACTGGGCTCTGGCCAGGACACCTCCTAGAACACAGACAGTCAGCACCAGTATCAGTATCACAACCAACCAGAGAAATCACTATCGTCAGACTCAATCAACCTATCATCATCCATCATCAGACTCAGAATCTCAATAGTTGTATAAGCCTGCAGACTCCTGAACAGTTGAACATGAACACATTGGGGTATATGGGGGTGCACGTTTCTGTCATGTTGTCCTTTATTGTTTGCCAGCACATAATCTCTACCTTGAACCACAATACAATAGGGATGCAAGAGGAATGCAAAATGAAGTCAAATGTAAAATGGTAGCAGAGGGCAGCTGTAATGAGAGCCAAACATCGGGTACTGAAGCTTAGCTGAAGCTTTAACCAGATTTGATATATTAGCCATGCTAATAGACTGCCATAGACACTCAATTCAGGGACAGGTTGTAAACTAGTCATTCAATAAAAACTAAATGCAAAGATGCTCTGTTTTGAACATTTCTGAAAACATTTCCATCATTATGTGGAATGTGAGTCAGAGCAAATTTCCACCCACCATGAGATTGACTTCTGCTCCCTATTTGAAAATTCATTCATGCAACAGAACAATATTTGACTGAATATATACAAGGGAGAAAAACAAACAGACAGTTTGCGTCCCAACCTTTACTGATCTGCTCTGGTGTCCAGGACTCATAGGTTCTCAGCAGGTTCTTCTTCAGCCCTGGAGGAGCCTGGAGGAGGAGGAAGAGAGAGAGTGAGGGACACGAGAAAGGAGAAGAGAGGGGAGAGGTGGAAGGAGGAGAGGAAGGTTGAGGGTTGAGAGGTGGAGGGAGGGAAGGAAGGAGAGGGTGGGGGGGCATTTTAATAGGATTACATCTTTAAATCTTAAAATCTAATAAAGCATGTAGTCAAGAAGACTAGACTGCTTATTGCCACAGCCCAATCTACCCAACAGCCTCTTCTGACCTTTGCTTTGTTAGTTACAAAGCCCACAGTTCCATATAGTATGTCAACATCATACAAACACATAGACACAACAAGAGTGTCGAGTTTAACAAAACTTTATTAACAACAAAGTCACCCGTCGGTCTAATCTTGTTCTTACATGTACAATTCCTCAAAACTGCTCCCCTAAAAAAAAAAAAAAAAAAACTTCCACATACACACACACACACACACACACACTATTTACGAATCATCATTAGCAAATAGTAGTTTTGTCCCACTCATATGACACACTGCATCCCCGTAACACCATTTATCTTGCATCCTGCTACGATATTCAAAATCTAATGGTATCTTTGCTCTAACTAGCGGTTTATTTATCTCCGTTGTGTTATGTTATGTTACCCCTGCACCCACCGCCTTCTTCCTGCTCAGAAACACTGCCATTTTAGCTTGTGTCATCAAAAAATTTACAATTCTCCCTTTTTTTCTTGTTCCTCTTGTTGTAAGGGAAGCCACAAATAAGCGCGGACCGAGTAAAGCCTACTCCAAGTGAAGTTAACTATACAAAGAGAGGATCAAGCCTCTCACAGCCTCTAAACAGTGACAAACAATCTCTCACGTCACAAAAAGGACAACCACTCTCAGATTGATCAAGGAGAGGGAGACGATAAACAGGCTCTTGTGCTGCACTGTAAACTGATATGGGAGAAAAGGCACCGCTGGGATTCGAACCCAGGATCTCCTGTTTACTAGACAGGCACTTTAACCAACTAAGCCACGGCGCCAGGTAGCTGTAGGCAGGGAAGCAAAACAATTCGTACCGCCCCTACGGTCATACCGAAAATCAAAATCTTTCTCTAAAGTTAGACTAGAAGCAGAGAAGAAACTGGACCAACTGGACAGTATTAAATAACAGATAGATAGATAGAGACAGACATCTGAATAATGCTGATAAATTGTTGCAGCAAATGTTGTTTAAGGGAAAATGGAAAGTTTTTGATAGTCAGTACTAGTTTAGTCTAAACGCTATTCTTTTTCAGTTGCCGAGAGCTTTTGTCTGTCTGCTGTTGTGAAGTGAGATTCAATCTATTGCAGATTATCTCCAGGCTTTGTAGCTTTGTAGTGTGACGTGTGCGATTGACTTCATGCTCATCGGGCTTATTTGAGATGGAACTCGTGACCTTCTGCCTACTGTGCCACTCAGACTTGTGAAAGAAAGGAAGAAAAAAGAAAGCAAGAACAAAACAGAAAGAAAGAAGTGGATAGGTGAATGGATGAATGGGGTAGATGGTATTTCTGACTTCTAAAATGTTCTTTAAAACATCTGCCCTCTGAAGCAGACTCAGCTGCATCAAAGGAGATGTTGGTGGAGTGCATGATTTAACTTTTCTGTGTACATGATACTTCAATCCAAAATATGTTCTGTTTATGATAGCGATAATTAGAACAGACTTTCTGAACATATGGTACCTCCATCTGGAGATTATGATAAAATAGACAGCCAGTAATGCACATAGCCAAATTGGCAAATTCTGTAATTATTATCTTTTATCTATAGAGTGAATGTTTGTGGAAGGTGTATAGCTTTTTACAACGTATGTCTACGTGCCTAGACGTTTACTGTACATATGTATGGCTCCCTGTAGACACATTCATGTGAATACGAGCACATCATGGAAATATACTGTAATTTTTATATTGTTTTTTATAGTTTCATATTCCTATGCTTTTTGATACATTAATACAGATACTTTTGAAATAATATTTCACTTCATTCATATTGCAGACATTTAACTTTTTGATTTTGTCCCAGTAAGGTCTACTGCTACTACTGGAGCCATTTAGCACCTTCTTAGAGGTGTAATCCATACATGTCTACTTATGTTCTAGGGTGGATTTGCTAATTGAGTATGTTTACATACCCACATTTACTCCTTTTGTATTTGTTCATATTCTATTTTTCTTTAAAAACACTTGCCCCGTGTGAGGCTCGAACTCACGACCTTCAGATTATGAGACTGACGCGCTGCCTACTGCGCCAACGAGGCCTGGAAGTGGCCCTGGTCTATAGCTTGAGTGGAGTGAAAAGGCTGGGCCAGTAGCAGGACAAGGCTCTGATTTGATTGTGGCTTAGAAGCACTTTTGACTGCAATGGTGGCTTGTATTTTAACCCATTTCAAAGCCAGTAGGAGCATAATAAACTACTTGTCTCCTCAATATAGACATACTTTTGGATTAAAGTCAAATCCGCTCAATATTTTTACAACACTGGCTATACAATCAGACAAACTGTGTGTATACGTGTGTGTGTGAAAGAGAGAGAGAGAGAGAGAGAGAGAGAGAGAGACAAAGAAAGAGAGCTGCCAGCAGGCTGTTTATTATTTGACAATAGCAGCTGACAAGGAGCCTCCACCATAGCCTCAGGGAGAGAGAGATGAAATGGACTCCCCTACAGGGAAACTGTTTTGTGTGTGAGACAGAGAGAGTAAGTGAATGAGTGAGAATGAGAATGAGTTGAATGTGTTGTATTTATATGCAATGATTGCTGTACTTGCAATTGTCAAGTACAGCACAGTTCTCTGATCTTTTGATTCTATTGCTGGTATCCATGTATGTGTTGTGTTCACATTGGCACAAACAAAAATGATGTGTGTGTGTGTGTGTGTTCATATTAGGTTATTACAATTATTTTTCCTGCAGTTCAGTAATAACATGACAACTTGCTTGTCATTGGCAATATGCACACATGTAAAACATGTAAGTGATTGTGTATGTGTGTGTGTGTGTGTGTGTGAGTGAGTGAGTGAGTGAGTGAGAGAGAGAGAGAGAGAGACTGTCTGTGCAGCACGCTTGGCTAGTGAAGCAGCTAACCCCTTGAGCACAACTCC
>JAXDDX010000003.1:15405000-15407500 GCA_034670405.1 Hoplostethus atlanticus
ATAGCCAGTTACTTATAATTATATAATAATATAAATGCAGGACCCCCTGCAAGTACAATGTGTTGAAATATTTCCTATTTTAAAGCCCAAAAACCTGGTGCCAGTATGGTGGCCATTGAACAACACTGTCAGCCTACTACAGGTTTTGCTCAGGTTTTGAGTTCATTATTGAACTGATTAACTGGGCTACTGAGTCAAGGACCTGTGATGTGTAACAGCTAAATACGAGTCTCACATACGGCTTTACATATAGTCTATAAAAGGTTTGTTTCAGTAACGAGGGGCAATGAAAAAATCAAACGACGTGATAGACTAGAATGTGTGTGAAAATATGCAATAGTCAAATAAAGTGGGGTTTAAACCCTCAGCTGTACTTGACCATGGGTGTTAGTGATGCATACTTCAATGGGAAAATTATATCAAAATACATTATAAAGCAGGTATACACACATATTAGGAAGGAAAACTCTCCTTTTTCTCGAGGCGAATATGTGTTGCAGTGGATAAGGCGTGTGTGGTGCTCATCAGAATAAGAGCATGACCCTGCCTGCAACTGTATTTGTGTGTGAATACCCATATGTGGGCAGTAATTTCCATATTTTAACTTTGAATCCAATTTCAAAGTAACACAGTGTTGCACAATATGCTCAAGTTGTATTAAATGAAAGCGGGCTCTCCTCTTTCTGTTGCTAGTACTTGGTGTGTGTGTTGTAACCTCCAGTGCTAGGTTACAACCCCACAAAAAAACCTATGAATGACCCTTTGGTTAGTTCAAATATAAACTATATTTCTGAGGCTGCATATATTTCCAGAGTTATAAACATAGAATTTTAGATAATCTAGCATCTGTAGCATCCACGAGCTGTAGCATGCTGCTGGCTCGTCAGTCTGACATGTTACCATGTTACCACGACAGCCTGGGTTCAAATCCAACCCTGGACCTTTGTCAAGTCATCCCTCCTCTCTCCCAATCTTTCTGTCTTCAGCCCCATTCGGACGGGATTAGTTTCTCTAGGGGAGGTCAGGTAATTCAATTTATTACAGCGCTATTCAGTCATTTTAATCCCGTCCGGAACGGCCATGTCAGTGATTTTTCCCTCCTACCCCAGTCATAATTCCGGCCCCAAATACCTACTGTTTTTCAGCAAACTCACGGGTGCACTGATAATTTTAGTACCGTCCGGATAGACATCTTGGTAATTTGAGATATATAGCACAGAGTTCGCAGGCTGCTTAGAACAAGAATTCTGGCGGGTATACTACTTCCTGGTGCGATGATCTTTTGTGCGCAATAGATACCATACCTACCATATCGCCAGCTGTCTTTTTATCGGTTTGAAATGGAAGCACTCGAGGAGGCTTTTGCTCTCTTGAATGAGATGAACGTCCAATACAACGTTAGTGCTCCTGCTTGGGAGCCCATAAGAAGGCGGAAGATTAGAAGAGGCAGGTCCCGCAAACTGCTTCGATGGGCTGTTATAATGATGGGCTATTATAAACGCTCCTTCTAGTCGTTCTGTTCGGTTTCTGCTTTTTGGAACTGGAACAGGGGAATAGGAATTTGACGTAAACATCCGGGTACGTCCGACAATTACGTTCCTCCGTCTGTAAATTTGAATCCCGTCCGGATCGATGACTGATGCAAATGTTTTATTACCCACGTTACCCTGTAAAACTAATCCCGTCCGAATGGGCTTTAGTCTCTCTCTACTGATAACTGTCCAATAAAGGTAGTAGCAGTAGCATCCTCATTTTTTCATCCATTTAAGTACAAGATACACCGTTTTGTAGCTCTCTTTTGCTATTACGTAAAATGAAAAAAAAAAGAAAACAAACACTGGTCCCCAAGTGGTTGCTGATCTGCCATGATGTGCCCCATTTAGTACTCCTGTCCCATACCTCGTGATAGCTGTCCCTCCCCACGGTGGCAGCAGCTAGCTCCGTGAGCTCCTGGGAGGGGTCTGCCCCGGGGAGAAATGATTATCAACACGGGCTCCCATTCCAGCGTCTCACTGTAGAGACGCCGCAGGTTCAGAGGAGGAGGGGAGAGCTCCTTCATACCTGCAGAGAGGAGGAGGAGGAAGAGAAGGAGAGGGAGAAGGGAAGAGGGTGAAAGAGAGTTTAAAAGGATGGTCCAACAAGAGTTCTTTTTGACAGAGGAGAAAGAGGAGGAGGAGATTTAGCAAAAAGAAGCAAAAACTGTTAGCATACGCAAACTTGGAAGGCCTTTTATATAAACCTGACATGTTACTCAAAGTTCAACTAGGATAGGATGGAGGGATGAATGGACAGAGACAAGATAGGAGTGAGGGGGTGAAAGGGGAGGGTAGATGGAGAGCAGAGAGATGCAGGTGGAAGAGAAAGAGAAGGGGAAACAGGGGGAGAGACTGTAATGGAGGAATTGGGAGATGAAGTGGAGGAGGGAGATAGAAGGGGGGGTATGGTGGGGAAAGAGTGTAAAGGGGTAGGATGGGAGGGGAAGGAGGACAGGGAGACTGAG
>JAXDDX010000003.1:15410000-15465000 GCA_034670405.1 Hoplostethus atlanticus
ACATAACCAGGGTATTTGCCATAGCGGGCTACACAAACTAAACAATGGCGATCCAGACTGCCTGGTCTCACAAAGGACATTATCAACTCAATATAGGACATTCCAACCCAGCTATGAGCATGTTTGAAGAAAAGGGGCGGGATATGTAAGAAATAGCCAATCACATGTAACGTGGACACTCTAGAGAAGTGTATTCCAGATCAAATAAAATGAAACTATTGACCACCATGGAGAAATTAGGTTGTTGCATCAGCGAAAGTAAAACAATTCAGAAGGGAACATGAAATAGATAATATAAGCACACCTATAGACCATAAAAATAAGCAATAAAGAAATAAGAAATATATATAAATATATATATATTATATATAAAGTTAAAAAAAAAGCAATAAACTAGACTGTGAACAATTGTGGGGTTATGTAAACACGTGCTGCCAAGTATTTCAACACATTAATACCCCTCACACCAGGGAAATGACCAAGGAATGACCCGGGTCAGGCGTTGGTGGGTCAACACGGGTTATGAGACGCGGGTCCGGGAACAACAGGGGTCAGATGCTGCTCGGCTGCGGTGTGAACGGGGTGGGGACGCGGGTTACGCAATGGATGGTAACCTCATTGGTTAAGATCATAGGTGCATTAGTATGCAAGCCAGCTCACAACAAAGATCGTTTCAACAACAAACAAATAGAACAAATGACAGCAGATTTGTGTGTGAAAGGGGCATAAGTACACTGTGGGAATGGATTACTGACATTTGTTTTTCTCTCAAGAAGAACAAACTATTATAATGAATAAATAGGAACGATACAGAAAATAGGACAGCGAAAAGTAACACTGTTGCTGCTACCAACGCTAGAGAGGATTGCTAGAGGAAAAGTGCAGATAGTGTGAAGCCAAGTAGATCGGTTCATCACTGCTCCGTAATTAAGGCACAATGGGTATACTTTTCATTGATACAATATTGTGTCGTCACATTCTGCATGTGAAAAGATTCTTTAATCACAAAGTCAGCCCCGTGTTCCCCAGTGCTGAAAGGAAGCCCACTTTAATAGTCAAGAGTTAGGCAAATTGCCTGGAAACGCTACAAACATGTATTATATTGCTAATATAATAAATCCTTATGGAAAGCAAAGAGGCTCTGCTGGTCCCTGCTTACTAACTGTTAATTCAATAGAATCTCCCTGTACAATGCAATGTTTTAGATAATATATCCTTTTGTAAATGGAATTTTTGCTATAAAAAGGTTATTTCTATTATTATATCCACCCTCAGATACTCTTCCACTGTTATATATCATCAATCTGTGATGTTCAATGCATTCCAGGAGTTATTTTGTAATTTACCTTTTTATTGTACGCACTTTCCCTCAATCTGGCTTCTACTTCAGTTGGTGATTTCCTACATTTCCCAGAATGCCTTTGGACTAACCCCAGAGAAAGGGTGTGAACTTGCTACTGCTGCATTCAAGTCATGTCGGAGAAAGCGGAAAGATGCCATCTTTTCCCATTGCTCCAACCAGGATGCATTCACATGTTCAGCTCGTTGGGAAGCCCTTGCTTATTGCTATCAAGCGCCATAGCAACAACTCGTTAACAAGTTGCTTGGTCAACCAAACAAACTGCAGCAGGTGGTTAATCAAAAAGAGATATCAGAGCCTTAAAAAGCTCCCATATCTCCTATTAGGAATTACCATTACGAGGTTGACATTAACGTTTTTTTCGCCAGTTGGATGCTCGTATTTACGATATCTCTCATTAGACCTGAATGCATCACCAGCTGTGGGTTTTATGTGTAGGTGGAGAGAGCGATAACGGTATGGCTTGCTGTTGTCGTCAGTGGAGTTCTCGCTTCAAAACAAACAGAGTCCTCAAACCAAATGAAAGCAGCAAGCAAAGGGTACTGTTTTTTTTTTTAAATATTTGCTTTATTGATCCCTGAAGGCAACATTCTCTTTTGTCTTTCCACCCTCCACAAGGAGCTCAAAGGGGGAGAGCGAGATAAAGAGATAGCGAGAGAGAGAGAAGAGAGGGCACTACAGAAAAGGAAAAAGTGAAACTAAAATAATAATCCCAAAACGGTTCAGAACTTCTGTAAATAATGTCACACTTGGAGGTAATTTCATTAAGCAGACAGAACATCCCTGTAAGAGCAGACAACGTATAGCACCTTAAAAACCCACTACGTGTCACCCACACTCCAAAGGGGATCTTTGCGGAGGGATACTGTTCTACCAGGAACTATTTCCTGTTCCTTTCATTTAAACTTCAAACGTTTTGGAAGGAAGAAAGTAGGCTGGTGAGAGAGATAGTGGGAAAGCAAGAGCTACACAGATGGCCTACTTTGCTTTTGAAAATAAATGCTTTAGTGGCTTTAGATGCCATATTCATGGAGAGGCAGTTGAATGCTGTTGCTTGATAGTTTGAGTTCAGCAAATAGAGGATGAGTTGCTCCAATATGCAATCTCATTGTGTTTAAAGTTTGACATTTACTGTCATTCCTCAAATGCGCCTTACTGCTTCTAACTTGGCTGGCTCTCCCTTGGCTCTCCTCCCTTTTGGTCAAAGCAAAAAATGTGTCTGAAAAAGTAGATGTAGCATTCAGGTTTAAAAACTTTGATATGGCCACTGTTCATTGATTCAGACTTTCAATAATTGAACAGAGTCAAACTATTCCCCTGCTTGCCTATTGACTGCTCCACTTCTACTGGCCCAAAAAGCAGTGGAGAAAAAAGGGGAAAACAGACAATTACAGCAGTAACTGCAGTAACTTTCTCAAAACCACAATAAGCCTTCACATAGCGTGGTATGGCAATAATGCAGTTATTGTTGTAGCTGACTGCCCAAACGTCCCCAGGGTCACATATCCCTTCACCTCTCCCCCTCTCCATCCCTCTCCAACTGTCTTGACTGAGCTGGTCAGTCTCACCCTCAGCTCTGCTGATTGTAATTATTACCTTTGCAAGCACCCCAAATATACCTACTTTTTGTTAGTATTGTCTGTGGTCTCATTTCCATTCAGAAAGACATCTCAACAACTCATAGTGATTACGAGAGGTCCAGGACTGAAGAAAGCATTATTATCTTTTTTTTACGCCATGTTGTTGAAATGGCATTCATTCATTCAGATTTTAGGCTACAAATAGATATTGCCATGATGATTTGGCTGAAGCTTTGATAATCAACAATCAGAAAGGTTGGGCTGAAAACAGTGATAAATCAAATTGTCAGTGGACCCCACTGGAAATAACTAAACAGATAAACCAAGGTGCCAAATACAACATCCGGAGAAGCTATGAGGAGATAAGTATTTTATTAGCTTGTACAATTAAAGCATATTGTGTTCTTCCTCAACACCCTGGACTGGAGGTAAACCTCTGTTACCCTATAGGCATCTGAACTGATAAGAAGACAGCGAAGAGACTCTTGTCTGTATATCTGCCTCTCGATCTGTAGTCCACTGACAGTCTACCGCTCGATCTGCCTCTCAGTTGTTGTTAGTTGTCTGTTGTTGTCATTCCACCTCTTTCCCCAGTTTTTTTTAACCAGCCTGTCTCTCTCCCTGCCTGTCTATCTGTGTGTCTATATGTTATTTTACATGTGAGTGTGATGCGATGGGGATGAGAGGAGTGATAGAAAATTGGCAGTGAACAGAGAGAATACTGAGGAGACAGAGGAGAAGATATTGTAGATCAATATACTATTACAGAGACAGCAAATTAGGGGGCGGGGGGGCAGGAGAGATAGCAACAACAAGACTATGAGACATGGAAACAATGTTAAGAGAAAAGCTGAGCAATCAGGGCCTTCAGTGGTGGTCTGAGCACGCCTGAGGGAACATCTCAAAGATGAGTGTGAGGGGAAGATTGTGGGCAGACGAGAGGGGAGAGGAAGTGTGGATGTATGTGAAGAGAAAAGAGATGAGGTGAGAAGAGAGAAGAGAGGGAGCTTGGAGGGATGTGAGAGGAGATAAGGAGGTGGACAAATGAGAAGGAGTGCACTGTGCGAGCTGAAGTGCTACGACAGTCAGGGGTTATGGGTGAATAGAGGAACATGGAGGGAGAATAGGAGGGAGATAAATATAGAGATGGGTGGGGGAGAAGGGGAAGTACAGGTTCAGCACAGATTACACATGGACAGTTTGGGCAAAATAGATGAGAGAGAGAGAGTAAATGAGAGAGAGAGAGGAGGAGGGAGAGAGATGTAGTCCAAGTAGTATTGAAGATGGGGGTGATAGTGCAGGTAGTGCAAGTACTGAAAGGAGGTACGGGCAAGGGAGGGAAGAATCGAGAGGAAGTGAGTGGGAGTGGGAGTGGGAGTGAGTATACAGTACTACAAACCATACTAGGTACTAATACACTGGAGCTGCTGCTGCTGCTGCTGCTGTCAAGACAGAGAGAGGGAGAGTGGAAAGAGAGAGAAGGAAGGAAGAAGTTGGAATACAGAAGGAGCGCAAAACCAGGGAGGGGGTGTAAAGATGCAAGAGATCTGTAGAGGGTGGTGGAAGGGAAGGAGTGAATGAGCAAGAGCGTCAAGATGCTGGGGCTGAAAAGAGGGTGGAAGGCATGGAGGAGGTGGGGAGGGAGCACAGCTGCTACAAGAGCTGGTGGTGGGGGTGTTGAGAGAGAGGAGTAAGGAGTGAAGGAAAATGGGGAGTATAGGGAGGGCCCTATTATGAAAGACGGAGATACACACAAAACCCTACACACCAAACATAGGCATAACCTACAAACACACACTTATCAGCAGTCTCCTAAACTATCAATTGTCATCACACAGCACACACTGGGCTGGATATTAGTTTCACACACACACACACACACACACACAAAATGTCTGCATATTAGTTTCACCTGACACCAATTAGCACAGTCCCAGATAGTGCTGTCAGAAGCCAACATGCCATTAGGAGGATTATCTGGACTAAATGAATGGGCTCATTAGGCACAAAAAACTAACCACTCTCTGGCAGCTTCATAACTATGTGTGTGTGTGTGTATGATGTGCTGTGTTTACTTAAGGGCAACAGCATTCTCAAAAAGAGGAAATATGAAGAAACACAGAGAGAAAGGATGGAGAGAGGACAATTGTGAAAAAAAAGATGACATCAAAAGAACCAGAGGGATGACAAGTGGAAAAGTGTCTCAAAAGTGCAGCATGAATTGTTAGAGGACATTTTGTTTGCAAAGGTGGAATGTGCTGGTAAAACTAAAAGGCATCCTACAGCAGGAGGTGGTGCCAGGCAAGAGGTGAACAAAGCAGCAAATAAACAAATAAAAACATGTTCAAAACAGACATGAGTGTTGTAGCTGGTGTGTGGCTTAACTCACTCAATTCTGAAGTGGACAGAATATAAAGAGAAGAGAGACAGACAGACAGAGTCAGACAAAACAAAACAACAACAAACATAATTCTGCAGCCGTTGGAATTGTGTGTCAATTTGTCCATGGCTTTAAAGGAGATTTTACAGATTTGTATCACATCTCTACATATTCGACTGTCTTCGTACGAAACAAATCGTCTGTTTAGAGTCAGTGATTAAACTATCAGGTTTGTTCACAGCTCCCAACATTCTCAATACAGTCCAAAAGTGCATCAAAAAATAGATGTAAAACAATCTGAGGCTTGGTATTCCATCATTGTGCAACTGCTGCATTTTCACAAATAAAGTGGTTTACATGGAGTGGAAGTAGTTAAGTCTGACTTCGTATCAGATTCAACTAGCACACATTGCCTATGCAGAAATGGCAAAACTGGCATATTATCAGCAAGTTTGGGGCATATCTGAATTTTTGTTTCATCCAAGCAAATATTAAACTCCATCATTGCCACAATGATAAATAACTTAAACAGAAAAATACAAATACTCCTCTGGCAAGTGTGTTAGATGTACTTTGGAAGCATTGGGAGCTATTTGGTGAGTCAGATTTGATTAAAAATGTTTGCCAAGGCAACTGAGTGGAATGAAGTTGTTGGGGGTTGATATACCTGATTGATACCCACTTGAGAGGGACAAAATAACTCAATATTGCCTGTACCATTACTGGAACAGTGTGTGATCACTACTGGTTTCTGCCATTCACAAGGACCAGGGGACCAAATTAGCAATCATGCTCTTCTAAATTGAAGGCAGGCGAGGGAAAAAGAGCAAGAGAGCTAGAGAGCAGAAAGAGAGAATGAACAGAAAGAGAGAAAGTGAACAAGAGTGAGAAAGTGAATGAGAGAGAGAGAGAGAGAGAGAGAGAGAGGGATCTCTGTGACTGCAATGACTCAGAGCCAATCTGCTCTCACAACATGGGGCTAATCAACCAATCATATCACTCTGTCCTCCCTCTACGAACCTGCTGGGCTAATGAAGAGAAATCACCACACATTCATCAGGCCTGCACAGTGTCTTACACACTGTCTTACACACGTGTGTGTAAGGGTGAGTTCTGTGCGCCACAATCAGCCCACTCCATTCATACTTTCAACATATAGCACACCACATGGGACTCTTTGTAGGTGTGTTTCTGCTTTAGAGTGAGTGCATTTGTGCATCATCTTTGTTTCAATTTGTAATCTGTGAGATCCTCTTTCATTTTTTTTTTATTTTATACATGCAAACATTTTATTTGTTTATTTGAAAGAAAGAGAGCAAGGGAGAGAGGAGCTGTTCCTATCTGATGACTGTGTTTTGTGTGTGATTAACAAACTGGTAAAGGAATGTCCTGTACCCATGTGACTTGTGACATGTAGATTTAAACCTGTTTAGACTGATAAAAAAAAGATAAAAACAAAATGACAAACTAACAGAGGAACAGAAAGACAGACATGCACACACTCACCCAAGGCGTGAGAGGCAAAGGCTGCCATGGCGCTCTGCAGTCGGTCTGGCCTGATGGTCTGAACCAGTAATACCTGGCGGGAGACAAAAAGACAAGGAGACAAATACAGAAACAAATAGTTTTACTAACAGTTCACAAATTCCCCATTATTAGTCAGGATCTAATAGACTTCATTCAAATGGATATATTGCTTTTTCTCTTGTGCGTTTTGAAATGAATATATGATCAATTTCACAATTCCACAATCCACCATTAAAAAGGTTGGCAGAAAAGTGTCTTTCATTCCACCATTTTCAGAAATGAGAGCCTTTTGTTTTGCGCTGATTTGGATGAGTAAGTCAATCTTAAGTTCATTTCAGACAACAACCATTAAAAGAGGTGTGTAACGACTACATCGTGTTGAATTTCAAAAATTTTTAAATTGCATAAATAGGTTTTTTTATAACAGAAATTACTATGCAAGCTGTTCAATTAGGTTTTATTAGACGCCTAAAATGAAGAATTTAGAAGGTGACCATGCATGGAAAATTTTAATGGCAAGACAGCCTATCAGTGTTCATTGTATGAAAGGCAGAGGACTGGAGGAGTAATCTTCTTGGCAATGGAGGGTGGGATTTCCTGTTCACAGTGTGAGCTCTGTGAGAAGGAGAGCCAGAGGTCTGAGTCACTCAAACACAGAGACTGGTAGAGGGCTGGGAACGTAGCCTGGGAAAGAGAGGAGAAAAGGAGGAAAGTGTCAAGACAGGTGGAGACATAATGTTATAAAATGAGATCAATAAAATGCATGAATGAATACATTTCTATGCCAGATTAGTGAGAAGCAAGGCATTTATTTTGTGAGAGAGAAGGGACACACACACACACACACACACACATATAATACACATATAAATATAATATATAATATAATATATAAATAAAAGTAAATAAAATAAATACATATAAAGAATAAATGCCCCTCCTGTGTATTTCCACAGTTTGTGTATTCCCATCATCACTTGAGACATGCACAAGGTTTCTACATAAGACCTCATACTAGATTATCATGCAAGGGACAGATCAATACATCAGATGCTGTGAGTTAATCCCAATGGTTGGTAGTCCCACACAAGAAAACAAGATGGCTAAATTTACTCAATATGGTACAGAGAAATTCAGGTTGATACGAGGGATGCTCTTTCATGAATAAAGATAGTGTATATCAGTGTTTATTAAACTATGGATCAGGACATAAAACGGGCCATAAGCTTATTTCTAGTGGGTACCCACATGCCGAGAGGGATAGCATGTTTTAATCGAACTGGGTCCCAGGGCGAGACTATTTGCACAACTGGGCCTTGGGATGAACAAGATTAAAACAAGATGGATAAAGAACTCTCTTTCATGTATAATGGTTGTATAACTTTCTTTGTGTGTGTGTGTGTGTGTGTGTGTGTACTTTAAAAATGGCCACTGCTCCATGCCTCTCCTGATCGATCCAAGAGGGGAACTCCTGCCAAGAGAGGGAGGGGGGGTTAGTCAAAGACCGATAGAATGGTGGACTCTCACTCACTCACACTCACACACACACACACACACACACACACACACACACAGCTGCACACTTGCCTCTTTCTTGAACATTTCTCCTACTATGAATCCAGTGAAGACATCCCATTCCTGCAGAGAAGCGTAGTATCAATGTTAGCATCTGGCAAAACCTAGAGCTAACAACTGTCATGTTAACTGAATAAACAATCAACTAAAAAGTGATGTATTAATATTATAAGAAAGCAATGCTGATCCTAAATCTTGAAGGTACTCACATTCTCCTGGAAGAGTTCAGGGTGCATCCCTTTGACAAAGTGCATAGCAAACATCAACTGGTCAGCCTGAGAGAGAGAGAGAGCGAGAGAGAGAGAGAGAGAGAGAGAGAGAGAGAGAGAGAGAGAGTTTTGCCAGTTTACTGTCCAACATCCAACTCCAAGGCATGCCACCGTAGAAGAAGTTAGCATCTTAGCATCCAAAACTATAGTCCGAGACCAGACTGATATACCATATTACATCTATGATATGCTGCTCAGCTCAACTGCTTGGAAGAGGTAAGCTGCTTGCTGCATGACTAAAGAAGCCTCAGGGACTTAAAGAGCTACACCTCTTACAATAGTATTGTAATATCCCCATACTCTCTCTGTCCCTCTTTCTTTCCTTCTCTCTCACTGGGAGAGTTGGAGGGGAGATACGGCAGAAACAGCCACTAATCAAGATGCTTATCCTACCGCCACCTACAGAGAGAGAAATAGAGAGAGAGAGAGTAAGACAGACAGATGGCGAGAGAGAGAGAGAGAGAGAGAGAGAGAGAGAGAGAGAGAGAGAGAGAGAGAGAGAGAGAGAGAGAGAGAGAGAGAGAGAGAGAGAGAGAGAGAGAGAGAGAGAGAGAGAGAGAGAGAGAGAGAGAGAGAGAGCAGAAAGAAGGGGGAGGCTTTGTCTAAATGAATGGCAAGAGTGAGAAAGAGGGAGAGCAAAGCCCCCTTAGTGCCATTTGCCAGTTCGGTAGATGACTGCTGAGCCAGGTCACACAGATAGGGATTTACACACACACACACACACACACACACACACACACACACACACACGCGCACGCGCACGCAAGCATGGAGGCATGCACACACACCAGATGGATGCTGAGGGAAGGCCCGTTTCAAGTTCAATGAATCCATTTATTCTCACCAGTTTAAACCCACCTGCACTCCCATATGTATCTATTTAACTTGCTGAACACACACACAGACATGGACACACATACACAAACAAAAAAAAGAATCGTCACAGTTCACAAAGCTGGCTGTCTCTGTTTTGGGCTTAACATTCAGTACATTTTCCATGTGGCGGAAACAGAGTAATTACGTGACACATCAGAAGTAGGGCCTTTGATTGAGGTACACACAAGCTTTGATTGAAGAAGTGAGTGTACTTGTAACAACCATTTGGCTCCTCTAACTGGAATCTTGGTATCCCATGTGGAAACGCACACACACACTCAAAAACGCCTCCTTCAGTCAACTCACCTAGCTGCACCGCTAGCACCTCCAATATTGTCCCTTTAGAATGGTACAGGGTGACTTTTACAGTTACAAAGACAGAGGCAAGCCTTTCCACTCTGACACAACAGCAAAAAAGTGGTTTGAATTCTCCCTTAAGTTGAGCTTGATGAAGAATAAATGAGTAATGGCTTTTTGTGACCAATACAGTCAGTCTACTACTGCATTAAACATGTTGTCTCGTTGCTTTTTTCCAACAGTACTATGGCAAGTAGAGGAAGAAGTAAGTTTGTTAAACCCATCTGTTGCCGATGATAAGTCGGTGCGGTGGTGATGTAAGGGCCTGTGATGTCTGACTGCAGTGACATTGTCTGCTCTCTCTCCAACTGTGCCCCATTTTAGCGCCACTGGGTCAAGGGATCAAGGAGGGCTGGGAGTTGGATGGGAAATCTGTGGCTGATGGAGAGGGTTCAGCCTGAAGGAAAGGGCTGCCTGAAGCTGGGCGAGAGGGCTGGGTATGTGTATGTGTGTCACTTTGCAAAATGTAAAAACATAAACATCCTCAATGTTCCACTTTAAGCTTTGTAATCATCATTCACAGAGACGTCATATCCTTGTGATTCTTCAATGCAATGAAGGTTTTGATTTTCTCCCCATATTTCTCAGATTTCCCCAAACAAGGAATTGTGAGATATATGAAGCTGAGTAGTGACAACACTGTGGTGCTGGAGGAGGCATTTCAAAATGAAATGTCAACAGATTCAGATTCATTCAAGACTAAAGGCCTCACTGCTCTCTCTCTGCTATCTGTCTATTTCATATCCCTCCTCTTCTGCCTATTTTCTCTACCCCTCCATTCTCCCCTCTCTCCATTACAACATCCTTCCTTCTCCTCTGTTTCAAGTCATACCAAGAGAGAACAAGCTACGACTTGAGTGACAATTAACTAAAAACTACATGCTATGAAAAAAAGGTCAGAAAACCCTTAAAAGTTGAAGCTTTTATGGCGGTACCGTTTGGGACTGCCATTGTGCAAGCTGCACTGCTTTGGAAGGGGATGAAATGAGCTGATTTGATTGGGCAGAATTGAAGCCAGCCCTCACCAAACCTACTGATAACGTATTCCTCTTAATCCAAACTTTTTGACCACTGCGCCTTGCGCCAGATGCCATTCACTTTAGACCTGCGCCTTGATTCACGAAAACAGATCAGTCCCCGGGTAAAAACAACAAAAAATGATCCATGTACTTTCCATTTTGTTCAGATCTCTGATTTGTAAGTTTGGAAATCAATCGGCAATTGGCAGTTCTCAGCCGCTGTTGTTCAACAACTGTGGGCCTCCTCTATAGGCCTACTGCCCTTTGCTCCTGTGCGCTTCCTTCCTTCTTCTTGACTACCTGACTTTCATAGTGTGAGCATAGCAGCTGTATCTCTGAAACATTAAGCCATGTTATGCCTGGAGCATTGATAGTCAGCTACAATAGGCCCCTCTCTCTTCCCCAGGATACAGTATTCAGAAGTTTAACTCAAACTCAAATAAATACTTCTCTTATACCCTCATGTCCCACTTGGAGGATATATACTGTATATATATAGAGAGAGAGAGAGATGGCAGACAAAAGGGAAGTTTCGGAGCATATCCTCTAAAAGCCTGACCTTTCTACACCGCTGTTACCCAGCATTCCCTCTGATCTGACGTGCTACCCATGCAGAGTTAGCTTCTGCGAGTACACGTGCACACACATATGCATGTGCACGTACACACACACACACACATTTGTATGTGCAGAAAGCTCTTCCCCAGACAGCTCATTCAGACAACTCCACTCAGAAGTGATTCATACAAAAAACTAACAGGCTGAGAACACATTGGTTCACATCCCTCTGTGTATCACGTTCCTGCCAGTTGCTCTGCAAAACTGCCTTTAAATCCCCAATTTGGAATCTGATTTGCTTGCCTATTAAACCTAAAGCCATAATTTGTTACCTTTTTTCTGACCACCTGTGTAAAATGTGAAATATTCAAAATTCAATATTCAATTCAATATTCCTTGTATAAAGACTTGGAATTAATTCCAATGGTATGAATGGCTTCCAGCAGCATTATGTTATAGTTATATTACGTTTTATAAATTATATTGCTATTATTGATTCACTAAGGTTTCACTCTGTACAGCATGTGCTAAACCTCTGACTGAATAAAATACCATGCCGACCGAGTCCAATAATGGAAAGTGCATTTAATACTGGCATTAAAATATGGCCACACTGCCTCTATACATGCATATGCAATTCTAATATTTTTGTGGACTTAATGACTAGTTGGCGAGGCCATGCAAAATAGAAGTAGTATCCGATTCACACTTGACACTTCAAAACGTTGAGTTTGGAAAGATGCCGATAAGTCAAAAGACAGTCAGCTTGTCTATTCAAAATGGCTGCTATCACTGCTGCCAGATGCAGACATTGTTGCCAACAAAAATAATCAGGCACACACACAAGGGAGATGATAGTTCATCTAAGAACATCTATTTTGCAATTTCAGTAGCTGAAATCATTCAGACATAGTGACTGAATAGTTATTCAATCACAGCACTGCCCAAGAGACATCATGCATGAGCACCAGCGTCTGGTGAGCAAAGTACTGGTTGTGCTATGTGCTATTAGCATGAGGAGGAACAAAGAATAGTGCAATTTGCTAATGCAATGCAATCTTGGTAAAGTTAGCTCAAGAGTCTATAAACCTATGTTCCTTGTAAAACACAGCAGTTTCATATTGATCTGTCCACTGCAACTAACCAGGGGTGGGTTTCCCGATAGCAATTGATCTTGAAAATTCACGGCATACTTCTGGCACAGTTCCACAACAGCTCTTGAAAATGTCCTGTGCGTTTCCCAAAGGATATTGTGAAGCGGAAATTTCAAGCGATGCATGAAGAGATACTTAGTGAACCCCTGAGATCCAAGCATAGAGGATATAGATATGATATGATGATATGATAGAGGAATCATCTGTTGAGCATTGCCACTTTTACATTTCACTGCACACCCCGTGTGTGTATGTGACAAATAAACTTCTTGAACTTGAACTTGAACTCATCGATTTGCTGATAACGTCAATGCACTTCCTCTTGTTGCATGTAGAGTTTGAATGTAGAAATCCTCTGAATGTAGAAATACCTGTGAAGTGTATAGGTCAGACAATGTGCTTGTACATGTAGCGGAATGGATAACACAGCACTACTATCATCAGGGGTGGGGTTCAAATCCCACCATGGGCACTCCAAGTCTTGTATGCACATGAAATAAATAACACATTTAATATTTATGGCAAATGTGAGCAACGTTTTAGGACAAGAGTCATATAAATGTACTGTTAAAAGGTCAATTGATAATACATGATGACACAACTGATTCTGACGTTCATCTAAAGAAACAGAAAAATGGCATGCCAACAAATTGCACTTTGTCCAACATAATTTAACCTCAACCACGACTTGCTCATCAACCGAAATGTGAAAATCCTGCCATATAATTATCCAGTTAGACTGTCAGAGTCCTGTAGCCCATAAAAGAGGTTCACCTGAAGTTCAGGTCCTTGCTTACATCAACATGGCAGAGGATAAAAAGAGAAGAGCAATATTTTCCAAACAGGAAATCCAATGTTAAAAACACAGATTTATATAGCGTTGTAGGGACACAGGCCTAGGTGTTTTTTCTTCGTCAGGTTAGACAGCGATCTGTCCTGCAGTAAAGCATCTTGTCTAATCTCACGACTAGCACCAGGTCATCGTGAATGAGTCTTGAAGAGTTACTTCAAAATATACTTAGTACTACAATGCCTTTTGAAAAACTCAATACAAGATAGTACATTAGATGTTGAATCCAGATAAGATTTTTTTTTTGATGTGTCAACTCTTGATCACAATGTCTGATCACCGTAGAAACCGTAAAGAAGCTGAAATCTCCCATTTGGGAGTTGCATGTCTAAGACATCTAAGACAGAAATCCCAGGAAAAAAATTCACATGCACTTCAAGGAGGAAACTAGAGCCTGGGTGTTTCGGCACATTCCACATCTTCAAAAACTTTCACAGCGCATGTCTGCCTGTCACCTAAAATTACAATCTGTCCTCGTACGAAGAGCTTTAACAATCAGTTGAAGTTGCAGTGGGGCGAACCTTCAGGTTGCATTTGAAACTCTACTCGACCGTGCCCTCCCTCTAACCTTCTCCATAGCTCTTCTCTTGATCTGATGTCTGAATGATTTAGACCAAGCTGTCTCAGTTCAACTCAATCCACTGAAGTGACAGTGGATACAGCAGAACCGAGATCGCTGGGCAATATGATATGACTGATCAAACAAAGAATGGCACAATGTCCCAGGTTTTTGTGTGTCTGTCTGTCTGTCTGTCTGTCTGTGTATGAGCATGTGTATCTGTCAGAGGGAAATGGAGCAAGCAGAGTGCAATGAGGATGAAAGTGTGCGTCTGTGTGTGCGACTGTCAAATTGACAGTTTGACAGGACAGGAATCATGGTAGACAGAGAAACCTGGAACGTGTCACCCTGTAGTGCATCACTATGATTGGGACGACTGTGTGCAATCGAACACAATCAAATACAACGAAACATTTGCATCCAGTCTCACACACATACACACACACTTAACTGCCTGCATGCAACATTCATATGTACGTACACCTGCCTCTGAACTACCTCTTATTCCTACCTAACTTATTCTTTGCCCTCTCCCTTCATGGTTTTTTCCTCTCAACACTCATTTCACGTGTCCAAAATGTACTTTTTGGCTAACTAAAAAACATTACCTAGGAAGAATATTTTTTACCAGCCAAAATAAAAGAAGTATGTCAATACTACCCATTGTCAATACTATTTTGTGTAGTGGTGTGTGGTTTCAACTAACATTAGGTAACATTAGGTACTGGCCAGTGCGGTGGGTGACCCTAACCTCCAAAGACAAGTTTTACCGGCATTTGGTGACTGGCGGGTGATCTGTCCTTATCTGTTCCCCTGGTCTCCTCTGTCATTGACTCAGTCCCTCCCCCCTGCTCCTTTCCTCCCTCCTTTCTGTCACTCCTCCTCCCTTTCTCTCTACCCTCCCTCCTCTTTTCTCATCACTCCTCTCGGGAAGTGTGTCCTAATCACAATCCGCTTCTTCTCCCTCTCTGCCAGTCGTCTTCTTCCTTTCTCTCTTTACCCTCTCCTCATTTCCCCTCTCTTCTCTTCCCCCTGTCCTAGCTCTCTCTCCTCTTCTCTCCCCCCCCTCCTGTCTAGTGCTATCTCTTTGGTAGAACAGATGGGGAGTGTTGACAGGAAAGCTGATAATGTAGTCCAATGTTTCCTCTATGCTAATAACGGGGCAGCCGCTAACTGTATGTGTGTGTGTAGGTGTGTGTAGGTGTGTGTGTGTGTGTGAAAAGTGTTGGCTAGATAGCCCAGAGGACAGACGTTATCAGCAGTAACAGCCACCCTGACTCTGTCTAAAACTGCCCTGCCATTAGCATACAGACATACAGACATACAGACATACAGACATACAGACCACACACACACACACACACACACACACACACACACACACACACACACACACACACACACACACACACACACACACACACACACACACACACACACACACACACACCATTTACTGCCTCATCAATGCAACGATTGCTGTGTTGGTCAATATTTGACAGTTCATTACCATGTTGTGTGCCGAGGTTTGTGTGTGTGTGTGCGTGTGCGTGTATATTACGGCTATACAATCAATTGGAAAATAAATTGAAAGTGCAATATTGACTACTGCAATTTCAAATCTCAAGAGGCTGCAGTTTTTTATCAAGGGAAAAGGTGTTGCAGACTCCTGAACAGCTATTCTGGCGCTGTGCAGTCAAGGTGCACATCGTAGAAACATGCTCACTACACAGAGCAGACCCTCAGCATGACCATCTAACTTGGAGACGTTAGACGATGTTACGTAGAAGAACTGCACACATTTCACCCGTTATATCAATAATGCTTTATTCCATTTCAAAATTGCTCAAACTAATTGTGTGTGTGTGTGTGTGTGTGTGTGTCTGTTTACCTTGAACAATGAGCGACAGACATACTCGTACACCATATTCTTCAAGCTGGCCTCCAAAGCCGAAATCCTGGCATCAGTACTCTCCGATTCCTAAAGCACACACACATACAGAAAGAGAGAGAGGGAAAGAGACAAACAAGGGGGGGTGGAGGGGGGGAGGGGGGGTGGTTAGTTTGGGTGAGCTGATGTCAGACTGTGGGATGGGTTGTCTCTAAAGTGCTTTAAAGGCTTGGTAGGGGAGGTGAGCAGACATAAACGTTTATTGGAGCTATAACTTGACACCCAAACTGGATTGCTGAAGTGTGCTAGTATTGAATGAATGTAATAATTCATCCATCATTCATTCCACCACCTACACGCAGCTAGCATGTAGGTGGTGGAATGAAAACATTGACTCTCTCTCCTTCCTCTTAATCACGTTTTGTCATTCTGGGCACATCTCAGCGCGTCAAGGTAACCTGACTGTCTGAGGGTCATTCAACAGCAAAACATGGACAAGGCTAATACTACCACCTCTGATTTACAAACACATACAAATGTCTTTCTCTCTCACACTCACACTCACACACACCAACAGAGTGTTTGAAGTCAGTGTTCCCCTTGAAGTATCGTCAAAACTGTCACAGAGCATGTGTGTGTGTGTGTGTGTAAGGAATAGAGACATCACTGAGATGATACAGAGGGCTTTAGAGCCTGCTGCTCACTACGATTACAATACTCAGAAGGGGGGGGGGGGGGTTATGGAGAAAGAGAGAGAAAGTCAGGGAGTTGGATAGAAAGAAAGAAAATCCAAGAGAAAGAGTTGAAGAGAAAGGGACAGAAACAAATAGTCTGAGAAAATCAAGCATAAAAGAGAAATAGAGCAAGAGAATCAGGCGAGAGAGAGAGAGAACAACAAAGAGAACTAGAGGGAGGTGGTGAGGAAAAAGAGGAATTCCAGAAGGACTTCTTTCTCTTAGTCCCTATTCCCAATTCAGCCTGTCTGTCCTTCTGTTTCCCCTGCCTGGCGCTCTGTTGCCTTCAGGCTGACTAAAGCCCTGTGGGGATGCTTTCAAGCTGCCCCCAACGTGTTCCTCTACAACTCTGTGTGTGTGTGTGGGCGCATTTGTGTGAGTGTGTATTTACGTGTAAACATATGTGTGTATGTGTGTTTGTGTTTCTATCTGCGTGTGCATAATCTGCGTGGAGGCATGAGTGCAAGTTTACAGTTTGTATACTTGTGCTGCATGGGTGTGTGCATGCTAATGTGTGTGTGTGTGTGTGTGTGTTCCAGCCAGCAGATAAGAGGGCTGTTCAGTAAACTGTATCAGAGCTGAAAGTTAGAAATCTCTCTCAGCAGTGGTGACCAGCTGCTGCCTGGCAACATTCTTGGAAGGCAGCATTAGCTTTAACGACGCAGGCAGGATTTGGGGAATTACTGCTCAATCTCTTAACCCAATGACTGTGTGTGTGTGTGTGTGTGTGTGTGTGTGTGTTCCTTTTCTAGTTTCAGGAGAGCATACAGTAAATGCCAGTATGTGCCTACAAATGTGTGTGTGTGTGTGTGTGTGTCAGTGCGTATGTGTGTGTGTTCTGGTTAGCAGACTATGTTTAGGGCTCAGATGGAAGACAGCAATGTGACACAGCCCACGGCGCTGCCTGAACTAAACTGAGCTTAACACAATTAAATGAACTGAAATGAACCAAACTGACCTCAAGTGAAACAAAATGAGCTAAAATAAACTGAAGTCAACAGAATTAAACTGAGATAATCAATCTGACCAAATTGAACTAAATATTCCAGATGTCAAATGCTTCTAACACTGGTTTATTATTAGGCGATGGGGGTTATCCTCTAAGGACATGGCTGCTCACACCCTTTGTCAACCTCCACACACTAGAGAAAATGTGCTACAACATGGTGCATGGCCATGCAAGGTCAGGGATGGGAGCTGGCAGTGCCTTGACTCTCAACTCCCTCTTGACTCCTCTATAAGCTTGACAAAGTGATTCTTATTACAACTTCCACAGAAACTGTAGTCCAACATACTGGAGGCTGACCTGTCTAGCTAAATTTGTCAGGTTACGCCAAAGACAAATTGACATCTTTGGCAAAGTGAGGGTTAAGTCAAACATAGTCTTGGCCTTCTGTGTATTCCACAACATTGCAATGAGCTTGAGCTGAACCCTCTGGACATGAGTAGGATCCCCCAGAACCCCTTAACCCTCTGGACATGAGTAGGATCCCCCAGAACCCCTTAACCCTCTGGATATGAGTAGGATCCCCCAGTCCCCTTAACCCTCTGGACATGAGTATGGATCCCCCAGAACCCCTTAACCCTCTGGACATGAGTATGGATCCCCCAGTCCCCTTAACCCTCTGGACATGAGTATGGATCCCCAAGTCCCCTTAACCCTCTGGACATGAGTATGGATCCCCTAGTCCCCTTAACCCTCTGGACATGAGTATGGATCCCCCAGTCCCCTTAACCCTCTGGACATGAGTATGGATCCCCAAGTCCCCTTAACCCTCTGGACATGAGTATGGATCCCCAAGTCCCCTTAACCCTCTGGACATGAGTATGGATCCCCTAGTCCCCTTAACCCTCTGGACATGAGTATGGATCCCCCAGTCCCCTTAACCCTCTGGACATGAGTATGGATCCCCAAGTCCCCTTAACCCTCTGGACATGAGTATGGATCCCCAAGTCCCCTTAACCCTCTGGACATGAGTATGGATCCCCCAGTCCCCTTAACCCTCTGCCGGATGGAACAGCAGGCGAGGCGAACGCTTATCAGGACGCAATCAGGTACGTTACGAGGATTGCTTCAATAAAACAAAACACAACGTTTCACTTTTTTCACTTTTTTATTATGGTGACAGATGCACAACAATTGCAACAAGTGACTCACTGCGTTGCATTAACACTCTTCAAATTTGTCTTTGACATTAATGTCCTTCTGAGATTTTAGGACTGCGTCAGGAAAAACCCTGGCTGTGCCGGCCGGGATGGATAGCCTCTCTTCCAGAGGGACCCTCTACCCGTGGCTGCAGAGGGCGCTTACCTTTACCTTACCTTTCCTTCAGCCCTGGCATGTCCTCCTCCCTCACCATGGCCCGTCCTGTGGCTGAGTGTATGGCACACACAACTTTATGCACAGGTTCAACACATTCCAGCATTTCTGTAAATAGAATTAACATTGTTGAAACTGAACCACTTTATCATTATGGTCAACTTTGATCTTACAGAAAGAATGAACTTGACCCACCTTCTTCCAACAAGCAAGGACATATGCCAGTGGTGGCACATTTGTCTAGGATAGAGGCATTGCGCTGGTCGGTAGGAGAAAATTTGAGTGCTGCAGGTCCTCCCCCCATTGCCTTTGACTAGACTTGTGGGCAGCGATCCTCTTTTTACCCTGAAGCGTGATGACAACCCATTTCTTTTTGACTTCAGAGAGGGTTCTTCCCCGTGCCCCCACTTCATTCGCTACAACCATATTTGTTCTTACAGGAAACCCCACTGTGGAGGCTTCCAAAAAGAGTGTGCGCTGATGATTGTATTTCTCTAAGAAGGGAATCTTCTAATAAAGGAATGAGGTCAAATATGACGATGACCTCCCAGCTTAGTTTGTATGGGGCGGCTGTGGATCAGGAGGTAGAGCGGGTTGTCCTCTAATCAGAAGATCGTAGGTTCGATCCCCGGCTCCTCCAGTCCACATGTCGAAGTGTCCTTGGGCAAGACACTGAACCCCAAATTGCTCCCGATGGTCAGACCAGCACCTTGCATGGTAGCTCACTGCCATCGGTGTGTGAGTGTGTGAGTGTGTGAGTGTGAATGGGTGAATGAGAGGCATATATTGTAAAGCGCTATATAAATGCAGTCCATCCATTTGTGTGATGTCAAGTTGTGCTGCCCTTTATGCCAAGGTTAGCAAATTCCTTATATAGTATATATGAACTTGAATATTCATTCCTGAGTGTTATTATTTTGTCTGTTTTTATGTCAGTGTTAGTCCAAGGGCAGGTTGAGGCACTTGAACAATTCTTATTTGGAATACTTTCTCCTGATCAAAACTGATGAAATCACTGTTGTGGCCCACCAGTGGGAGTGGGAATGGGAGTGGTGTGGCATTCAGTCACCTTCTTGGCCTGAAGAGCCCTTTGGAAGAGGCGCAGGAAAGCAGCAAGGCTGAAACGGTACATGTTGTTGATCTTTGACAGGTCTGTGATGACGAAGTACATTTTACTGGCACTCTCTGCAAGCGGCAGGTAGGCATCCCGCTCCTAAAAGAAGAGAGGGAGAAAGAGAGAGAAATAATGAGAGAGGGAGACAGTCACAGACCAAGAACAGCAGAGAAAAAAACAAGAGAGGGAAAGATGGAGAAGGAAAATGAGAGACAGCGAAAGAGGTTTTTGAGAGTGGTACAGAAAACACAGAACACAAAAACAAAACACAAACAGAAACAGAGCAGGACAGGGAGAACGACAGATATGGGAATAGAGATAAGAAAAAAGAGGGATAAGAAATTAACAGATGAAGCAGGATGGAAGGAGAGAGAAAGAGGGTTAAGAAAATGAGTGAGGTGTGATAAGATGGGGAAAGTGAGAGCAAAAAAATGGAGGTGCATGTGAGAAAGACAGGAACAGAAGAAGTCAGTCAGTTCTGGTGTAACACTGCCCCCTAGAGGACCCTTGTGTCAGGTATCTACTATGGATCCCTGACTGTGCATGTGTGCATGTATGCAAGCCCATACCCGTGTCTGTTTGTGTTTGTGTGTGTGTGTGTGTGTGTGTATGTGTATGTGTATGTATGTGTATGTGTATGTGTATGTGTATGTGTGTGTGTGTGTGTGTGTGTGTGTGTGTGTGTGTATCAGATCAGAATAAGAAATTGGTCCCACCAGCCAGCAGTAACTTTTATCAGTGGCAGGTACATTTATTTTACCTACAATTTGCGTGCTCTACTAACTTACTTGTTCAGCAATAGTGTGTGTGCATGCATGTGTGTGAAAGTTGAATCTCTGCATGCAGTGACTGTGTGCTTGTGTGGCTATTTCTATGAGAATGACCCAGTGTGTGTGTGTGTGTGTGTGAGATACCTGGTCCAGTGATGCCTGCAGCTTGTGTGATTCCAGTAGTGACTCCTGGATCAGCGCACTGCTGGCCTTGGTCTGGTTCAGGCTGTCTATCAGCTCCCTGTTCTCCAGAATATTACCCTGAGCTGTAGCCAGGGTCTGACACAGGCAGAGGAAGGACAGACAGGCAGACAAACAGACAGATGAAGAGGTATAAAAACAAAGGAAAGATAAGAGGAGAAGGTTGAAGACAGACAAGAAGGAGAGAAATGGGGGGTTGGGAAGGAAACAGAGAAAAGAAAAAACAGGTTAGTTGTCATGTATCTGTTGTTGGCTGCAGTCTGTCATCTGATGGAAACTGTCGTCATTTAAGAAGAAGAGCGTGATGGGTTGTTTTTTTGGCATTCGCTGAATGTTGTGACTCCCTCCACTGGAATCTACTGTCTAAAACACACCGATACAATTTATTCAAATAAATTCAAATAGTATAGATGAGAAAGCAGTGGAGCATGGAAATGTCAAGTCAGAATATGCTCCTACACTTCTAGAATAATTAGATGTCTAATACCAATGAAGCTCTGACATCCTGCTCTTGGCACTATCTGCATTGGTGCGTGTGTCTGTGTGCAGATTTCCCTTAGTTTGAGCGTGTGCACAAAGTGTGTTAGTGTCTGTGACCGTGTGTGTGCATTTGATTTTGAAAGCATATGTGCATTAGGGTATGTGTGTTTGTGCTTTCCAGTTCAGGGAGCTCCGTACGTATTTGGACAGTGACAATCTGTTAAAAGTTTTGGTTCCACACTCTCGTTACTTTGGATGTGAAATGACACAATGACTACGCTTGGCTGTGACAGTTTGAAGTACATGGATAAATGAAAAGAAATGAACCACGTTGGCAGTTTTTTTCCTTTTCCTATAGTTTCCTCAAAGTTTTATAGTCATGTTTGCAGTAATGAATTGCTGATATGTCTTTTCCAATCTTGAAGCTCTGCGGGGCTATGACGCCTCAAAAGTGGACTGATGACTCAGACCCTTGTGTATGCGTTCTTATTTATCCCAACTATGTACTCTAGAGCTTGGTGGAGTCACAGATTCATCTTCATAGAGAACAAAGATATATTCAATATAGTCAAAGCACATTGAGGATTTTAAGCACCATATGAAAAATGACTACTTCATTTAATCAGAATCTGTCCCAAAACCTTTAGCACCCTAATATGGTGGATCATGTACAAATCAGCTGTAGTTCTTACCCCAAAATTAAATCTGACAGTCTCTGCTTTACCTGGATGGATGATCACTTAATGTGCATTTATGTGTGTGTGTGTGTGTGTGTGTGTGTGTGTGTGTGTGTGTGTGTGTGTGTCTACACCTCTAGCAGTGACTCCTCCAGAAGAGCCAACTGTATCTTCTTGTCTTCCTCTTGTTGCAGAAGTCTGGTCTTCTCAGTCTCCAACTCTGGCTTCTCCTGTTGGATGGTCAGGGCCAGCAGCTAACATGCAGGCGTGCACACAGATATGGGGTAAGTATATAGGTAAGTATAAAGACAGGAGCACACAAATATACACACACAGACACAAATATAGGAACAGATACATTGGTATACAATATGTATATATACACAAACACATGCACCGTTTTCTTATGCATGTCGGAATGCAATACAGTTATCAAACAATCAAGATTTAATGCTGCCAAGCGCTGAAAGCATGTTAGTTAACTACAATGACCATAATTCTTTGAAACTATGACGCAGCACATCTGTGCTTCTTGGAGTCGTGATGTGTCTGTACCAACAAAAACTGAATGTAGAGACAGTCTGAAACGTAGCTTTGATAATCAGATGGAAGTATGAGTAGTAGTCAGCTAATGTTGCAATGCCATTAGCTTATACCAGGTTGATGTAACTGTAGTTACCCAGCTCACACGTGCACGTATTTCACATGTGTGTACGTACTGTGTGTATGTGTTTGCATGTGTGTGTGTGTGTGTGTGTGCGCTCACGTATTACCTGTCCCCGCAGGCCGGCCCTGGTGGTGGTGAAGTTGACCTCTGTAACCACGGAGATGGCATCGGGGGGGATAAAGGGAGTGGGATTCCGTGTTGCCAGGAAGAGACGGAAGTCCTCGTTGTAATCAATAACTTTGTCTCCTATCTGAACCACATACCTAGGGCCTTGGGGGAATGGGGGGGGGGGCACAGTAAAAGATAAAAGTAAAGAGAAAGAATGAAAGAGTGAAAGCAGTTATGACATTCTCTGTGTTGTGCACATAAACTATATAAGAGTGTACGCCTGCTCTGACAGGCGTGTAACTTTTCACCCCTCTGTCAATTCAAAGACTCCAGTGGCCACTTTAAATCCTATCTTCACCCTTGCCCCTCCTCTTTCTCCCTCTCCTCTCTTCTTCTCTCTCCCTCTTCTAGATGTCTGCAATGCAGTACTGCCATGCCTTTTTATCTCTCCATTTCTTCCTCTCTTTCAAAACCACTTTCAAGTGGATAACTTGCCCTTTCTCTCCTCTTCCTTTCCAATCTAGCTTCAAATAGATAACCAGCTCACCCTGGATGCTCCACAGCCCCATGACTCATTTTCATGTGTGTTTTCAACCTGTGTTTACATAAATCCACATGAATAAAGCAACCCTAGTGTGTGCTAGTGTGATTGGTAAGGAATTATCTAAGCTGAGAAACTGAAATTCCATTTGTCCAGGTGGCGATGCATTCAGGAAGGCAGCTCCACAAACACCTTGCATGAACATAAATTGCTGCAGTTTCCTTTTTGATGCCATCTGTCTTTCAAGTAGCGTTCAACCACAAAGTAGACTGAACAGGGCACGACAGAGCACATCTGCATGCTGATTTTACATAGTGAATGTGAGTATCCTATTATTTCAAATTATTTCAACCATCTGACTGCTTCACTGGCTCAAACAACCTCCATTCCCAAGAGATTTGGATTAGCGAGGTTAAATTGCATGTAATTATCATCCCATGTTCATGGGACCATGGGAATATGTTTGACATTTCAGAGCTGTGTTGGTCTTTAAACTTCACTGAGCACTTGAACACACACATGCATAAAGTAACACATGTATGAAGACACACATTTCATAAATGATGAAATCAGCTATGCCCTGTGTCAAGAGTCATTACATCCCCTAAGCATGTCACTCAAGACATGGTTGAGTGTGTGTGTCATTAGCATTAACATCTAACATGGAAAATCAGTAAATATGTAGACAAGTTAAACTGACAGCACTGGGGTGTAAAGCTGTAATTATACAGTGAGTCCACTACCAAGAACTCTTTTGTTTCATTATTTATCAAATACAAATACTTTTTTTGTCAAACGATATTTCTCAAAAAGAGATTACATAAGTTTCAAAAATATGTTTTTAAATTCATTTTAAATTAAATATTTTTCAATGGAAATCCTTTTTCAAAGCACTAGCAGTAGTGACAATAACACACAGAGGACCATATTAATTTAGTCAATATCTGGAATTAGTTTTTAAAAGACCACAAAATTCACACCGCGTATTCGGAGCAAACATGTTTTCATATTTGAATGAAATGAATGGTGCGACAACAACATTTTGCTTTGTATCAGTTCTAAATCATGTATTCTTGAATAGGAAGTATCAACTGAGTAAAAATAAATGTATTAGATTTTGATAAATGTTGTAAATCTTGTAGTAGTGGAGTAGTAGTGTAGTAGTTTAGCACCACCTTATGGACATTTTATTTATAGCAGTAAAGGCACAGCAAACAGGCAGTTAGCTATGGTTTCCTCATTAATGCGGACGGCGAGCTTTTCGAAAATGCTAGGGTGAGGGGAAGAATGACGCTCTATGGGTGACCCTTTCTCTGAAGATTGGTGTGTAGAAACAAGTGGAACATCATATTCAAACAAGAGAGATGGTCTGCACACAAATAATGGAAATAGATAAACAAACAAACAAACAAATAAATATTAAGATAAAAAATGTATCAAAGAGCAACATCAAAAGACAGCAGTAGTTAGATGGGAATGTATTTTGATTTATACAAGAAGCACAAAACAACTGCCAATTACCAGCTATTGCTGGTGGTGGTCACTCTAATGATTAGTCCAACTTTTCAATGCAATTACAATAGGGGGCACTGCAGTGCACCTTACATCAGTATTTTATGTACTGCCACTATTCTCTACCATGGTTTTGCCATTTTTCAGAGTAGAGGCGATTGATGATTCTAACTCGTCCAGTTGACATAGAAAGAATTTAATCTAAAATACAGCTATGTGTACTTCCCTTCCACTTCTGAGTTTTAAATTTACTTCATGATTACATGAGTCAGACGCCACCTTTCTTCTCTCACCCACACACACACAAACACTTGCTCTCTTCCACTTGTTTGCTGTAACATTAGTTGCCATAGTAACAAACAGCTTGCTGTGCAAAAGAGCACTTCCTGTTCCTGTAATGACATCACTAAGTGGACTGACAGCCAGTACCTCTCTCTCCTATTTAATTCTCGTTATTTGTCCACCTTTTTTTCATCTCATATCTGCAATTCTCTCCTGAGTCCTCTTGTTTGCTGGCCCCCCAACTGTATGGATCTTACTCCCTTACAATTATCTATATTTAATGAGTGGTCATTTCCCTCACATATTTCTATTTCTATCTAAAATCTTCACTAAATATGGGGAGTAGGGTTGGGCAATATCTGCTCAGTGCATCAGATGATGTGGACAATAGACGATACCATTATCAATTAGCGGGGGGGAGATGCTTTAACATACCTTGCTTTTGTATTTTTTATTTGTATTTTTGATTATTTATTAGTCTATATCTGTTCACATTACCTTTATATTCACTCACTTATACAATTTGAGAGCAAAGATCCAACAGCAGAGGCAGAAATTATTGGCTATGTGAAGTTTTGTTTTTTTTGGAGGAGGGGGGGGGGGGGGGTTTCTTTGTCCGCAGTGAGGCTCCAAGGTTGGGGGGTGTTGTGTTTTCACACTTTGGGCATTGCAAGCCCTTTTAGATCATAACTGTGATTAAGAGCTATACATAAATGTGATTTGTCATCTGTGTCGCATCGCCACAATATCGGCACGGCCGACACAAAATAAAAAGTTGGTCAATACATAGAAATGTATCTAAATCGATCTAAAGCTGATCTAAATCGATCTCTAAAGCTGTGCCTAAGAGGTGCACATCACATTATGTTCTGTTCGGTCACACCAGAGACTAAACTCTAAACATACCGCACGCATGACCCTTTTTACCTCATCCGCTTGTGTGAGACAGACATCAACTGCTAGACAGGCAAGGGCAGTCTGACCTCAAAAAACTCTGTCTGACAAAAACCTGACATCAACTCGACAAGGTAATTGTTAACTTTTTTTCTCCATTACTGAACTTAAATATTGATGTTACCGTCCACAAAGTGACATTACCCCAGCTGCTAGCGAAGTCTACCTATTGAACAAGTCACGTAATCATACATCAAGTGGAAAATAAATTTTCTCCTGTGCATTCGCCCGTTTGTTCTCTCAGATGAGCACTGAAAAGTAGAAAAGTATTGGACCAACTCCAACCAGTTCTGGTTGGAATAGTGTGTGTGTCTACTTTGTGTGCCTCATCAGTTGTAGCCATGTCTGTCCACCAGCCTGCTTGCCTGTCTGCCTGCCAGCACACTGGGTAAGCGGCTTACCTGCTCACCAGGCTCGCTACCTACCATGCCTGACAGTCAGCAAGTGTGCTTGTGTGTGTGTCTGTGTGTGTACCCTGTGCTATGAGGTCCCTCCTTAGCAGTGGGTAGAGAACAGGTTCTACTCGGTCCATCTCTTGAATGATAAGGGTTTTACCAAACCTCACCGCCAACTCCAGGGATGTCATGAAGTTACTGTCCTACACACACACACACACACACACACACACAGGGAAGAATACATCATCAATATGACAATATAACAGATTTGGTGCAACAGAAGAAAGACTGGAAGTTGATGCATACCTTGAATCCCCGTCCCTAAGGACTAAAAGTCAGAAATCTCGGTGTGATCATTGATTCTGACCTAAAGTTTACTAGCCACATCAAGTCTTTAATAAAATCTAACTACTATCGTCTTAAAATCTTTGTAAGAATTAGAGGTTTTATGACCAAACATGACTTAGAGAAACTTATTCATGCCTTACTATATATGTTAAATGTTCCCAGAGTAAAAACAAATTGCGGTGAAGCAGCGTTCAGCTACTATGCAACACAGGCTTGAGGCTCGATCTCAACACTGACCTCATTTAAAAACCTACATTTTCTCTACTGCCTTTAGCTCAACTGTCCATGCTGCTGAATTTGCACTTTTATCCTCATCTTAACTTTTTTTTACTTTTACTTATTTTGATTCATTTTAATTTTATTTCAATATAAATTGTCTTTTTATTGTTTTTAATGTAAATATTTGATGCATCTGTAAAGGACCGTGAATTGCCTATGTGTATGGAATGTGCTATTCAAATAAAGTTCCCTTACAGTTCAGCGTTACTGAACTGTAAGGGAACTTTGATGGACTTTAATGGAATTGGCTTCATCAGGAAAGGAATTACTATAGATATGAACAATTACTTTTTGATTGGGTTTGAAGGTAATGTATGTAGTTAATCAGTAAAATACATCAGGAGTATGTGTCTGGGTGTAAATGCTGGTTAATGACCTTTTAGAATTTCATGAGTGTGTGTGTATGTGTGTGTGTGTGTGTATGTGTGTGTGTGTGTGTGTGTGTATGTATCTGTTGGCTGAAGGTGTGTGTATGTGTACCTGTTGGTTGATGACTTCTAGTCTGTGTTCTTTAAGGTGTGTGCGTAACCACTCTGTAGCTCGGGATGATGGGTCAATGAGGAATGGACAGGCAACGCTCTGAGGAAGAGAGAAGGATAATAGAAAACTTGTTATATTTATATTTCCTGCTCCAGTCCTGTCTCACAGCTGCCAGGCTGATTGGCCAGTTTGTCACTCCTACACCATCCAAAGGAGTGAAGTCCCCCACCCCCCTTATTTCATGGTCTCTTGCTCAAGACTTTCCTTTCTCAAGCTATCTCTTTCACACCTGTTTCTATTTATTTGTCTCTTTCTCCTCTACCTCCTCTTCCTCTGCTTACTGATACAAGCAGTCCTGTGTTTTTCTGAGTGCATTTGTATCTTTATTCTCTCCCCGTCTGCTTCATGATACAAAACATAATGTTTACCTGCAACTTATCAATGTCTGTCCCTCTGATAGCTAGCCAACAGATACGCTTCCCATTCATGACATTCTGTCATGTTGAAACAGGTATTTGCATATGCTGCAATTTCCCCCACCCTCTCTCTAGGCAAGAACAGTTGCTAGGTTGATCGGAAAACCATGTCTAGTCTGAGGGGATTCAAAGGGAAAAAATTGTAGAACTTTTGAAACTAAAATATATGCTAAAATAGAGGCAGAGACAATAATAGAGAGTCTATTCTAGACAAGCTGTGGGTTGAAAGGATGAATGAGGGGATGACTTCTTACCCGTAACTTCAGCATATTGATCTTAAGGCAGCAATAGTTAAAAAAAAAAGACAAATGAAGGAGAGATGGATGAACCGTGAAACAAGAGGAGGAAGAGAGATGCAGGTGAATGACCATCAACATGAAACTGGTTGTTAGAAGTAAATGCTGTATTAACATTGTACTCTGATGCCTTTGAATAAAAAGTTACAACCAGAAACTGTGGCATAATATGACAGTCCTATGGTAAGTTGAAATATTGCTCATAAAAGCCTCTAGATCACAAAACCACAGACAAAAAACAGACAGATTGACTAACACACAGGTAGATGTCTAACCTGTAGTATGACCAGTGCATTCTCCATGGAGAGGTCATCTGATGGCAGCCCTTCACTCTTCCAGATCAACTGCTCACTCTCCGAGCACAGGAAGGACCGCAAGTCAAATTCTAACACAAACAACACAAGCACACACGTTTCTGTATTTGATCAACTCTCAGCCCATGAAGCTATTGGACAGTGTGCGCTCAGATTTCCAACAGCCCGGTGACAGTGACACTTGCTTCACAACATCGCACTATGCTCCAAGTGGTGTTGCTAGGTAACAGTGCTGAGACTTAGCTAGCTAAGTAGCTGAGAAGCCATGTGATAGGCATGGGGTATCCAGGGCCGATAGCGGGTACAGTGGACCACTAAATTCCACGACTAGACAAGAGGAGAAAACAAACTGAGCTGTCAGTGGCTAGGTGGGCAACATTTCGAAACGGGACGTACAGTAAGCCCTGTTTATCTGCACCCCGCTGACGTGGAGGTTGTCCAGCAGAATGAAATGGTCAGGACGTCTAGTTAGATAGCAATGTGTTGAAACAAATAATTTTATAAAAATAATTTTACAGGCATGAAGCATGGTAAAATATATTTAGAGTTATTCTGTGAGTTTAAAACTAAGACAGCAAATTTAATTTAATTTAATAAGTTTAGTTGTACAGGGACAATGCACATCAATTAACATTTCTGTATATGTGCCAGTTTTAGCTGGGTGGCTAGTTTTCAACTGTAGTCCCTGGGCAAGGTGTTGATTGCCGAATAAAAGCAAGAAGGAATGGAAGAAGGCAGGGGCCTCTCTGCCATATGGATCCTGATGCTACAACATTACATCTCCTGCAACTGTGTGGCGCCTTGGTGTGAGTCAAGAGGTACAGCTTGGTAGAGAAGAGTGTCCGGTGGCCGGACATGGTTGGAAAGGAGAAACCTCATGGATGTTTCTTTCACTGGACATCTCTAAAACAGGAGTTGGGCATGGATATCTACAAACTTGATGCTTAGTACGGTCAACTCTTTCAGAGGGAAGTTAAGATAATCATACTTCCTGTTTGTCTAAACAGTATATTTACTCTGTAGTCCAGATTGGGTCATCCATGTCTCCAGACAGTGTTTCCTACGGTCTTCAGAAGCAGCAGACAGATAGGTGATGAAGGCTGCTGCTAGCATGGCCCTCATAGGGAGAGTATCCAACCCCTCCTTTATTTCAGACATCTAGAGAGAGAGAGAGAGAGAGAGAGAGAGAGAGAGAGAGAGAGAGAGAGAGAGAGAGAGAGAGAGAGAGAGAGAGAGAAAGAGAGAGAGAGAGAAAGAGAGAGAAAGAGAGAGAGAGAGAGAGAGAAAGAGAGAGAGAGAGAGAGAGAGAGAGAGAGAGAAAAGGGACAAACAGTGAGACAGGTAGGTGATGAAGAGGAAGAGAGGAAGAGTCAGCATAGGGATGGGAGAGAGGGAAACAGGGAGGAATGCAAGGGAGAAATGTGGAGAGATACAGGGAAGAATGGAGAGAGGGACAGAGAGGGAGGGAGAGAAAGAGAGAGGAGTGAGGGACTCAGAGAAAGAGGGAAGGGAAGAGAGAAAGCTAAATGAAGAAGACTGTTGCTCACGTCCCGTGTAGGCAGGGTTAGTATGTACATGGCAGGTTAGCTAAGGCCTTCATCACCGACTTCTCCTTTCCTCCTCCACACAGCTGTGTGTCTTTATCCTCATGAGGACCTTCCACTGACTGCATTCATTCCTTAACCACTACACACAAAAACCTCGTAAGTCTAAACTTGAAGAAATGGCACCTGGCCAAAGCCAACAGGACCTCACAGCGCAAACATGTCCTCACTCTGAAGGTCTACATCTCAAACTGGTTCTCACAATGATAAACTCTCTCTCACTCTCTCTCACTCTCTCACTCACCCTCTCACTCACTCTTTCTCTCACTCTTTCTCTCACTCTGTCTCACTCACTAACACTCTGCCACACTCTCTCACACTCTTTCTCTCACTGTCTCACTCACTAACACTCTGCCACTCTCACACTCTTTCTCTCTCTTTCTCTCACTTTCTCTCACTTTCTCTCACTTTCTCTCACTCACTAACACTCTGCCACACTCTTTCTCTCACTCTGTCTCACTCACTAACACTCTGCCACTCTCTCACACTCTTTCTCTCTCTTTCTCTCACTTTCTCTCACTCACTAACACTCTGCCACACTCTTTCTCTCACTCTGTCTCACTCACTAACACTGCCACACTCTCTCACACTCTTTCTCTCTCTTTCTCTCACTTTCTCTCACTTTCTCTCACTCACTAACACTCTGCCACACTCTCTCACACTCTTTCTCTCACTCTGTCTCACTCACTAACACTCTCCCACTATCTAACACTCTCACACTCTCGCTCTCTCTCTTTCTCTCTCTCTTTCTCTCACTCTGTCTCACTCACTCTCCCACACTATCACACTCACACTCACACTCACACTCACACTCACACTCACACTCACACTCACACACTCACACACTCACACACTCACACACTCACTCACACACTCACACACTCTCACTCACACACTCTCACTCACACACTCTCTCTCACTCTCTCCCCCCACAGGGACAGAAATCAAGCTGTTATGAGCTGGTTAATGATAACTGCATGCAAGCAGACTGCAAGGCTTTCATTGAGTCCAGTCCAAAAGTTGTTAGCAGGTGTCCAAGTTTAAATGGGACATAATTGCAGTCACTTCTAGGTGGATGAGGAATTCTTCAAGGGAGCCTATTTGCATATCAGGGGATCACAAACGGATACGTAACACTAGGCATTAGTCTAAGCATTAGGGTTAACCGATGGCTTTATGATCCCTTAAACAGTGTCAGGTGTCTCCTCGGAGGCTGCAGGTGTCCAGGACAGTGCCATCTGTGGGACTACATGGTCCCAAACCAGGGCCATCCTGACAAACATCTTAACACCTACTATGCCTCAATTCTCAAAGTGCCTCGACCTCTGCACCCCTCTCTCTATGCACCTCTTCCTCTCCCTTCCTCCAAAACACTTAAACAGCTTAGAGGCATTAATATATACCAAAGCAGAGCTGCCACACAGTGTGCGAGTAAGAATTAAGGGTGAAGTGTGTGTGTGTGTGTGTGTGTGTGTGTGTGTGTGTATATGGGAATACGTGAGTAGAAAGTAAATTGACTCTTTGGTGCGGGCCTTGAGGGAGGCTGTGAGTGTGAGGCGGTGTGTGTGTGTGTGTCAGGAAGAGATTGAGTGTTTTAATTAAGGTGCAGACAGATGCTGGGGAGAGGAGTAAAAACAGCCAGGAGGGACCCAAGACAGCAGGATCCATCCCCCTATCTCTCTCACACACACACACACACACACACACACACACACAGCTACCTGTGCGTTCCAGCGTGTGTGCTCTCCATCCAGTTGTGATATGAGCTGCTGGGCAGCGGTGATGGTCTCCTGAGCCTTTGTCACCTCAGCCTCCAACTTAGCCTGCCTCTGCTGTACGACACTGAAACCTGTAGAGGAGGTGGGGACGAAGGAAAGAGATGCTGAGTTTTATATGTGTGTGTGTGTGTGTGTGTTTGTGTGCCTGTCTGATGTTTTGAAACACCGATCTAACTCCAGCTGAGATGCTTCTGTAGTATGCCACAGGAATTTGGAAAAGTGTGTGTGTGTGTGTGTGTGTGTGATAGCGGGATGTGGTTTGATTGAATCACTCCTGCTTTCCCTACCGCAGTCGACGCAACTGTAGACTGTTAGCACTAATTGCCATGTGCTTTTATTCTACAGTGAGACTGCATCCTGGGAGAGATACATCAGGGCATGACAGAAAACACTGCATTATTGATTTACTAGCGCTGAGTGCTATTTTGTGTTTAAGTTCTTCCCATTAAAATAGGAGTGTGCAGGAGTGACTTGAAAAAAAAAAAAAAAAAAAAAGCAGGAATAGTTAGTTAAGGGAAGACAGGACAGCAGGACAGGTGGAAATGTGGCATGAAGGAGCATTGGTAGATAAGAGGAACAGAGAAATGAAAAGGAGAGGAGATGATTTTTTTTCCACAAAGAAGCAGAGAAAAGGAGAAACATGAGCAACGAGCAGAGGGTGAGTTCGTTGTAAAACGTCTTTAAGTTCCATTCACACAATATGAAATGATTCAACAGAAGACTGCAGCAGACAAGCTCTGATGGTCTCATCAGAAAGAGGGCAGACAGACAGACAGATGGAGAGAAAAAGCATGGGCGAGGAGAGAGGGTGTGAAGCGAGATCAAGGGTATGGAAAGAGGAACAGAGTCTCTAATTGAATCTATGTTTTTCTATTTTTTTGAAGGCAGGACAAGACATAAGGGTACAATGAGGACAATGAGGACAGGGTTAAGATAAGCTTTAGGACATTATGGGGGTAGTTTATGACAAATGAACAACTATGGGAGACATAAGGATGGAAGGAAAGATGGAGAGCATACTTCTCTTTCAGCTCGTTGACTTTGGCTCCCACTGAGTTGAGCTGCTCCTCCAGCTTATTCTTCCTACTCTCCGTTTTCCTCAGGTTCCTAGGACACACACACATATACAGGAGAGTGTCCTATCAGTGTCTGTGCACATATGTTATGTATATTGTCTATGTACAGGTGTGTGTGTGTTTGTGTTTAGTATGGATGTGTGTGTGTGTCTGTGGTTGTGGTGTGTGTTCCTACTCCAGCAATCCAGCCTGTTCTCTCTCCAGTGGCTCTATCCTCTCCAGGACATGGGAGTACTGGACATTGGCTTTGACCCAGGCAGCCAGAGGGGCAGCGGCTGCACTCGCACGCTTCGCATTCTGACCACAACAACAGCAGCATCACAAGTCAAACAAGTCAACAACAATTTTCTACAAGGCCAAGCGATCTAGTTAGCAGATAATGGCTAGGCTAGCTGACCTTGGGGTCGAAGGAGGCCTTGTTCCTCTGTAGCAGCTCCTCCACACTCTGGCGAATCTCATGGGTGATGTTACTGGCGCCAAATGTTGCTATGTCCTCCCTCACTCCACGCTTAGCTAGGAAACTAGAGGAAACAGAGGAAGGGGGGAAAAAGATAGGAAAAGAAAAAGAGGGAGGTTTGAATAAAAGGGAAGGAGCGGGGCAGAGAGAGAGAGAGAGAGAGAGAGAGAGAGAGAGATGAAATGAAGTGAGCTTTAAACCAGATAATGAGGCAGCTAATGCTAATTCCAGCCAGATTACCAGACTTAAAAGCTGTGACAAGTCATTCAGTTTGTTACTCATATTTAGCTAGCCCATCACACACACACACACACACACACACACAAAGGTTTTGCTACTAGCAGTACTCAGAGCAGAATGGGCTCACTCAATTAACATGAGCCGTGAGCAGAGCAGATTGTTTTCTCTTCAGATTTCCACTAAAGGCTCCCTCAGTCAGATGAGATGCTCTTCCCCAAAAATGGTCATACACAGTGAGTGTGCACATTCACCCACACGAGTAAACACACACACACACACACACACACACAGATCCAGTGTACATCCAGTAGAATTAGGGAGTCTTTTTATCCTGTTATCATTTAAGAGGGTGTGCTTCCCGAAATAAAGAACTTTTGGAATGTGATGGCAAATTAGACGATGCCCTACTCAAACTTGAGTACAGCTCAAAGTTTTGGGCATGGAAAGGTTTTTTGTTTTTTGTTTTTTTCCCTGTATCCTCTCATCTCTCCCTCTAATATCTCAGAGGGTTGTTACACATTTAAAAATTCTGTACCTGGAAAATTTGAGTCAGTGTTCAATATATATGATGTATGGTGATACTGGCTGAGGAATGTAACTGCTAACCCAAGACTAAGGAGTGATCAAATTAATTTCCCAAGAACCGACTAGAAACTCTGCTTTGACTTCCACACACACACCCTGCCTCCACCCTTCTACCTCCCCATCTCCCCCTATATGCCTCGCCTCTTTCATGCTGTCCTTGCAGTATGTCTCCCTCTACTTCCTCGTTCTTTCCCTCCTTTTTCGACCTCCTTTCGCTCTACCCTTCAGTCTGTCACTTCTCATCTCCTTAGGAAGTGGATAGATCCCGCCCTCTCTCCCTCCTTTTGTGCCTCTTTCAACATTTCCCCCTCTCTTCCCTCTGTCCCCCCCATCTTTCCCTTAACACCCCGCCGCCCACCTCTCTCTCACACCTCTTTGTGCTAACCCAGGAGGTGTTGAAGATGCCCGTCAGTTTAATTACTCACTCCGGGATGGCTCTCTCTGCATCTATCCACCCATTATTTCCATCCCTTTCCATGTTCTCCCACCTTTTCCTCCACTTTCTCTTCCTCTTTCTATCCTCTCACCTCTTCATGCTGACCCAGGAAGTGTCGAAGATGCCCATCAGTCTCAGCACCCCCTCCAGGATGTCTCTGATGACGTCGGGGGGCATGCGGAGGGAGCGGATCTCAGACAGGGCTTCAGGCTTGATGTTCCCCACGGCGCGCTTTGCTTCGTCTACCAATGGCTGGAGGGCAGGAACCACGAGGAGAAGTAGAGGTACAGAGGTGAAGGAGGGAGGAGTGGAGCAAGTATGGAAGGTGTGGAGGGCTGGGTGTGTATTTCTGGTAATTGACAGGTAATACCGTACTGACTGCAAGAGCCAATCAAACAAACCTGAATTTAAGGATAGTATATTTTGTTCACGTTTCTCTGCTGTAGTTCTCTTCTGTAACTTGCCTGTACTTCCTTCAGCTCATCATCTATTTTGGCCTTCCTCTCTTCAATCTTGGACACTTCCTGAGCCATCTTCCCTTTGATCTTCTCCATCTCCGTCTTCTGGTCACTGGCACTCTGGAGAACAAAAACATGAATTTTCACGTTGGATTGAAAATGTTTGTCCTTCAAACATTGGATAGCTGAAACAGGAAACGGAAGGTCAAATAATGGATGTTCAGCTACAGAACCGCGCCCCTGGATCTGACAGGTATTCACTGTCTTGCTCAAGGGCATCTCGGCAGGGCGGATGCTTTCTGACAACGGGGTATTGAATCCAGGCCCTCCATAGATCGCATGCACTGACCTGAAACTGAGCCTCCTGCATGGCAAAGGAGAATTCTACCACCGAACCACCAACGCCTGGATCAAATCCAATACTCTCGCTCCTGGAGGTTATTGTGAGCTTTTATACTGTAACTCTCTGATACATTGAACTGAATAACATCACATATAGACTCTTCAATCCACATGAAAAAAAACATACCGTCTAGAGATGTTAGCCTGATGTTAACCTGAATCTCAGCAAATGCCAAGCACTCCAATTCTAAGATGTCTCAGGCGCATGGCCCTAAGCCTCGTCTGTGTAAAGATGAAAGGTCTGGTTGAGGAATAGTCAAGAGAGAGAGGGAGAACAAAACGTTTGGTAGCGTTGTTCAACCACACCTCCCCTCCCTCCTAACTGTCCCTAGTCTCCATCTCACCTTTCCACTCTCCATCTTCCCCTGACTCAATGCTCCTCTCTTCATTCACACCCTCTGCCTCCCTCCCTCCCTTTCTCCCCTAATTGTACGTTACCTCCTCCCTCAATCCCACATATTTTCCTTATTCACTGCCTCCATAATCACCTTCCCTCTGTTCCTCCACTCAAATATTCCCTTCTTCACCATCCCTCTATCTCTCCCCCACCTTTCTTGTCTCTACCCTTCATCCCTTTATCCCAATCTTCTTTCTTTCTTTCCTCCCTCCCAGCTGTCTTCATCTCCACAGGAGACAAAGTTGTTAGAGCCCAAAGGGATGAATCTAGTCCCTAATTATCACTCTGCAAACTCACTCAGCTGACAGATTCTCCTCTCATTTCTTGTTTCTCTCTACTCTTTCTCCGTCTCGCTCCCTCCCTCCCTCCATTCCACCCAGAAACTAGATTCCCCACAGAGAGAGAGAAAAGAGGATATCTTAACTAATGAGTTCAGCTTCCTTCTCTCCCTCCACCCCTCTTTCCATCCATGCATCTATACATCCATCTATTCTCCAGACAGCGCCAGCGGGGAGAAATGGAAACAGGGGTATCAGGAGAGAGAAAACTTTGGATGAGAAGTCAGAGAACAAACAAATGCACAGACACAAACCAAATAAATACTGTCTGCACAGTGGGGGGAGATAACCAGGGGGAATCCAGAAAACTTTACCCATATAATAAAAAGGAGAAGAAGAAAAGAGAAGAGAAGAGAAGAACATCCATGCAATAAAGAACAAGGAACTGGGGCATGTACAAAAAGATTTAGTGTCTGTCTCTGGTAGAGGACCCTCGCATGCAGTGAAGCCCACCAGAGAAAAGTTTCAGTTACTCCTACTTTTCAAGGAGGGGGAGCAGAGAGAGTTGAAACGAGGATAGATGCAGCCTGGAGGAGACATGAAACCCTGCAGGACTGCTCTCCTGCGTGCCACTGGGCGCCATATCAAAGTTACAGACACACACACACAGAGGCTTAGCACACTTACACACTCACACAAATAACATGTGCACACGCAAAAACACAAGCACAAGCAGAGCACACGCACACACACCTGCATGGAGGTGGTGATTTCCTGCAGGGCAGAGTCCGCCTCCTGTTGTTTGGTCTTCAGCAGTGTGCTCTGTTCTGCGGCCCGCCTCTTCAACTCATCAACCAATGTCTTTGCCTCATTCAGCTTGGACACGCCCGCCTGAGGACACAGGCAGCCAATCACATAAGTCAATGCTATATGAAAGGCATAGGAGGTACGCCGACCGTTATAAAAACTAAAGTAGAACAAAATTCTATGGTTTACTGAATACTGCTCGCATGTGCTTGAATCGTGTGTGCTAGACAGTAATTTTAAACTTTTTAGTTGTCAGTGATGTGTATTGCCCAACAACAGATATAAGGTTAACATGTAACGCCACCCACGGATGTTGTTACACTGAAATCAGTTATGGTACATTTTCTGCCCAACATGCAGATAATCAGCTTTTTTTAAGTTGTTAGACACTATGTTCCAGTTCAGTGGTAAAATTTGTGTAGCGTACATTTGCACCGTAGTCACTTCGTATATATCAATGCTCAACGCCACAACTCATAAATCATCTAGAAAATAAAGTAACCCATAGTTTTTCAGGTAGATATCTAGATAAGGAAGATATACATTTTAAAATTACGACTTGTATTTTGACTGGAGTCAAGATGTCACAATGCATGAAAAGACAACAAAATAAGTGTGTGTGTGTGTGTGTGAGTATGTGTATTTTTGCATGCATACCTACTAGTTTATGCATGTAAATCATATGTACTGTACTATACCTGCAGGTGCTGCTGTCTGGTTGTGAGCTGGCTCTGCTTGCGGCTATATATTGCTGTATAAACATGGAGAAAGGCCATGTACTGGCTGGGTGTTGCACCATGCTCTCTACATGACTCATGGACCAGCAGAAACAAACGGCACAAGTCCGCCTGGCCAGACCCTGTTGAGAGCAGAGGGGGAAAAAAACTTGAAAAAGAGTACTTTTCATAGGTGAATTATATATACTGGAACCGTTAGATAGAAACATCGTTAACAAGCTCCCTGGTTACCTCCTTTTGACTTAACATGTCTATCAGCAGGATATTTAAGAGAGTTTAAAGCAGGATGAGATTCTATGAGGACATTAAATTACAGGTCTACACACTGAACAGCAGTCTAGTTAGGCCTGTAGCAGCAGATAAATTATAGTGATCATTCAAAGATTCAAAGGGGTAATTGAATGTAAACAGGTCATTTGCTAAATCGTGGCTGTGTGTGCGTACGTTCCCACCTGAGTTCTTCTTCTTAGTGGCCTTTTCCCCTCCACTCTTCTCCCCTTCTCCCTCTGTCTTTGCCAGCAGCAGCTCAGGAATCTGATATGGTAAAGGTTTCACACACTGGGCTTCAAATATTTGTAATATCATAATAATATTCGGGTTTTTTTGGTATGTAATAAAAAAAATCTCAACTCAACATTAAACATTTCTGTACAAAAAGTGTTTGATTTAATGAATATTTCTGGCACCACATTTTCAATGTTTTAGCCACATAAAACTGCGATAAATGAGGCACAGTGTTGAGAGTGGAGCCACTAGAATTTGGTAAAGTATACTAGTACAAGTTACTCCTATGCTTACAGGTATTGAACAACTGAGCCCTTGATTGAAAGTGTGAGATGTCTGACTTTCAGTATTCTGAAACGGTAAAAGGTGTATCATGTGTCATAACTATGAAGGTGTGAACGTCTCTCCTCTAACCTTCTTCATGCTGCTTTCAGACCATCCCTCCATCCACTGAACAGAGCACTTGCGGTAGAGAGCTGGGTTGCTTTCGCAGTTGATGGTGAAGTTGGAGTTGGTGCAGTCCATGATCAGAACAATGTGGAGGTTCTGCTGGATTCCTGAGCGAGAGGGGAGTGGTGTGTGGTTGGGCGATGAAGAAAGAGACACCGTGAGAGCGCATGTAAAGACAAGCATTAGTGTTTGTGTGACTTATATTGCCCCTCTAAGCTTGTACCTCCCTGACAGAGTTGGAGAGTGAGGGTGAGCAGGGAGCTGGCGTAGTCAGTTTAGTCAGACAATAGAGAGCTATTGATTTGATTCTGCCTCAACCTCCACCTCACTGACACTGCACCATCAATACAGCACACACCACCGCACAGCAGAGGAGGAACAAGAGTCAGATACAATGTGAGAACTATAGATAAAACAATCAGTAGAATGACAGATGTAGGGATGCAGCGGTTAACTGATTATTAACCGCGATTTAAAATGTCACTGTTTTCTAACCACAAGTAGCGATGGTATCTTTGTCTATGATTCTCTACACTCTGAAAGCAGCCCGAGATTGTGGCCGCCAAAACCTCTCACCAGAGTGAATCGTGTTGTTTGTGTGTGTTTGTGTGACAGCTACATTAGCTAAGAGAGAGGAGATGTTGTAGCATTATATCCACTAAAAAAAGCATCTTACATCTTACATGTGGGAGCATTTTGGATATGTCAAAAATGACCAGGGGGGTTGATGAAAATGACTGATATCTAATTTGCGAAACATGCCGACAAAAAGTGGCTGCCAAAGGGTCAAACGCATCTAATTTGCGAGACTACCATCCATTCTTGCATGCTCAAGTCAAGGTAATAATAGAAACTAAGTTAAAACATGTTCAGCTTGATGGCAAGTTGCTTAACAAAACATTAAGCTGGTTGGGGATTCGGGTTAAGAGTTGGGCTTTCAATGTAACGCAAGCCAACGTCATCGAAGCAGGAACGGGAGTATTGCAGCGGCCATCGTTTACTGAACGGTTTAAAGCTCAACAAAACCACATGCAATCTAGTCAAAGCATTTCTTCCCATCAAGGTGTCTTCCAGTCGTTGCGGGGCTGTCTGTGAGTTGTGAGAAGTCGTAAGGTGCAATCATTTACTTCCTATTTGCTCATCTACATTGATTAAACGGTTTCCAAAGAGAGGCTAGGGGCTCTATTTTTGTGCCGCCGCAATGACAACTGTTCCCCCCACCATGTCAGTTTAGTAACTTGGTGGACAGACTTGCGCCGGGATGGGCGGGGTGGCACAAACAAAATCTCATACTGTTGCATTGCAAGTATAATATAAACAGAGAGACAGACTGATGGAGTGATAGCTACAACAGAAATACTGTAGATAGAACAACAGGACAGACACAAACCGACAGAGAGTTATACTGACTGTAAGAGAAGTAGTTGTACAGTGGTCCAGTAAATCCGTCCTGGGAAGCAGCATCTCTGAGGGAGGAGAGGAGAGGCTCCAGTTCCTCCGGGGTGTACAGACCAGGAACCTCACCTGAAACAACGTGCGCACAGACACACACACAAAAAGTGAAAGTAGGGCCAGGAAGTATAAAAAACGTGTATGTGTACACAACAAAGTAGTTTTAAAAAATGTCTTCATCTCATTTTTTCCACTCACAGTGAATGGTCCACAGGGTTTCTGCAGGTTTCAGCAAGTTCAATTTAAGACTTTTTAAGACCTTTTTTAATGCCACTAAGAATGCAATTTAAGACCAGTTTTGCGACAAAAATGAATGCAAAAAAAAACCAACCAGTAGTATTTGACAGCTGTTTTATGTTTTTCACTCTGCATATGCGATTCCACAGCTTTGATTCCCATTGTGCCTAATTTGAAGGTTCAAATGAAGCAGCGGGCTTTGTGCTCATTTGACTCCACTGGCTTCAACCAAGTAGCAAACTTGCTGTTGTCCACCCATGTGTGGCTGAATTTGCACTTCCCCATAGTAGTTAGCCGTGGCAGAGACCATAAAGAAATAATGGTGCAATCCATTGTACTCGGAACTGGGAAAAAAACAACCTCCGACACAGAAAAGTGCAATAGAACAGTCAGTCAAATCGGAATTCCCAGTCGGAAACTCAGGCCAGATCCAACTGGAATTTAAGACTTTTTAAGGACCCGTGGAAACCCTGGGTCCAGCTCACCTCCCACTCACCGGCAGCAGCCTTGCATTATGTGTGAGTGGTCACTTCAAAAGATCAATAACTGCTATCCCTAAAGTATCCTTAGAGTGTTGCCTGAATTGAAAGACAAAACAAACACACACACACACACACACACACACACACACACTGTGGACAGACCTGAAGACAGCAGGCTGTTGACCATCTCTAAGAAGGCTGGGTGGACAAACTGATAGTCTTCCAGCAGCAGAACCACCTGTTGGCCCTCCAGACCTGCCAGCTGCATCACCTACACACACACACGCACAACACAGGTTATACTGCCTGCCAAATGTCCTTTAGCTAGCTAGTCTCCCACAGCAATCAATAGGTGTAGGTGTCGTTAAACAATTGATCTGGCAATTTCAGTAGACAGTAAACTGGCAGGCAGTGGAATAGCTAACCAGTGGAATGCAGTTAGCTCCACATACAGTCTGTAAAAGAAGTGAGACGATCAAGCAGACAAAATGTACCGAGGCCATCCTCTCTTACCATCTTGAGGTCATTGTTGAAATGTTTGAGAGAGTAACTGCGGGAGATCTTGGGTGTGCACAGTGTGTATCCGTGCATGTGTGACACCAGGCATGTGGCGGTGCGCCGGCCCACTCCGCTCCGCCCGGCCAGCAGCAGGGAGCCACCGGGTCGGCTCAGGACTCGGTCCACCCTGGACACAAAGTCACACACCTCCCAGAAGAGGAGAAGGTCCAGCTCCCTGTTATCACGACTGTACAGCACCACTCCCTGGAGGAGAAGAGGGAGGGACACACACACACACACTGATGAGGAGATACACACACACACACACAAGCTCTATGTAAATATGCATACATAGCACATGCAAACACCAACAAACATGACCCTCGCACACACACTCACTCAGTATATATGCAGACAGCTTGACAACACATAAACACAAACATGCAAAGAAAACATTGCTGTGTGCACACACACACACACACACACACACACACACACACACACACACACACACACACACACACACACACACACACACACACACACACACACACACACACACCTTTTCCCTCACTATGTACCTTCTGTATGACCTGTTTGAGGTCAGCAGAATCCAGGCGTCCCAGTGGTTTTCCATGAGGAGGCAGAGGCTGGCCTGGAGCCATCACAGCCCCTTCAGACGCACCCCACGTCACATAGAAACCATCTACACAGAGATGAAGTAATACAGACGGTTCGCTTTGACTCAAATTCAAATTCTCAACACAGTTTCAAAATGCAAAACTCTTATAACTCTTAATAAATAGCAAGTACAAATAGTAACTCAATTCAACAGGCAGAATACTTCTGAAAGCATCTGTATTGTTATGTTCCCCTAATTAATCTATTGAATGTTTGTTTTGCGTACATTATGTAATATGTATTATGAAGTGTGTATGTTAGCATGTGTATACGTCTATCTCATACCGGTCATGTTGTCAAGCGCGTTGGAGCCCCAGTCTCCCCGTATGACGGAGGAGAGGATGTTGTCAAAGGTGTGGAGGTCTTTGGAGGAAACGAGCCGGTCTCTGAACAGCCTCCTGGCCTCGTACGCTACCACCTCCAACACACTGTCTGTCACATTAGATTGAGCTACAGGAGACACAGGAGAGACGCACCCACAAACACATAATGTTAATGCTCAACACTCTAAGCTAGGGATATCGCCAAAACAACACGCACACACACATAATCCAGTATGGAAAATGATTTTGGACATTTGGAGTATTGTATAGTACGCCCATGTCTATCATAGCCAGAGACAGGAATCAAAATGAGTCAAAGGGCTGTTCCTGGTGGGTCCATGCATGACGAGAGCACCACTTTATTTTAATAAGCCTGGCTCCCAGGGCGAGACTAAATTTACTAAGTCCCTCAAGAATCAGCCAATGCTGCTAGCTAAAAAAAGGAGCGTAGTCTTCGATAGACGGGACCAGACAGCCTCCTGGTCTCATAGGCCACAGGCTTCAACACTGTCTGTCACATTACATTGAACCAGAGGAAGAAGAGACACAGACACTGGGTTGACACTCCAGGGTTTCCCCTATCAACTTTTAAGTGGACTTTTAAGGAAAATCATTTCAACACTAAAGTTTTCTTCACCCCGTCAAATTTGGTCTGAAATCTAGATTTGCAATAAAGGATAGCAGTTGCATACATTTAGTTGCATTTACCTTCATGCAACTGGCCCCTGGACTCACACACACTCATACCATTAACACAAGTAATTTCACAGACATTAATATTAGCGCGATGGATGTTGAAAATGTTGAAATATTGTAGATACATAATCAAAATAAACATCTGAAAATAATAAGCAGTAAGCAGAATGCACATCTCCTCTGCTCAGCTTCATACACTTGTGCTCTCCATACACACCACAAATACACCACAACACACACACAGTAATTGAGAAAAAGATGGGAGGATGTTACCTACCAAGTGGAAGGTAAGCAGCAAGGAGGGAAAGAAGGAGTAAGAAGTCAGACTAAGTTAAAAAATGATGAGCATAGGAAAAGAGAAGTTTGTCCGCTGACGCATTTAATTAAAATAAATGATTGGACTCACTATCACAGCAGGAACACATTGCAGAGGGAGAGAGAGACTGACAGAGGGACAGATGAAAGGACAGCAAGGAGAGAGGATGATGAAAGAGGGAGAGACAGACAAGTGACAGAGAGGGAGTGAGAGAAGAGAGAGAGAGAAATCGAATGAAAGAGAAGGTGAGAGCTGGTGACGGGACTCTAAGAGAATACTGACAGGAAACTAAGCCATGTGGTGCTGTCTTTTTGATAGTGGCATCAAAACTAACAGAGCTGTTTAAAGAACGCTTAAAGTTCCTCTGCAGCAGAGTCGTTGTGTGTGTGTGTACTCTCAGGAGTTAGTAGAATAGCAGTGGGTCATTAAATCCAACCTTCTGTTTTGGTTTCCCTATAGCGGTGCTTCTGAAATGGGCCATGAGTCCCCACATGACAACAGCAAAACAATTCATTTTGTTTGGTCCCATGTAACCTGAGTCAGTAAGTCAAACTCAACACAACCTGAGAATATATATATACACGTTTTCATCCATCTGCTACAGTAGCTGTATTTCAAAATTGTCTTTCAGTAGTTTGACTAGCCAAGTATTATTTTTATAATAGAAGAAAAGCAGATGAAGGATTATGACCTGAAGTCAAAGTTTATTAGCTGGTATTCATTTCACACCCAGCATGACTTACAAAGTGGAAAGAGACGTCAGAGTGAAAGAGAGTTTAACTTAGTCTGATCCTATAGAAGGGTGTGTGTGTGTGTGTGTGTGTGTGTGTGTGTGTGTGTGTGTGTGTGGTTACCAGCAGTGAGGTCATATCGCAGCAGGCTGAGGACCCACTGCGTGAGGATACAGGGGGTGAACAGATAGTGGTTGTGGTCATCCACAGTAAACTTGGCTTTCACCTGAGAAGAAAGGGACACAGAGAGTTAGGTGATCTCACTCTCTCTAACACACACACACACACACACACACACACACACACACACACACACACACTTTCAAACTCTCAGACAAGGCCATGCTGCAAATGCATTTCTGAATAGGGAGCACCAGTCTGTCCGTTGTAATTCTCTGGATTCTACCTGTTCGTAGACCTGCACCAGAAACCCAGCGAGCTGGTGAGTTTTCCCTGTGGTGGCCCAGGCCGCCTGGCTGCCCAGGCTATGCTGGAGAACTGGCTGCAGGTAGGCTGAGTAGATAGTCTGCAGCTGCTCCCTGTCTGGATAACTAGAGACAGGGGCAGAAAGAGAGAGGGAGGCAGGGAGGGAGGGAGGGAGAGAGAAAATGGGGAAAGGATAGGGGTTAGAGTGAGAGGGGGTTGAGCGAGCAAGAGAGAGAGTAAGATGAAAAGAAGCCAACGGTAGAGTGGGGGAGAGATAGAGCAGGTGAATGAGGGAGAAAAGGTGAGAAGGAGATGAGAGGTGGGGTTGAAAAACAGATTCAAGTGTACATGTGTTCAACTTGGTGTGTCTCTTTTGTGGTGTGACCTTGTACTCACTCGATGGTGCAGATGCGTACGATAGAGGAGAAGCGGGTGGTGAGCGGGTGTCTCCCCAATGCGCCCCCTGCTGACATGGAGGCCACCACCTGGATGTTCTCCAGACCCACCCACTCCAGATTCTCATCATAGAAGCCCTGATATGTCAATACCTAGAGAGAGAGAGAGAGAGAGAGAGAGAGAGAGAGAGAGAGAGAGAGAGAGAGAGAGAGAGAGAGAGAGAGAGAGAGAGAGAGAGAGAGAGAGAGAGAGAGAGAGAGAGAGAGAGAGAGAGAGAGAGAGAGAGAGAGAGAGAAGAGAGAGAGAGAGAGAGAAGAGAGAGAGAGAGAGAGAGAGAGAGAGAGAGAAGAGAGAGAGAGAGAGAGAAGAGAGAGAGAGAGAGAGAGCAAGAGGGAGAGAATATAATAGTATAGTATAATGACCAGAGCTGGAGACTTGGACTCGACAAGTCGACTCGAATCACGAAAATCAGGACTTGTGACTTGACTTGGACTCGTCTGGACTAAGTTCCTGGACTAAGTACCAATAGTATTAAGTCCCTGGATAGTTCCTGCGATGGAAAAAGGACTTATTTTTCCACCTCTTTTCTTTTCTACCTGTTGCAGGAAGGCAATGAGGTTGCTGGTGCCCCACTTGTCAGGCTTGGGCAGGTTGATGTCTTTCAGGTAGAGGACCAGGCTTTCACAGTCCTTGGGCCTGTAGGCTCTGCCAGTGTTGGAGCTGAGCAGCAGACAGGTCTGGCTGAGCTTCTGCAGGACGTGACGAGACGAGGTCTGGGCACTGCAGTGAACCACGGCGACCTGGGTGGACCGCAGCCGAGAGAACGCGTAGCGCAGGAGCATGCTGGACAGGAAACATTACATTACATTACAGGCATTTAGCAGACGCTTTTATCCAAAGAGACTTACAATAAGTGCATTCAACATAGGTAGAGAAACTACTAGTCACCAGAAATCATAAGTGCATTTCCTTCCTAAACAAGCAACTAAGAGCAGAACTAGTGCTGAGGTAAAAGTGCAATAAGTTAGCTACCTACTTTTCTTAAACAAATGAGACAAATAAGAGAATCAAATGAGCAAGAGCTAAGACAAATAAGTGTATCAAATAAACAAGATCCAATAAACAAGAGCTCATACAAATAATTGACGACAAATAGGCAATGATGGCAGAAATGTCAAGACTCTCTCTCTCACTCTCACACACACACACACACACACACACACACACACACACCTTTTGGAAGGTGTGGTGAGACACGGTCTGTGTATTGCAATGGACAAATAGCTCCAGCCTGATGCCTAAAAGTTGCAACTTGTTCTAATATAGGGCTCTAGTTGAGACAGGGGTTAGGATGGTGTCAGAGCAGAAAGAAGGGATGAGAGGAAGAGATGAGTGTAAGCTCTGTATTTAACAAGGGCCTCTTGGGACTCAGAGAACGTTTGTCAGAACAGAGCCAGAGGCAAAGAGAGACATTTTGCGAGGGCGCAGAGAGAGGATAATTGGAAAGTAATTGGTGCGTGTGTGTGTATGTGTGTGTATGTTCATTCTTGTTTCTGCGTGTGTGCAAATTAATTAGATGTTCTTTCATCAGAAGAGTGAGCTGACAAACATAGTGTCTCATTGGCACAGTGACCTTCCTGAGAGGCAAGGCGAGGCAAGGGAATGAGATGAGGATGAGAAAAGGAGAGAGGGGATCAACTGGAGTGTAAAAGGCAGACGCCTCTTCTTCTAACCCCCTATGGACGGAAGCAATTACTGTTGAGGCAACAGATCTCTGTGTACACATACAAACCTGCGTGCATGCACACACACATGCACACACACATGCACACACAGCCTCATCTTCACCCTCACTTGTTTGTGCCTTTCCAAGAAAGGTCAAGCCTTGAATAAAAGAAGCCTTGATATTGGGGTGCCTGTGCACATATGTCAGTTTGAGTGTGCATGTCCGAGTGCCTCTCTGCAACCGTGTCCTTACTAGTCCCTTTTCTACAGCCAGGCTGAAACGAGGTTTGGCGGGGCTAGTGCCCGCTCAAAATGTAATCCTTACAGGCATATCTGCTCTCCATGCCAAACCATGTGAACAGAATCAGAGAAATCTAAAGACATGACTGACGACTAAGGTCCAACAAGCACTGTTTGGACCTGTGAGGTGTGTGTAGGCACATGAACACCATCATTACTCAGTGATAGTGACTGTGTTATGAGATCAATGTTCTCTGTGTGTGTCCATTTTCACAAGGCTGTGTATGTTTGTGTTTGCATGTACATTTTACACTTGCATGTATGTATATATATATATATATATATATGTATCAAGTCTGTGTGTGTCTCCATGTTTATGCTTTTGTAAGTGTGTGTATGCACGTGTACACACCTGCCTGCATGCTTGTACTGTATATATGTATGTGTTTCTACATGTTTATATTTAAGTGAGTCAGCGTGTGTGTATGTGTGAGTGCCTCAATGTGTATGATTTTGCAAGTGAGTCTGTGTGTGTGTGTGTGCGTGTGTGTGTGTGTCTATTTACCCTTTCCCGCAGCCCTCTGGCCCCACCACCATAAAGGGCTGTCTGTGCTGAGTGGTGAGCCACTGGGAGAAGCAGTGCAGGCCTCTTTGCATATCTGGTGTCTCAATGACAGGGAGTGTGTGTGTGTGCGAGAGCTGGTCCAGAGTGAGCCCATCGGGACGCTGGAGTGTGTAAGCAGCCAGGCAGCCAGTGCCAGGGTCGTAGTAGGTATCAAGTGGTTTCCTGTGGTCTGGTGGACTCTCCCTGGCCCAGCTCAGCAGCTAGAGGGAGCACACACACACACACACACACACAGATGTAAACACACACAAACACAAGGACGATTCTGTACAGTAGTAGCCATTACAGCAGTCCCCCATGAAGCACCTGTCCTGCAGTAGTACTACTCCCCAGTGGTCCAGGGACCACATGCACCCTCAGCCCACACAGAAACCACAGCGGTCCTCACCTCTTTGGCGAACTCCTGCCGTGTTTTGAGGTGGAGGTTTCCTCCCAGACCTCTGAGGAGACTGACTATAAACTGGCTTCTCTCCGTCACAGCACTGAGGTGTGACAGACCGTTCAACACCGTACCCACCAGACTGGTCTCCACCACAAAGTCATTCTGATGAAACAGAGAGAGGAGAGAGAGAAAAAAGAAAATCAATTGTAAGGTTTTTTATTGTTGTAATCCATTCAAATGTATATACAACAGTTATATACAACACTGTTGAGAGGATAGAAAGTGATGGAGAAAGAATTAATGAACAATGAAGAAGAAAAACTGGTAAGATTGATGACAGAGCTAACAGAGTTGTCAAAACAGACTTCACTGAAACTATACTAAACAAAATGAGGAAAACTAATGAATCAATCAATTAAAATGAACTGTGTGCAATGGTATTTAACATGATATATACAGTGCATATTTCCATTGAGCTCACTGAGTTGTCACGAGTGATTATTCATCATATTCTTATGATGTCAGACCTGCCAACCCTGGACACATTTTTTGAGTAGCACATCAGCGACGTAAGCCAGATACGATCAGACACCATTGCTTCATGAACAGCACGGAACATTCTGCAAATAGCCTGTCAGGCAGAAAGCAATACAATATATGCATATGCAATATATGCATATACTTGCATATACTTTTGCCGCCGGAGCGTTAATAAAGTCCATTCCTCCCTTGCATGAATGCAAACTCAACACTTCCTGCAGCTGCTTCACAGTAAAAGCCTTCCAGTGGCGCCCCCTTGCTTCAAGCCTTTGATTTCGTTAAGTTTTCAAAATGCGTACATGTTGGCAGGTCTGAAATGTTAGCAATATACCACACCATCATGAACCCTACTCAGTGGCTGGGGTAGTTATTTGTTTGGAAAACACAGTATTTTCTCCTCCAGAGTCCAGAGTCCATTTCAAATTCAGTATACCGGAAAATGTCTACTGACCAGAATGTAATACACAACAGTTACCTGTTTGAGGACCCAGTCCAGAGCTCGGTGGAAGTAGTCACCTAGCCAGTTCTCTAGGTTACTGCGACACTCCTCTGGCTGACCCCTCAACCAAGACTTCAGCAAGGCACCCACATCAGTGTCCTCATCACTAAGGATAGAGGGAGAAAAGGGGAAGGAAACAGAGAGAGGGAGGGTGATTGAGGAAGGAAGGAAGAAGGGAAGGAAAGAAAAATATGAGCGAATATGTCACACACACACACACACACACACACACACACACACACACACACACACACACACACACACACACACACACACACACACACACACCTGACCTGAGGAAGATCATGCCCATGCGTGATATGGTAGCGGGTGAAGCACAGCTGAGGTCGTGAGTCTCAAACAGGAAGTTGATGTTGGGTCCAAACTGGATGCGTTCTCCGCTGGGCATGGTCAGCAGTCGGTTGTCATCTAGCACAGAGTTCAGACTCTCAATCCATTCAGGGTCAATGTCTCCGTCACACACTATCCACGAGCTCACCTCTACAAAACACAAAGACACTCATACTCAGCAAATACATTAACCTTAGTTTAAATGCATCCAGGAAGTGCGATGAACTGCATTTGGGTTACAGGTAAGGTACAGAATATCTATTCAGACAGATTATTCTCACACCTGTGTGCTGGTTATACTGTAGTTTAGGTCATAGTTCTGTGTGTTTCAGTCCGGTCCTCAGACCACATTCGTATCATACAGTTGTCATGTGGTTAAATAACTGCTAAGTGTCTCTCTCTGTGTACTAATCCCCACCTTGACTCCTGACCCTGTGGGTCATTGACCATGTAGCTAGTACTGCATGTGAGGACTGCATACAACTGTAGCAGCTCACATAAGACACATAGCGACTACATCACCATGCTACTGTCCTTTTATTGAGTGTCTGCTGACCAGCAACATTGCCCAAAATTTAGAGACATTTTCCCCTCAACAAACAAGACATCAAATCAAAGCATTGTCTTGTTTCACAGAAAAGAAATAGATTAAACTCGTTCATCGGGTTGCTTGGAGTATGGGCACATCATAAATCCTGTGGCAGCTAGTGAGCTAGTAATTGATGTGTAGTGGTCTTTCCCTCTTACCCGGTGGTTCTCTGACCACATGCCTGGCACTGTGTGTGAGGACGCCATCAGCCCACTCTCTGGTGTCCATGTCTATGTGTCCCAGCAGTTGTTGTCTGGGCATGGCCTTGGGGTTCATTGTGTACTGCTTCACCTACAAGAACACAGGAATCAACATTAGCCAAGAAGATACTCATTCTGGCACTTGAAGCACCTCTTGTGACATGTTTTTCATGTCCTTTATATGCTGAGTGAGATTCATGACCTAAGGTCTATGAAAGCCATTTACAACAGTGTCATTTCACAAAATGTACATTTGTTCATCTGAAAATGAGGTCCGAGAAGTTCTGTTGTGGCGATACAAGGTTTTCAACCAAGGGAATGTCTCTCCATACCTCACTAGTTTGCCTGTCCTGCTCAGGGCATCACAGATAAATTACAGACAGTATAGTTATGCCTCACTTTTAAAAGACCTTTGGTGGTAAGGTCATGTAAGGTTCCATGTGGGGTTAGGGGCCACAAAACAATTTAATAGCGCAGGCTTTTGCAATCCATTCACAGGGCCGTATTCGAGCAAAATACTAGCAAAAAAATATAATATTTGCATCCAAGACTCATAGATTGAAAATCCACAGTTATTTTTTGTATGTATGTATATATCGATCAATGTGTAGTCAGAATAAACAACTCCCCTTTAAAAAGGGGAGGAAAATCCCTGCAGGCAGTTCCCCTCCTACTCACCAGTTTGCCTGTCCTGCTGAGAGCAGCCCTGAGCATCCTCCAGAGAGTAGACTTCCCTGCTCCGCTGGGCCCTACGATCACCACGCCCATGCGCTGCCTCAGCTGCTCGTACAGCTCCAATGCCTTCTTCAGCTGCACAGAGATGGAGGAAAATACTGTCATTGATGTATGTGTTACTCAATCCTTCCATCCAACCATCCATAAGCTGTCCCAAATGTGTATAGAGGGCACAAACACACGTGTACCAGTTAAAAGCAGGTTTCATGACACATTTGCTTACTGATACGCGAGGGTCTGGTCATTATTGATAGACATGCATCCACATAAACACACACACACACACACACACACACCTGACTGGGTATAAGCTCCAGCCGGGCCTCCCTGTAGACTTGCTCCAGGGCCTGCGTTAGAGTCTGGTCTTCTGCATCCGTGAAATTCACCCCAGAGAAGACGTCTCTGACCAGGGCATCAAACCTGGAGCTGTCCGCAAAGGTCAGCTTGGACATGGTGTTCAGCCTTAATGCCTGCACCACCAAGCCACTCTCCTGGACTGTATGCAGACGGAGAGAGATTGAGTTTATTTCTATTCTGAGAGAGGAAGAAATAAGGAAAAAGATAGGCAAGGGGGCATAAAAAGACTAAAAGAGAGAGTTAGGAAAAATGAGAGCTATGTAAAAGGAGGAATGATACTGATGGGTAAAGAAAAACAGAAGATGCAAAGAGAGAAGTAAGGAAATAAAAAAACATTAAGTGGATAGAGTAAAACAAGTGAGGGACACAAAAAAAATCTTATACTTATGTTTACAAAAGTTAACTTGTCCAGTCGTTAGTGTCTTGCACACGGCCCCTTTTATAAATGTGCTAATTACCAAAGCCTGTCATTATTTAGGAGTTTGTCAATACTTTTGTTCTCTTCTCCAAAGATGCTGGCCGCCCCTGAAGGCACAAATGAGGCGGTTTTTACTGCTGAGATTAACACTTGGCCAGCTTACACACAGAGGCAAACAGAAAGGAAACCTTAGGGACACATCGACAGACAGGAGGGGGAGAAAGAGAGGAGAAGAAGATCAAGGAAAGAGGAGGAGAGGAGAAGGGGAGAGAGAGAGAGAGAGGGAGAAAGGATTCATAAGGAAGGAGATGAGAGAGAGAGGGTGGTGAGTAAGAGAGAGTGGGATGAGAGAGATATCGACAGCGAGGTATCAGAGAGAGAGGCAGCAAGAGGTCAGGAGGAGGAGGGGGGACTGGAGAGGTAAACAACAAAACATTGGACATAGAGAGGGCGGGAGAAGGACAACGGGACACGGGAGTGGAAAGCCCGAGGGGAAGCAAAAAGAGGTTTTAAAGGAGATGATTTGGGTGAAATGTCAGTTGGTGGAGAGTCGGTATTAGAGGATTTAGAGGGCATGGAAAAGTTCAGGTGTAGAGGGAGAGTGCTGGTCCAAAGAGACATTTGAGTCTCAAGTACACTTAAGCGTAAGTGTTTATCAAACTTCTCTTCAGAGACAGACACACACATTTACAAAACATTTTCTGTGTGCCAAACTGGACAAATGAGAGATTGAATGTAGGTGCAGGGTCAGTTCAATGACAGGCACAACTAGTAGGGTTGATTTTACCATTGTTTATTGTGCCGAATCATACAGAAGTACGCGTGCAGGCATTGGCATTTTGACAGCAGACAGACACATTCATTTATTGGTAAAGTCCATAATGTCCAAAGCCATTTGAGACTGTAACTTAAGGGCTGTACAAACTTGACTAAAGTATAGATCAGATTTTTTGCCATTTGAAACCGATTTTTTATTATTTATGTTGTTGTTTGTTTTGGCAATATCCCATTTGATTCCTGACAATTTCAGGCTTTTCTGATTCGAGTGGTGTATAACATTTAGTGGTTTTGACGTTATTATTATTACATTTGTCCCCATTTTTTCCCCTCCTGTTGGTTTTGGTCTTGCCTTGTCTGCATTAGACAGGCTCTGGAACCACATTCACTTTCAGTCACGCAGCAACTCATTTGGATCTCTCTGTTGGACAGTTTGTATTCACTTCTGTTCAGTTTGGCGCCTCATACAGGTGCAGGATAAGCCCCCCAAAATCACCTAGGTTTTCACTATCTCCTCATCCCTATCTCCTATCTCTTCATCATCTCTCTTTATCGCAATGCATTTGACTGATATCATACAACGCCACTTTAACTTACTGAGAATACTTTGTTTTAAGTGGTAATTGTGTGGAATGATTGCTGTAATGAATATTGACTCGTTATCTTGGCTTGTGTGTTTTTGTGCAATTAGCTCATTGAGGACATTAGCGTTTTCTAATCTACCCTTGACTACATTACTGTCTTGGACTCTGGGAAGGGGACATTGTGCCCTGGCATACATTAAAACTGTGCTTTTGCGCCAAGCTTCAGATTTAGCATTTATTGGGCGGCAGCAGAGAGAAATTCACCTCCGTTGAGTGGCCAGCAGGTTATGGTACTGTCTGCTTTGGATTGTGATGAATATGACTCCAGGCCATGACCTAAGTTGCCCCCACACTCCCCCACCTTCCCTGTCACTCTCCACTATATATACTGTCTCATAAAGTAGAAATGCCTTAAAATAACAATGGCCCCCGGGGGATCTTACTCTTGTGTTTGTCGTGGCTCCTCCTCTGTTGCTGCAGGAGACTGCCACAGCCCTTCAGCACTGTCTTCAGAGCACGCAAACCCCAGTCATAGTGCTGCTGTGGAGTCAACAGCTCCCTGAAGACACACACACACACACACACACACACACACACACACACACACATATTCACACAATGTCAATTAGGTTTGGCTGTAGTACTCAGCAGTAGTAAGAGATGGGAAGCACAGGCTAACACAAGTACAAATCAATAGACTGTGGTGGCTGTATAGATACAGTCAAATAAATGCAACACTCACAACACATTCAGTTTGCAAACATGATTAACTACACATTGTTACATACACACAAACACAATTCCCAGGTACACACATAAATAATAGACTGTGGTGATGTTTTTTTTACACAGTCACACAGTCCCTCTAAACCAGGGGTGTCAAACCATGTGCCATGGAGGGCCGGGAGGTTTTTGTTCCAACCAAAGACTACAGCAGGTGATTACACTGGTTAATTCCCACCTGGCTAGGTTGAAGATGGCAACCAATTTGCGTCCCAGCATTTCTCCGTCTTTGAAGCCCTCGGAGTAGAGAATGACCTCGGCTATGAGCTCGTTGTCTGGCCTGCTCATGGCTACAGGCCTGAACAGCTGCTTCAGGTTGTCGGGCAGCTTCTGTCTCCCTCCATAGCCTTTTCCCGCCGGGTTCAGCGTGATGAACACCCCAGAGTTTGGGTCCAATTCCACCTGGAGGAGGGAGAACGAGGGAGCAAGGTTTCCTTAACAATAAGATGTGTTACGTGATAACCTGAACAACATTTTGATTGTTGGATGTATGGATGTATGATTTATTGATTGATTTGATAGTAAGGAAAGGACAGACAGTGTGTGTGTGTGGGGGGGTTATTAAGAAAGACTGTTTGAGTGGGTAACTGAGTAAGTGACAGAGTAGGGGCAAAAAGACAGAAAAAGAGTGAGAAAAAGAGTGAGTGATTACTGTGACTAGTGTCTACTGGCATGACTCTCTGCTGACCTCTTTCCCCAGCAGTTCACAAGTGTGTTTGTGGTGTTTGAGGGAGTCTTGGATGGCCTGGATCTGCATGGAGACGGCAGACAGCACCGCTTCCTCTAAACGGTTAAACTCATCGAAGCAGCCCCACGCTCCACACTTCACCAAGCCCACAAAG
>JAXDDX010000003.1:15470000-15512500 GCA_034670405.1 Hoplostethus atlanticus
CAAAGTCCATTAACACTCCATTAGTACTTATTGGATGGACTTGAATGGACTCTCAGTTTGCAGTAAAATAAAAATTGATGGGCTTGGTAATTTCCTCAAGTGTCCCTTCAGGCAGTCTAACATAACAGGGACTTCAAGGTATCAAACGTGACCAGCAAAGAGCTTCTTGAGCGCTGAATAGAATAGAGAAGAGAGAAGAGAAGTCTGACCAGCAAAGAGTTTCTTGAGGTGTGACTGGATGACAGTGGGGTTGGTTGCCTGGCCCAGAACCTCCAACAGATCATCATCTCCTATGAAGTAGAACCGAGGGAAGGCAGAGCGCTTCTCCTGTAACACACAGACACAAACATACAAAAGGTAAACTATGATGCAATTCGTATTATGAATGTGTAGTACATTTGACTTTGTACATGTACATGGGTGTCTACCTCAAGGAACTCATTGAGTGACTTCTGGCAGCGCTGTAGCTGGTCCAGTATGGTGACCAGGGAGTTTCTGATGCCAGCCCTTGAGCTCAGAGACACCACTCTGCTGTCCCTCTGAACGTCTGACATTATAGACCTGTTAGACATATGGAGAAAGCTCTTTACCAAACGTGTATTATACTGTACAGGTTCTCTGAATGTGATCCATGAACATTAAGAGGTAAGCCACACACACACACACACACACACACACAATACCTGAAGTCCTCGTCAACCCGTTTGAAGCGGGCCTGCTCCCTGGGCAACGCCCCCCGTCCAAAGATGGGCTCCAGGTAAACCCAACGTCTCTGAATGGCATTCAGACTGAGCAGGTACTCATCTAGGTCTGATAGACGAACTTCCCACAGACTCACCTGGACGTACAGACAGTAGAAAGTTAATATTGTAGCATTAGTTAGTGTTGCATGATGAAGGCTTGGTGTAAATTGGTATCTGTGAGGACTATAAACACCAAGAGCCATGTACTAGTACACTACTACTAGGTTTCATTCGATTAGATTACCTACAGAGTATTTAAGAATGTGACTTTGTTCCAGGACTTTTAAACACTAGAAGTGAACAAAAGTCTATTTTTAGATTCAAGGCTTTGACCTGACCTTGTCCTGGAAGCCGCGGTAGTAAGGAGAGTCTTTCAGAGACTGCAGCAGACAGCGGTTATCTCCCACCTGGAGGGGAACAGGGTGGTCATAAAGTCAATGTTTGGTAATCCTCAAGAATTTATTCAGACACCTTGCAAGTTGGTCTACCAGGTGGTCACCGGAAAAATTATTTTGATTGACCGGAAAGGCAAAATAACCATTACATAAAAATAACAAGACGGAAAGTTCTGATCACATCAATATATATATTGATTTTTTTTTTTTTTAAGATTGCTCCACCATGGTTTTATACACCGCATATTGACAAATCCATCTCTTCATTTTACCTGGACAACAAAAAATAACGAAATATGGAATTTGTAAAAATAGATTCAGTGAGATTTCCTTTAGAATCTCCAAGAAGTTTAGGGAGTTTTTTGTCTGGTTTTTTATATCATTATTTCAATGAAACTTGCCATCTTCCAGACTATCTTCCAGATCTTAATTCCATTATGTAAAAGGATGAGAGTATGTGTTTTGTGTATGTGAGTACATATGTGTCTGATTGTGTGTATGCCTGTGTGTGTACCTGGTTGACTATGTCCTTCCAATCCTTGATGAGGGTGAGAGTACGGCCACTGCTGTCTGTGTACTCAGTGAGGTTGAAGGCCGCTGCAGCCCCCCACAAATCCAGCTCCCTCAGGGCCTCTCTGATCGTCACCTCCGCCTGGGCACGGCTGTTCAGATCCTACAACCACACACACACACACACACACACACACACACACAAGTAATCTGTGTCACTCAAATTTGCAATAAACAACGACAAACAATGAAGACGCAGACCTTTTACGTAGCCCAGGAATATTTTTTTTGGTACACAAACACATACAGACGAGAAAAACAGCAAAACAAAATATGAACAAGCCTGTGGCGGTGTGTACTTCCCTGCATGCCTACACTCCCCATTCCCCTGCACCCCTGTGTGTCAGCTTGTGTGTGTACTTGTGTGTGTGTGTGTGTGTGTGTGTATACCTTGAGCTCCAGGGCCTTGTCTATGACGGTGCTAGCCACATTGAGCAGGTCATTAAAGGTGAGTCTCTCTAATGTCGTCCCTCTAGGGAGACCAAGCAAGCGGAACATATCCAACCAATGGTCCTGGGATAGATGCTCCCCACGCACGTACTTCAGCACCGGGACCAGATTCTAGACACGCAGATGCATATAAAGATGACGATGTGAAAACAGAAAACCATTTGAACAGATGGATATTCTCTATAATTCCTTCAACTCTGCTACTGCATACCTTGTATTTGTCCACCTCTGCCTGCAGTTTTACAGACATGGTGGTGGGCTGCTCTAGCTTCCTAAGTCTGTCCTGCCATGCAAACAGAAACTCCTCAAACACATACGTCTTGCTCCTGTAAGAACAAACATAAACAACACATTATCAGTAATGAAAAATGAAAGACGTTTAATATCCAAGTTCATATTTAGAAAGCCTAACCCCGTACCTGAATGTGATCCAATCCTCCTGGGCCTTCTCTGTGAAGCCCCGCTGCCACTCCTCATATAGAGACCACATCTGGCTGTGTTCCTCCATGTCCCTGATGGTCTCCACTGCTAGAGAGAAGTCTGGAGCCTCCAAGTCAAAATGGGCACAGTCCTCACTGAGGTGAGGTGAGGTGAGGCGAGGAGAGGAGAGGAGATAGTACTTTGATACTTTTCTAAAATTTGTCTTGTATCCATTTCAGGAGAAGGATGGATGCAAAAAGAATTATTTATTTGTTATCCTTCTCAGCTTTCCCTATTGTCTCAATAAATAAAATACACAACTGTACACTCACTGAGATAAAAAGAATAGAAAAACCTACAGCAGTTTAGTGCGTACAAGCTCCAACTCCTGGAACTCTTGCTGCTTGTCTCTGATGGTCTGGAGGCAGGCAAGCAGGGCAGTCTGATCGCCTGCCTCTAGCACATCATCCCTGGGCTTCAGCTGGTCCCAGCGGGCCTTGAACCGCTCCAGATCCACCATGTAGGCCTGGACACGACCCGCCGCATTGCTACGCATCACCTCCACCTAGAGGAGGAACAGAGCGAGAGAGCAAGTGAGAGGGAAAGAGCAGGAGACGGGGAACGAAAACGTGAGGGAGCAAAAAGGAGAAGCAGGAGAGACAGGTTGGGTGTGATGGGACAAAGGGAGAGATAAAAGGAGAAAGGAAGAGAGAAAGGATGTTAGATGAAAGAGCAATGTACAGTGCTGCTGTTAGCGGACATTTCCAAGAAGCAGTTGTTGTAAATAATTATAGTTAAGATATAATATGCCTTGTGTTAAGCAATATTATCAATATCAAAATATTAAGTCTGCATATAAAGAGTGTGTTTGATTAAGCATGTAACCTGAAGATCATAAAGTAATCATAAAGTTTCAAAAATACAGTCTAAAGTTTCCCCACAGTAATCACAAATACAGTCTGAGGCCTTCTCACGATAAGGCTGTCCAAGGACAAGCTGCACAGGCCTCACTTTGATAAGAAGTACCTAAAAATAGACAGGCGGGGCATGCGCAGACAGGAGAGGCCCAGGTGGCCATAACGTAATGGTGAATGGGAAAGTCCCTAAAACTCCAAGTTTAACGGTTACGTAATGGTGGAAAATGGGAAAACGGGACCGCCTACATGCCCACAAAGACCCCCCCATAGGACCAAATTTGGCGTTGAGACACCATTATTTTCTTGCTGACAAAGCTAAAATTAATGAAAACTGTTTTTAGGATATATAAGATCATGCACAGAAAGTTGTACTTCGGTCTGGTTCCGGAGCCAACCCGGGTTTTGTTTCTGTTGAAGAATAAAACTCTATGCGTCGAACTCTGATCATCTCCAGTGAATTCTTTGAACCTGTTGTGAGACTCCAGTAACAACTGAATTATGAAGATTAAGTGTTGGCGAGGAGGTCCAGTCCTTATCACTGGCCCTGACCGGGACTCTTCCTCCCCCGACATCACAGTATGCAAACCATGATCCTACATGGAATGAGTGCAGCTTGTGTTGTTTTTGCGTGTAGCAGCATGTGTGCAGGTACTTAGCTGAGGCTCTTATCCTGAGTGACTAGCAATGAATGAGCACATAGGGGTTTGGTGTCTTGCTCAAGGACACTTCAACAGCAGGCGTAGCTGTTGATTGACATTTTGGCTGTTGCAGGTATTGAACCTGGAACTTTTCATGTTTGGGACAAACTATTAGGCCACTCTGCCAACAACATATCTAGGTGTATAGGTGTGTGTGTACAGCACCTGTTCTTTGATCATGAGCTGATGGCTCTCCATGACAAGCTCCAATTTGTCCCACTTAGCCCTCAAGGAGGACAGAGAGTCCAGGCCTCCCCCAGCCACTGTACGCAGCAAGCGATTCTTCTCCTCAGCACACTGGAATTGAGGTAGGATCTACACACATACACACACATATACAGTATGAATGCCCATACACACATGAATCCACATACATACAGGTTTGATGAAACCTTTTTATGGGTTACAAAGTTAAAGTTGCCTGGGTTCCTGATGTTTGGTCACATATTACATACATCGCAGGTAATTCACTACAGGCCATTTCTTACCAAGCTTGTGTCTTTTGCCTGTTGTATTCAATGTGTAGGATATGTTATTAAGAGCATCATGAAATGCAGTGATCTGTGCATTACGTTTCTCAATCGAGCTGAAAGAATGTTCAAGAGTTTCCCAAAGTTGATATTCAAGTTTTTACATAAAAAAAACACCCAATCCAACTAACATCCACCTCCAATTAATCCATACCCTAACAATGTGTTCAGACCACAAACAACCACATTACTGCATGGATGCACATTTGAGCTAGCTGAATGTTAGCTTGTCAGATGGTACTGCAGTGATTGATAGTACATATAGCAACACTAGTACATGTTGGGATACTGATGGACAGAACTGGCCAGAGGATAGGCTGCAGTCAGCTTTTCCTCATCAACAAGCAATGGAAACAATAGCAACTGACAATACTCAAAACTAACCATACTAATATGAGTTGCTATGCAGCATTTAGGAGTGTGCTTGTGTCTTACTTCAGGTTTTCGGGCTTGTATCTGGCTGTGTCTGACATTGGCCGCCCCAATCTCCTGTATGCTCTCTGGACGAGTGGACAAGGTCTCCATCGACTCTGACACAAAACTCTCTATGGTCTGAGTATGACCTGGATGAGGGGAGAGAAGAAGAGGGACAGAAGGAAGGAGAGAAAGAGCAATACCAGAATAAGGAGAGCGAAAGAGGGAAAAAAAAACCAGAGAAAGACACCGAAAGAGAAAAGGAAAGAGAAAGTGAGAGAAAAGGGAATACCATTGGGCCAAAAAAGAGTGAACAAAATTAAAACAGGAACAGAGAAAGCAAGATTTTATAGTTATTTTTATACAAAGAAATAATGGTTGATTAACATAACAGTGTCCATTTAAAATGAAGTCAAGTGGTGTTTACTTTGTATTAACAATGTTTACCTTGTATAGACTTCCTGAGGGACATGAGCAGGGTGTCAAACAACCTCTGGATCAGGTCATCAATGACGGCCTTGACTGGCTCACAGTTCACTGTGATACAGTCTACCTTCTCCTGACTGACAGAGGGGAAAGAAGTAGGGGGAAAAGGGGGGGGGGGGGGGGGTAAAGGAGTGTCTGTGACTGAATCGTTAGGATGTAAATTTAACTTATTTATCCTGTCAGTCACCAATATGCTGCTTTCACTTACACCAACTGAATTAAATCAAAATTAATTTAATTATTATACTATAAATTTTTGCTGAGAGAGAATAAAAATAGCAGCCAGAAAATGGTTGCAGAGAATACCGCAGAACCAAAGATGAGTCAATAGTCCATAGAGCAAGCTTTGTGTCACATGGGACAAATGTCTGATTGGTGAAACAAGGATATGATGAAGATAACACCAAAAATTTATTTTCTGTTTTTACATTCAGTAAATGTTGAACATTATGTATGTTTTATCTTTATTAATCTTTGGATGTGTGATATGTACCTAGGCAGACGTTCCGACTCCTTTCCCCGGGCTTTCAGGGCCTTGAAGTTTCTCTCCCAGTCCTGCACTGAGTCCAGATGCTTCTCCACTAATGTCTCTATGTCTACCTGGCCCAGCACCACCCACTCCTACCACACACACACACACACACACACACGTTTCTGAGTCACAGATGCCAGATACCATGGTTGACCTTAAGACTATGATTAGTCAGTAGATGGAGTGGGAGGTAAAAGAGAAGTCGGGTGTTGGCTGAGGAGTTTCCCTGTTGTGATTTAGATATGCATGACTGAATATGGAAGTGAAAAAATCTCTGTGCTCTTTGTACTCTTAGAGTAGTACAGCAGGGACAAATGAATAACAGAAATACAGAACTGGAGAAAAGTTACTCATCCATTTGCACTACTTCAAAACACAGCAAATTATGTCACTTCAATGAAAAAGTGAAGAGGAAATGATTATTTACATTCTTTCAAAACAGAAGGCTACCGCTATTAACAACACTGTTGCTATAGAGTTGACACCTGCTGTAAAAACAGGGCTTCAACTATGGGCTGAGAGTAGTACCACCAGAAATTGAATTGCATTTATCTGAATTGTCTATGCTCAAATTTAAAAATTGAATTCAAATCATTTGAATTTGTATTACAAAAACAGAAACTGAACATGATCCTCATCCTGGATGCAGGAGAGAATCAGGCTGGTAGGCTGGTTCAACTAACAACTAAGCCTAAGAGGACATTTAGTTTATATCGTCTATAACAGAAAAAGTCCATGAAAAGAAACCCTCTTCACAATTAGATACCTGTCATTTTCTTTATATTATACTGTGGCTTTTAGCAAAAAGGTACCTTGAATTTGTGCTGCACGGCCAACAGGCGGCTGAAGAGGTCCTCGGCCTTACTGAAGATGGTGAGGAACCCAGAGGCATTTCTGTCAATCATGACACTGAATATAAGCTCCTCCCCCTGGGCGCTGACCCCTTTGAACTGGTTGGGGATTGAGATGAACCTCTTCATCTCCCTGAAGTAGCGCGCTCGCACCTCTTCGAATGGAGGACGGAACTGCAGACGGCCCTGCCTACTCAGGGGAAAGTGGGGAGATGGGTAACAGTGAAAAATTATAGTTTAATCCACATTCATCAACAATATCTTGATGGAGGGAGAGAAGGAGAGAGAGTGGGAGACAGAGAGAGAGAGAGAGAGAGAGAGAGATAGTGACCAAGAGAGAGAATCAAGGAGTGTGGGGTTGGAGACACAGAAGAGGGAGATAAGTAGAAACAGAGAAGAAGCGAAGCTGCTGTTACTAGTTGAAAATGAGGCCAAAGTGAATGTGAGACAAAGAAAAAGAGAGAGATAAACACACTAGTGATGGCCGATTCGCGAACGAATCGTTCAAAAGAACCGAATCAGTTAAGTGAGTGAGCTGATTCGACTCGCACACGCGACTGAATTGATTCAGCAGCGCCAGAAAAAAAAATGTATTTAAAAAATCACCAGTTAATTTATCAAACAACATCTTAAACATTACAAAAACTGTTGTCAATGTATATAGAATGTAATAGATCGCTACATTATTACATTGGCCTTTTTCATAATCCAATATGGCTCCTTGATCCGGCGGGTAAGCGGAAGTAGTCTCTCTCGTTCATCGGACGAGAACCGCTGATCCGACTGAGCGGCTCGCGAACGAGTCGAGAGAGACTGAGCGGCTCGCGAACGAGAGGGCAGATGAACGAGAGAGACTGAGCGGCTCGCGAACGAGTCGAGAGAGCAGATGAACGAGAGCGACTGAGCGGCTCGCGAACGAGTCGAGAGAGCAGATGAACGAGAGAGACTGAGCGGCTCGCGAACGAGTCGAGAGAGCAGATGAACGAGAGCGACTGAGCGGCTCGCGAACGAGTCGAGAGAGCAGATGAAGGAGAGAGACTGAGCGGCTCGCGAACGAGTCGAGAGAGCAGATGAACGAGAGAGACTGAGCGGCTCGCGAACGAGTCGAGAGAGCAGATGAACGAGAGCGACTGAGCGGCTCGCGAACGAGTCGAGAGAGCAGATGAACGAGAGAGACTGAGCGGCTCGCGAACGAGTCGAGAGAGCAGATGAACGAGAGAGACTGAGCGGCTCGCGAACGAGTCGAGAGAGCAGATGAACGAGAGAGCAGATGAATATCGGACTTCTCCGACTCAATCGGACATCTCGCGAACCGAGAGAGCAGATGAACGAGAGGGCAGATGAATATCGGACTTCTCCGACTCAATCGGACATCTCGCGAACCGAGAGAGCAGATGTCCGAGATGTCCGAGCGGTTCACGTCTGATGAACGAGAGAGACTACTTCCGCGTACCTGCCGGATCAAGGAGCCATATTAGATCGTGAAAAAGGCCAATGTAATAATGTAGCGATCTATTCTGCACACATTGACAACAGTTTTTGTTGTTTAAGATGTTGTTTAATAAATTAACTGGTAATTGGGTAAACTATAAGACATTTAACATTTAACATTGGTCAACAAAAATGTCTCTATTAGAAAAAGAAAGTCAAGAGCACACGAAATAAAATGAAATCAATAGCAATACTCTGTGTAAATACTATAAATATTATTATCATTAATCTGTGGTGTAGTTGGTGTTTTACAGTTGGTTACACATCTGGTTTGAAAGGGGTGGCGCTCATTTCCTCCATTACTAGTATAGCTCAGTTAGTAAAGCATCAGACTCTCATGCTGAGAGTTGTAGGTTCAAACCTCACGTGGGATGGTATGTTTTTGTTAGTGAATCATAATGAATCGATTCAGAATCGATGCACTTCTATCGGACGGCTCGAAAGAATCGAGTTAGTTAAAAGAGTCGGTCTTCCCATCACTAAAACACACACACACACACACACACACACAGAGACACAGAAAGATTTACAAAGCAGAGAGAGATGGAAAGAGAGAAAGGCACAAAGAAAGAGAGCAACGTATCGTCGTATTGAAGCTGCAGTTCAGAGGGACTAAAATAACTTTCATAAGATAGCTGAGGCATCTTTAGGTCAACATTTCCTGTTTTTGATCTGTATTGCTCATGGTTCTATGTTCACTTCTGACGGCAATGCACACGCCTACACATGTCTTATGTTATTACAGAGGTCTACATTACACAGATGCTGTCGTGTTCAGGTTAAATTAGCCTAGATTTAATTGATAGTGTATCACTGCACCTAAAATTATATAGACCCTGGTGGCATTTTATATATGACTATGTTCACTATACATATATATTACCGTGTTGTATGTTGTACGTTATAGATATGTATGTATATGCATATATATATATATATATACTGTATACTATGAGGACATTATTATATTATACTATAGGCTATACATATTCTCACTTTGTTTATGTCGGGAACCTCTTAGAGAGAGGAAGTTTTGTTCTGTAGTTGGGATGTCCTACCGGAAGAAGTATGATAAGTTCAGTGTCCTGCAGCACGTCAGTGTTTGGAAGGCGAGCATAGGAAGATGTTTGTTGTTTTTGGGAGGGGTGGGTAGGTGTGTTCAATGGGGAATTTGGGTGTTAGATCCTACAAGGTTTTTTTTTTTTTCTTTCTTCTTCCCTCAACAAGACCTCGTTTACCTCTTCATACTCTAATGTTTGATTATGGCTAATACAACTAAAGATGGTGGGGCATGTTTGAGATTTGTTTCTTGGAATGTTAAGGGGATCAATGGCCCGGTCAAGAGAGGTAGAATAGTCTCCCACTTAAAACATCTTAAAACTGATATTGCATTCTTACAAGAAACTCATCTGACCACCAAGGACCACCATAGGTTAAAGGCGTCTTGGGTTGGACAAACCTTTCATTCTAATTTTAGTAGCAAAGCAAGGGGTACAGCTATTTTACTACATAAAAAAGTACAATTTAGCCCAGCTAGTGTCATAGCTGACCCTCAGGGTCGATTTGTGATAGTCTCGGGTTCTCTTAATAATGTTTCTGTAGTTCTTGTCAATCTCTATGCACCCAATTGGGACGATGAAGCATTCATTGGAAAAGTAATTGCACTTCTACCTGATCTAAACTCTCACCACTTGATTCTGGGTGGTGACCTTAACTGTGCATTGGACCTAATGTTAGATAAGTCTTGCCCAAAGCGAGATTCCCCTTCTAAAATGGCCAAAGCAATTTCATCGTTTATGAACCAAACAGGATGTACTGACCCGTGGCGTTTTCTCTATCCTAGTAAAAAACAGTTTTCTTTTTACTCTCAGGTTCATAAGACAGTTTCAAGAATCGATTACTTTTTTATTGATAATTACTTTCTCTCTGCTATCCATAGCACGGAATACTCAACTATAGTGATATATGATCACGCCCCATTGCTACTTGACCTCTCGTTCAGGCTCTTACAAAAAACACGCCCCTCCTGGAGATTGAATTGTGCACTGTTGAGTGATGATAAATTCTGTAAAACAATTTCCAAAGTGATTGATGATTTCCTTATAACTAATAAATCTGACTGCGTATCTCCATCGCTACTTTGGGAGACTCTGAAAGCAGTAGTGCGGGGAGAGATTATATCTTACTCTGCGAAGCAAAATAAATTGAAAAAACAAAAACAGGAAGAGCTTATGAAAAGTATTGCAGAACTAGACAGTAGGTTATCAGTGTCCCCATCCCCCGAATTAGATAAAGAGCGTCAAAATCTCCAGATGAACTACAATTTACTTTCAACGCAAGAGACTGAAAAGTTACTTTTAAGATCGCGTGGATTTCTTTATGAGCATGGAGAGAAGGCAGGCCGCCTTTTGGCACACCAGATTAGGAGCCAATCAGCTTCCCAGCAAATTAATCAGATAAGGACCCCCACAGGTGAACTCACAGTAATCCCCTCTGTCATTAATGAGACCTTTAAAACATTCTATTCTGATTTATATACCTCACAATCCCCTGCTGATGATACAGACATGATACGACAGCCTGGAATTCCCATCGATAACTCCTACTGAGGTGAATGAATTGGACCAACCCCTAAATGCTAGTAACATTGCAGATTCTATTAAATTAATGCAAAGTGGCAAGGCCCCTGGCCCAGATGGTTATCCAATAGAGTTCTATAAAAAATGTATTGATAAATTAACCCCCCTCCTTTTAGAAATGTTTAATGAGTCACTGGACCAGGGGGCCTTGCCTCAAACTCTCACCCAGGCTTCTATATCCCTACTATTAAAACCAGGTAAAGACAATTTGGATTGCAGCTCTTATCGTCCCATCTCTCTCTTAAATGCAGACTATAAAATTTTAGCTAAAGCATTAGCCCTACGGCTCGAATCGGTCATGCCAAACATTATATCACCGGACCAAACTGGGTTTATGAAAAACCGACATTCCTTCTCCAATATTCGCCGCCTTCTCAATATTCTGTTTTCCCCAGCATCCACTGAGACACCAGAAGTGGTGGTCTCTTTGGATGCGGAGAAGGCATTTGATAGGGTGGAGTGGGGATATTTATTTGAAGTCCTTAAGAGGTTCGGCATTAGCTCTAAATTTGTATCATGGATAACACTTTTATACTCTTCACCTAAGGCTTCCGTAATTACGAATGGGATGAAGTCCCAATATTTCACGCTTAGCAGAGGAACTCGACAGGGATGCCCCCTGAGCCCTTTATTATTTGCTGTGGCAATCGAACCTTTATCTATCGCGCTTAAATCTGCCAGTTTTAGGCATGGAATCCATAGACATGGTTCGGAACACATACTCTCATTATATGCAGATGATTTATTATTGTTTATTTCTGATCCTATAGCTACCATCCCCCAGACAATTGAATTGCTAAATAGATTTGGAACCTTTTCAGGTTATAAATTGAACTTCTCAAAGAGTGAATGTTTCCCTGTGAACAATCTAGCCCTTCAGATCCCTGATAAATACTTCCCCTTTAAGATGTCTAGAAACAATTTCAAATATTTAGGTGTGAACATCTGTCGACATTTATCAGATCTTTACAAAAATAATTTCCCACCCTTAATTGATAAGCTTAAATTGGACCTGGACAGGTGGAATAATTTGCATATAACTATTGCTGGCAGGATAAACTGCATTAAAATGAATGTACTCCCACGTTTTTTATATCTTTTCCAATCTCTGCCGGTCTTCTTACCTAAATCTTTCTTTTGTACACTAAACAAACTAATTTCCTCTTTTATATGGAGTGGCAAGACCCCCAGGATCAGGAGAGAGTTTTTACAACGGCATAGAGGGCCCACTTGAAAAAGAGATGGAAATCTCAATGTGATTACCCTGGTTAAATAAAGGATAAATAAAATAAAAAATAAAAATAGATCTGCAGGTGGATTGGCACTCCCTAACATAAGAAACTATTACTGGGCAGCCAATATTCACAAAATGACTCTATGGATCCAAGAACCGACATTAAATTGGTGTAAATTTGAAGCCGAATCCTGCCCCTCTACTTCTCTTTTGGCATTGTTAACATCTAAATTACCCCTCCGACCAACCCAATTTTCTGATAACCCAATAGTTGTGTCTACTTTAAGAATATGGTTTCAATTTAGACGTGCTTTTGGACTACATGGTTTGTCTAATCACAGCCCCATTTGCAATAACCATCTCTTCCTCCCTCCCGACAATGATATAGCCTTTTCTATATGGTGCAGGTCAGGCCTTGTCAAGCTAAGGGACCTTTACATTAATAATGTTTTTTGTAGCTTCAGTGAACTGTGTGGAAAATTTAGCCTCCCAAAATCTCATCTATTCCGATACTTCCAGGTTCGTAACTGGGCTAAGCTAAATAACGCCTCCTTTCCCAACATCCCTCCTAACTCAGTAATTGACTTAATCTTGGACACTCCAACGAATCAGAAAGGCTTGGTCTCAAAGATTTACACATTAATCTCCAGTCTCACAGAAACTTCTCTTGATAAAATCAAAAGAGATTGGGAAGATGAACTTGGTATGGATGACCAGGTTTGGGATGGTACATTGGCTCGCGTAAATGACAGTACGTCTTGCTCCAGGCTCAATCTGATACAATTTAAGGTTGTTCATCGCATTTACTTTACTAACTCCAAACTCTCTAAAATATATCCTAATGTCACAGATACCTGTAATAGATGTCATATGTCACCAGCTAATATGTCACACATGTTCTGGTCGTGTCCTCGCCTACAAGGCTACTGGACGACTATTTTTAAACACCTTTCTGAAGCTTTAAATATAGTGCTGACACCGTGTGCAGAAATGGCTATTTTTGGGGTGTTACCTGGTCATCCAATGATTAGGAGGAAAACAAAAGATAGTATTGCCTTTGCTTCATTATTAGCACGTAGAAGAATATTATTGGAGTGGAAATCACCATCTGCCCCTAAAGCATCTGTATGGCTCAAAGACCTCATGATGTTTTTAAACCTGGAGAAAATTAAGTACAATCTGAGGGGGTCTTCTGAAAAATTTGATTCTGCCTGGGGCCCTATGATTGATTACATAGCTGAATTGAAGACACTTCAGGATTCAGGTTAAATGAAGCACTCGCCTTTGAATTTGATGCACTCTTTATAAATAGGTATGTGTTAAAACATTGCAAACACTTTACAGGTGTGTTGTGGTACATATCATCTACTGTATGTTAAGATGGAAGAGATTCTGTTTATTTATTTTTATAAGGTTTTGTTCTTGATTTTCGTTTTAATATTTAATATTTGTTTTATAACTTATTATTTTGTAAATTTGTGATTTTATTTTTAATATTTGTTTTATGACGTATTATTTTGCAAATTTATGTTTTCTGTATCGGTAGGATTCTATGTGGTTCGAAGGGTGGGGGTTTGGGGGGGCGAAAAATGAAAAATGACACCACTGCATTTTGTTTTTTTTCTCTGTGCTGGTTAATTGAATAAAAACACTTGACAAAAAAAAAGAAAGAGAGCAACGTTAATTTAGAAAAGTGACAGAGGGTGAGGCAGTAAGAGGAGAGACAGAGACAGATACTGACTTGAAGGTGAGGTCTATGTGTATTTCAGGTAGGTTCTTGTTCAGAGCCTCCAGTCCTGTCTGGTACTGGTGTTCAAGAGCCTTGTACAGCTGATGGTTCCAATGCTGACGCCATGCACGCATGTCACCTGACCTGAAGCCCTATACACACACAAACGCACATTCGGTTTCCGACAAATGAACTGAAGAGATATGAGTTGTTGTACAGGCTGTGTATGCACCCCTCCCAAGGTATCGGGAGCTAAAATATATTTGTATGTTTGCTTATGTAAAGTGTAGTATGGATTTCACATTGAAACAGGCAGATGAGGCTAAAGAACAGACAGATTTTGATTATGGGTCTGTATTAGCCTCCACTTGTAAGCTTCCAAGCTGTATTATATGACAGATAGTTTCAGCCAATCAATCACCTAAAGCACAGCTAGGTGTTATTAATTGTTATGTCAATTGTTGTGGTTACCAGGGAGCTACTTAGTGATCATTCTTGCTTTCTCCTGCTTTTTATATATATACATATATACATATATATATGTATATTATACTACTTTGAAGACATTTTTTATACAGTACACATACGTTGTTAAACATTGTTTAAAGGCCATAATCATGGTAAAGAATTTGAATGTTACATTAAATTAAATTAAAATTGCAGCAGCACTTTTGATTGTGCTGATTGTGCGTGATTGTATTCTTTACCTGGGCCTCCAGAGTGGCAAAGCCAGTACGGAGCTCCTGAAGGCCATCCTTCCACCGCTGCTGATGTCTCAATAGGTCCACGTTCATCAGAGTCACCACCTGACAAGCATGCACACAGAAGCATGCGCGTATAGATATGTGCACACACACATGCACAGAAAAACGTTATTACTAAAACTAACTGCGGGGAAAACACCAGTTCCACTTCCAAAGAAATGTGCTCACAACAAATAATTCACATTACAGTCTTAGTGCTGGCTTCCCCAGTACAGGTCGAGCCGTACACACAGTCAAGGGCTCTTTTAATGTTGAATAACTATACTAAGCATTTGACACTCAAACATTTTAGTATATAACTTTTTGCTGATCTATATGAGGGCTAGTTACCACCTTCTCAGTGAAGTCTGTGTGCCACTTGCGCAGCTTCCTGTTCTCGGTGGAGAGTTTCTCGGCAGCAGACTGCAGCTTGCCGATGTAAACCTCCAGCTCTTTGGGGTTGTCCCAGGTGATCTGTAGTTTACCACCTGACTCCTTCGACTGGGAACGGGGATTCTGCCAAAGAGATCGAGAAAGGTCGTCTGCAAGAGGTAATCTACAGACCAGGGAAAACTAATGGTAACAAATTGGTGACAAGACAAATGCTCACAATAAAGCGAAGGCATCAGCTTCGCAGTCCCCTTTTGTAACATTAGACATAATTTGTCAAGTATGGTATCGAAATCAACAATAATATGGAACTGAAAACATGATTTAACTAATAGAAGGTAGGGAGTCTAAAAAAACATGTTCATGCTTTGAATCAGTTATGGACCAAAACTTTCTTACTTGCCTCAAAATGTTTACTTTGTGTCATAGCCTTTATCATCAGTACCTTGATGACCTGTTCGAAGGCCAGGGCAAGACTGAGCATCATCGGTCTCTGGGAGGGAATCATCTGCTGGTCTATGGTATTGTAGAAATGTGCCACCTAAAACACACAGCACTTTGTTATCGTACATCCAAAATAAATAAATAGTTAAGAGTTATGAGAAAACGGGAGAGAGAGATAGAGAAAGAAAGAAAGAAAGAAAGAAAGCCTGAAGACACCCAATTGTGTCTATTTAAATTCTTACCTGTTTTAGTACAACAGCCTGTCTGTAGAACTTGTCAGCAGTATTCGCAGCCTGCTGTATCTTGGCTGGGATAGGAAAGCCCAGGGCAGAGAGCTGCCTGACCTCCCTGAGCAGCGTGACCAATCTGTCAGAGTACTGGATCTTCAGCCTGCCATCCGCATGGTCCAGGTCCATCACTCGGTTACTGGCCTGGAGACTATACAGGAGTGGACAAACAGATGGAGATGAGGAAAGGAGATGAAGTCCAACCAACCAGTGTCCATTCCCATTCAAGTGCCTTCAAGAAAAGCACTAAACCAGGGATTGTTTCATTTTTGGTGACACTTTATTATGGTCTATGGGACTTGTTTTTTTAATACGCATGCGCAGAAATGGCTGACCCTGGACTCTGATCCCTGTGTATCTGTGTATGGCATCAGTGGCCTCGGTGATTGCAATGGCGTAATGCTTTCAGATCATTTGACTATTGGCTATTTAACCAGGCAGGTCAATTAAGAACAAACTCTCTGATGTGCTGTGTATCCAACCTGATCCCAGACTTTGGGTCGGCCAGTCCAGAAAGTATATCTCTGGACCAGTCCTCGAACTGCTCCTGTTCGTAGGCCCTCAGAACCTCCAGTAAGTCATCACAGAAACGCAGGAATCCTCTGAACCCAGACAGGTCCGAAAGCAGAGCTTCAGCGATGCGGATAGAGTCCTCCACCTTTAGCAGGAATGCAAACACAGGAGCATATGAGACAAAAGAACCCATACCCACTATTCTTAATCCTTACAAAAACAATCTATATTCATTCAAATATATACATATCTTCATGGTAAGAAGGGGCATTTTTCCTACACACACACACACACACACACACACACAGACAGACAGACAGACAGACAGACAGACAGACAGACACACAGACACACACAGACACCTTGTGTATGAGCTGTCGGACCCAGACGATTTTGTTGACCACCTCAGGGAGGTTCCTGCCAATGAGCGGCCCAGACTTCTCTCCCGGGGCTCCATGGCAACGACTCTCAAAGTCAATCCTCAGGCCTGAGGAAACGGATGAAGCAGAGAGGAGTCAAGAAACAACAGCATGTATCCTTAGACACAATCACTGACTTTGTGTGAAGAAGGTTGTGCATTGCAAACAACAACAAAATCGGAGGACAAGTACATACATTACTCAATGTAGGAAGAACCAAGCAGGAAAGGTATAACAATGCCCCACTCTCACTTTCTAATCTCTCTCTCTCTATGTTTCACATGTTTAACCACTACATTTTTCATTTTCATTTTCATTTAGCTGAGAGTCTTACCCAGGGTGACTGGATTCCTTCAAATTGTATATATTAAAATGAGTGTCATAACCCAATGTAATGCTATCTCTGACATATCTGATCTAATGTGAGAGAGCATGTACCCTTGTTGTAGTCCAGCAGCCTGGCTAGCAGGGTCTCCCTCTCTGACTGCAGCTCCTTGCTGATTGTGGGACGTCTGATCAACTCCTTGTGCTTTTGGAACACCTGCAACAGCTGGGATACACACAAAACCAAAAAGTCACACACACACACACACACACACACACACACACACACACACACACACACACACACACACACACACACACACACACACACACACACACACACACACACACACACACACACAAACACAAACAAACACACACACACCTGTTGTGGGTTGTCCTGCACATCAGCAATGTAGCTCTTCAGTCTGCCAGCCACCTCTTGCTCTGACGGAGCCATGGAGCGCTCGAACTGGACCACTGCTGCTCTCCAAAGAGGCTACAACACACACAAATATTAGGAAATCTGTTGTTTCCATGAAAATACACTGACCAGGGGAATCCAGGCAAAAGCTTGTCATCTATTAGATCCACTCCATGAAGGAGAGACCGAAATAAAGGGACAGGTCAAAGCCTTGACTAAACAAGTCGATTGTGTGGAAGGTGCAACTCAATATTTGGAAAGTGTTATCAAATTATCCCAATTACTATTATATTATTATTATAAATTAATATCTTTGTTTGCAATGTTGACAGGTACTAAAATACTGTGGCAAAATGTATTTAACATTGACCACTGAGGACGTGTGGGTAATACATTTACTGCAGCCACCATGCTCAAAAGTCTTGGTTGTGGCTGAGTTTAATCTACCCGGTAACAAAGCATCTTATGGAGGTTCTTTTCTATCAGTAAATCACTGGAAGTGATTGTTGAGTTTGGAATACACCAAGCATAATAGTCAGGCAATGACTATTACCTTCCTACCCACGCCCCCTTCCTACCTCAGTGTAGGGGTTGTAGTGCAGAGGGTTGAGTCCAGAGAAAGGTTCAAACACGCGATCGGGAGTCAGAGCCTGCTGTTTTCCTCCTGGTAGCAGACGCAGCAGCTTCTCATGGACCGTACGCAGAGTCACCACCTGGTAGGCACAAAGAGAGAACACACACACACACACACACACACACACACACACACACACACTCTATGTATGTTCATTGTTTTATTTATAGGCTCATGAGATTCATGAATGTTGACTCTTCTACTATAATACCGCAAGATGCTGTGGATAGGGTGTGAGGGAAATGTCTAGATTCTACCTTTAACTGTAGAACACTTGATTGTAAACAATACAGATTAAAATGTCCATAAACCAGTTAATATGTGACAAACATCCTAATACATCATCAGTGCCTCATTTATAGACATATAACTCACACACAAGCGACGGTTTAAAACAGCCTTAACCACCATGCACACGACACATAAAAGGCAAACCTGGAATGGATAGTCCTTATGGGGCAGAAAAACAGATAGTTGTCACGCTATATGTAAATTCTCTCTACCATGGAAATGAGACAACCATGTACATATCATAAGATCACTGCAAAGAGGAAGGAGGCAGTTACGGGCGGTTTGTGTCATGTCTAAAATATCACTGATGCTGCTATACTTCGTCATCATAAAATGGGTGCAGGTGTTGTGTTGTAATAAGAATGTCGTATACAAATCCAATGATTCATTTTCCATTTACGTTTTTCAAATCTGACTATGGTGCAACTGCTTTCCCAAGTCCATGACATGTAAGGTAGGCTGAATAAAAGTGAACATACAGGTTAATACCATAATATAGTTTACCTTTTGCTGGATTAGCCTACCCGATAGCCTGCATTATTACTTTTGGGTCATGCAAAAGTTAAAAAAATGCATGCCCACCCAAAAATGTTTAAAGTGGGTAACTCAACAGGTGTGCATCTTATATGTCTGTAAATAACTTGTTTTACTGCATCAGGATAATTCAGATAGTGCCAGGGAAGTTGTCAACAAGACAATTATACTAAATTGACTTTCCAATACTTTCATGTGATTGTCTAAAGGTTCTGGCTGTAAATGTGTTATCCTCAGTGACAACGCACATGACATAAGTAAGCTAAAACAAACTATAATCAAGTATTTGTGAAATGCCCCTTTGACCTAGGACTGGTGGCTGTTGCTGAAAATGAGAATTATTTTTAGGCAACTTGACAAGTGAAATAAGGTTTTAAAAACATGAAATCAATAAAAGAGTATCTGAAAGCAGTATTTCCCATACACAGGCTCATCTGTAGCGCACCAGCACAATAATGGCAAGGCCGCCACAAGATGGATAGAAACTGATCATGACATTATGTTCCCTGTCACATCAGAGACTAATCTCACTCACACATGCCTTTTTTCCTCACCCACTTGTGTGAGACAGACATCACCTGCTGGACAGACGAGGGTAGACTGACCTTAAAAAAAGCTGTCTGACAAAAACCTGATATCGAGTCGAGAATGGAAGGTAATTGTCTGATATTGAACTTAGGATGTTGCGGTCCGTGATGTGACATTACCCCAGCTGCTAGCGGAGTCTATGTACTGAACAAGTCATGGAAGTCAGGAACATTATTTTTCTACTGTGCATTGAACAATTGTTCTCTCTGATGAGCATTCAAAATTAGAAAATAACCCCCCGGGATTCCCTACCGCCTCAAATAAAGTTCTGAGGTAAGGGAAACACAGTATGACATGTAAACAACTGAAAAGGTGAGGCTCTTCATCAATCAGTTTATACATTTGTTCAGCCTGCCTGAGAGAAAGTTGCAAAACTTTGCACAACTATATATTCTACAACAGTGTTTCCTTAACCCTGGATCAGAACCCAAATTCTCACCTCATCCAATCTCTGTGCTAGGCAATGCAGGGTTTGCGGGCAGTGCTTATTTCCCTTCCAGGGCTGGGGAGCATGTCTCTTCCACACCTGAGAAAGAAACAGGTATTGAAGGTAAAACGTATTGCTGTCAAATCAGTGGTGAAGATATGTTCCAGTACAAGCAAGAAACAGTACGGTAACTATTGCCATTACAGTCAACTCCAAGATGGGGAGTTTTCAAAAAATATTTCTGCTAAAACATTTGCAATTACTTTCTAGCTAACTATAAGTGCTGCGTCAAAAGCAATATAGGCAAAAAATAATAATTTTCAGATAGAAAACAGTTCACAGGATGTAGCACCAACTGTTGAAATTTCATATCATCTTATTACATTCAGAGAGAATACTAAAAGTAAAACCACTTTTGAAGCCATTTTGAAACATATTTTTCCTCCAATCTGATCTCTCTCACACCTGTCCCGTCAAATGCTCGCAGGCCACCACCCACTGCTCACAGATGACAACACCCACTCTCAGGTTCTCTCTCACAGAAACAAATGGCTCCTCAAAGATTTTAAGACCACTCAGCTTCCTCTGGACGTATCTTCCCAGGGCACCACCTGGCACACAAACCAAAAAAAAAATTAAAAAAAAAAAAACACACAAAAATGCACACATACAGAAGCACCCACACAGTCATACACATGCACACATGCACACATGCACACACACGCACACACGCACACACGCACACACACACACACACACACACACACACACACAGTTAGGATTGTGTAACTTTTCATCCCTTAAACATGACAGGACAAAGTTTCTGGGTTAGAGCCAATGTAGCATACCAACAGCACTGAGGCAACAGTGCTAATCATTGACAGTCATTTTTACTTTCTGACTAGCAATGTTCTATATACGGGTCTTGAGATCACAAGGCCTGCAATCAGTTTCAGTTCTCTAAAGGCGTGTAATTTGTAAGCAAATACAATGGCTATATGAAATCTGTAACAGGAAGTGTCTATGACGCACGCACATTGTAGATTTGTCACGTCCTGGTTTTGGTGTGTGTGTGTGTGGGTGTGTGTCTCACCAATAACATCCATGAGTCTGAGCATGCGTGTCTCTGGATAGGGCTCATAGTCAGTCTGTCTCCAAACATCATCCAGAGTGTCTCTGCTCTGTTCCACCAGATCAACAGCATCAGACATGGCCAAGCCATCCAGACCACCATACTCCTTGTAGACACACAGGGAAGACACATTTGGTTTGGTCTAGTAGTTTAGTTTATACACAAGTAATGTTTGATCATTTTCAATTCATTTAAATTATAGCTGACTAAAGTTTGAATAGTTATTTTAGGATCTCCAGCTATTATCAAACATTATTTGATTCATTATTATGTAAAATGATGTTAAAGTATACAATTTCACAATCTAAATGCCTTTTTCCCTTAAACACATTTCTAAGTAATACAAGATGTCAGCTTTTTTATGCAAAATATCTATCAGCTTATTGTGTGTTTACATTAACAGATTACAATACATTTAAACCAGACAATTGTAATCCCATTAGATCTAATCCATTACTACCCACTCTGCTCACACATACAAAACACACAATCTAATCGTAGGACACATTTTTGAGTAACTCCTGTGATATATACAGACATCTGTACCTTTTCTATGGGTTTGAACAGCTCAATGAAATGTGAAGCCCTTTCTCTCACACTGCTCTTCTCCTCAGACATAGAAAGATCTGCCCAGTACTGGAATTCATCACTGGGGGTCAGGATACCTGAACAGAGGAGAAAAATATACTTCTGTCAAAAGTGTGAGCGTTGTACCCTGGTTATTAATGAAGAGTAAGGAAAGTTGCTTGGTTGAGTCAGTAATGAGGTAGCTGCTTTTCTTATGATTGGAGCATCTCCTTCATGAATTGAACAAATGCAAGACATGACATACTCTTTATCACACCTCCTGATGAACCAGCTGGAAACAAACTACCACACATCAGTGCTTGCATGAATATATACTCATACCCAGGACATCTTCCTCTTTGCGGCCCTTCTTGGCTGAGGGTTGTGCTCCAGACTGGCGGACCACTGAGCCCAGGCCCAGCTCCAGCTCACTCAGCAAGCCTGCCAGTTTAGGGTCAAATGCTGAACTCCAATGCTCATCCTGGATAGCAGTGGAAGAAAGACACGAGTTTCATACCCAGTTTTTTGTCATCTGTCCCTACCAATGACAAGATTTAGGCAACCAAACCCTTAACAATAGTTATCAGAAAAAAAAAAACTTTCAACACTCATGTGTTAACATGAGTATATACAATACAATACAGGGTTTATACTGGCTCAGAATGGGGCTTCAGTAGTCGACCACCAATGTGGATCAGTGTGTGATGCTTGATTGACCCAAATCTGTTAGGGGATTGGTTAAAGCTTTTGGTGGTACCTGCACATGGAGGTTGTTTTATGCGCTCAAAATCTGACTTTTCTGTTTTGGCGGCCCAAAAATCTGCTTTGGGGCCACCAAAAATGTCTCTTCTCTATAGAGGAAAAACCATGCAATACTGCAACAAGAAAATCTGTTTCAGACAAAACTTCATAGAAGTATATACAGTACTGCAACAACAAACCTGTTTCATACAAGCCTTAGAGCCTTAAGTTAAAGTTTTCATAATCATATTGATATCTTCAGATTCTACACCGGGTGAACTGCTTGTTTATATCTTGTAATATAAGCAATTCTCTGAGAGAAATATTTCTCAATCTTTAGCTCATCTCTTCTTATAGCACTAGTTCACTTTCAACTGTTTCAAGATTTTCCCAGCCTTTTAAACGTAGGTTAACTGTTGTTTGGGACTTTTGTTTGAATCTAGCTTCTGGAAAAAGTTCCAAAAGTGTCACTTTACCATCTCTAGACAGGCTCACCTTGAGCAACACAGGGGCAAAAACCTGTCTGACAGCTTGGTAGAGTGTGCTGATGGGAGACTCCAACATGGAGGACACCAGGAGGCTCTGGTGTAGGTTCTCCTCTGTGATCACTGTGGGATGCAGCTTGAAGAACACCAACAACCTATCTCTGCTATCCCCCGATGCCTCAATCTGACAGACAAACAGGTGGATATATAGTTAGAAATAGTTTTTAAAAAAGACATTGTTTTTATTCTCAAGGCAATTTATGACAAGATATTTCTCACATATAAACAAAGAGACAACCCTTGACCCACATTGTGAACAATGGCCAGATTTTAGAAACTGTTTTCATTGATCTATACTAAATAGAGCAACACTGGGGTGCTTGATGAAGTGTAAATAGGCTATTAATAGTAGCTGTGTCTGGAAAATCTGACTATTTGACTGTTTAATGACCATTGGTTTAAGGTTATGATTTATATCCTACTAGTCTAAAGGCAAACACTTTCAGATGCATACTCTGCATTAAGAAACATACAATTGGAATAATACATAAACCATTTGTGTCACCTTATTTGACAGGTGTAGGTCATTTTCATGTCTGCTGACAGCCAGGACATATTCGTTTCCATCATCCAGGAAGTTGTTGAGCTCTGGACTGTCAGCCAGGGAGGACAATGGCTTCAGTCCATAGAAGTTCCCTGTTGTGGCTAAAATGAACCTCTTGCGGGCATCATCTGAGTCCTGGGGCATCTTTCAGCTGGGACTCATGTAGTGATGCAGAGAAAGCTAGAGTATACAAGAGTAAGAAATGTTACCAGGCTATAAGCACTGAACATAATCAAACACCATACTATATGTGTAAGCAAATCAAATATTATTTGACCCTTCCTAGAATCTGAGGTTCATGTGTTATTCATTCCAGTCTTTAGACTTTAACTTTAGCTGAAGCTGTTACAAAACATTTCTCGTTTTGACAACTCTCGGTTCGTAGACAGCTGGGCTGAATCAGTCCAACTTTTTACAAGCAAGTTATAACTATCCTCAAGTTAACCAAGTAGCTTAACGTCACACGTAACGTAACTCAGCATTGCAAGCGTGCCAAGTAAGAAACAGGGGGAAAGACCAGATTAGCTTCTAGCAAATTTAGCAACCAAAGTGTACGTACGTTAAATCTATGTAAGACAACAAGACCTAGACTGGCCAAATCTTGCCCGGATAAATAACCAGTCAACTATAGTTTGCTAACGTTAGCCTTGTAACGTTAGCATTTTCTATAGCAATGCTAACGCCAGTCAGTGCTGATATTGCTGCTTAACTGTTACTAGCTTACATAACCTAAACTAACCAACCCCGTCTGCATTTTGGTCAGTTATCTCTTCATGCATCTGCACGCGAAGGGTCAATGTTAGCAGCCTAACGTGCAACGTTGAGACAGAGAAATGGCTAACGTAATTAGCTAGCTAGCTCAGTTTATGTATGCATTCATGTTAGCTAGTAAATTAGCTAGCTCACTTGACTTCAACATGCGGGTTACTTGATGGAAAACCTGGTTTGATACCGTTTTTGCGACCAAGTGTAGCACACTCGAAAGCTTCGCTAATCCATGAACAGAATGACTAAATTACCCACCAGTCTGTTGCTGATGTCTGTGTCCTAAAATAATGCTTGCGTGGTTACTAGGTAGCAACTACGCAACCTTGCACTATGAATCACAGCAGACGTACGAATCCTACGTAGTGTACTTAACACAAGGCGCACTGACAGCTAGGGAGGCAGCTTTGACCAGAACATAGATTCTAGTGATGGCCGATTCGCGAATCGTTCAAAAGAACCGAATAAGTGAGTGAGCTGATTCGACTCGCACACGCGACTGAATTGATTCAGCAGCGGTTATAGCAGCGCCAGAAAAAAAAAAGTATTTAAAAAATCACCAGTTAATTTATCAAACAACATCTTAAACATTACAAAAACTGTTGTCAATGTATATAGAATGTAATAGATCGCTACATTATTACATTGGCCTTTTTCATAATCCAATATGGCTCCTTGATCCGGCGGGTAAGCGGAAGTAGTCTCTCTCGTTCATCGGACGAGAACCGCTGATCCGACTGAGCGGCTCGCGAACGAGTCGAGAGAGACTGAGCGGCTCGCGAACGAGAGGGCAGATGAACGAGAGAGACTGAGCGGCTCGCGAACGAGTCGAGAGAGCAGATGAACGAGAGAGACTGAGCGGCTCGCGAACGAGAGGGCAGATGAACGAGAGAGACTGAGCGGCTCGCGAACGAGTCGAGAGAGCAGATGAACGAGAGAGACTGAGCGGCTCGCGAACGAGTCGAGAGAGCAGATGAACGAGAGAGCAGATGAATATCGGACTTCTCGGACTCAATCGGACATCTCGCGAACCGAGAGAGCAGATGTCCGTCTGATGAACGAGAGAGACTACTTCCGCGTACCTGCCGGATCAAGGAGCCATATTAGATCGTGAAAAAGGCCAATGTAATAATGTAGCGATCTATGCTGCACACATTGACAACAGTTTTTGTTGTTTAAGATGTTGTTTAATAAATGAACTGGTAATTGGGTAAACTATAAGCCATTTAACATTTAACATTGGTCAAAACAAAAATGTCTCTATTAGAAAAAGAAAGTCAAGAGCACACGAAATAAAATGAAATCAATAGCAATACTCTGTGTAAATACTATAAATATTATTATCATTAATCTGAGGTGTAGTTGGTGTTTTACAGTTGGTTACACATCTGGTTTGAAAGGGGTGGCGCTCATTTCCTCCATTACTAGTATAGCTCAGTTAGTATAGCATCAGACTCTCATGCTGAGAGTTGTAGGTTCAAACCTCACGTGGGATGGTATGTTTTTGTTAGTGAATCATAATGAATCGATTCAGAATCGATGCACTTCTATCGGACGGCTCGAAAGAATCGAGTTAGTTAAAAGAGTCGGTCTTCCCATCACTAATAGATTATCAATAGACAGAACATGTTGTGTCAGGGATTTATAGGAGGAAGTGGTCAGGACAGTGGTCTCACTGGTTTCAAATGTATATGGTTGACGTTTTGATTACTGGAACATTTTGTGATTGCCATTCAATCCAAATACTCATTAAGAATAAAGTGCACCATCTATTAAAATCAGAACACAATATGAACCTCTCTTGTGCCAATACAGCAGCTGCAGTAGCTGTATTTTTTGGTATCAACTGGCATGCTAGCTGTCTGCCAATGACTGACCGTTCTCCATCTGATGTCAGGAACTTCCAGGAGGTCAAGGAAATGATTTGGGTTTGCAAGATGAATCAAGATATGTGAAAACATAGCCAAGGAAATATGGAAATATACGATATTATATATATATATATCCTCAAATGTGAGAAAGTATTCCCCAAATGGACAGTACACCATCCTCAAGTATTTATTTAAGCATAGCATGACATTCACAAAAAATTCACACACACACACAGTTCTGGATAGGAACTGAATTTCAAGGGAATCCTGCTCAGGGTTTCCCTTGACCTTAAACTACACTTTCATTTCTGTCAGACACGATATACAGGGAAGAGAGCAGTGTTACACAAGCAAAGCCTTGCCCTCCCACTCAACTACACACATATAATTAGTTGGAAGGAGTTTAAACCTAATATATCCTGGCTCTTACTTAGGTTAAAAGGGCATTAGGTGATTTATGACCTTTATGACCAAAATACAAAGTAGCGAAGTAACCGTTGAGTCACTGGTATTGATCAATAAACTTATCAACCTACTGCAGATATATTACGGTCATTTTGTGCTATGGGGCAGTAAAAATCTTACTTACTACTTACTTTAATTATTAGTTGAAATCACAGGCGGAAGTTTCTCATGAAATTCCCATACTGAAAAAAACATAGATTTAGCACTTTAGATTTTACTTCAACATAAAAATCTGCTTGCTGTACTGACACATCGACAGGTAACTCATAGACAGTAGACTACATGCAGTTTGAAATATCATGCAGTATTTTGCATTTGCTTTGTAAAAAATACATTTTGACAGAGATACATAGTAAGAGAAGGAAGTTGGGAGAATCCTACTGAAAGTGAGATTAACATTGGGTCTCAAAATCCCCTGTATTGATGGGAAGGAATTTGTTTGTTATTCTTTTCTTTCTTTTGGACCTGTGGTTATGATCTCAGAGCCTCTCCTCCCACACACTGTCCACCAATCTCCTGAAGATTTGCAAGTAAATGCATTCTAGGTGTTTTTGTATTGTAACTTACCATATAATACATAAAGCCGTAACAGTTAGGCTACCAGATATCAATAATAACTACATTTCTTAATAAACTACATTTCACCATGGCAACCTGTCCAGGGTGTTTCCCTGCCCTCTGCCCAATGTATGTTAGGATAGGCTCCCTGTGACCCTCAATAGGAATATGTGGGTAAAGAAAAAGAATAATTGGGAAATATTTTTAATTACATATTTATTATATTAAATACAAATATGTATATGTATATTTTATATGTATATTTTATATATTGTTTCAACACATTTATTATTATTATGATTATTATTAATAATAATAACAAGTACTATTAGGCACAGTGCTAGAACAATGTGAAATAGTGAAAAAAAAAAGAGTGTGGAGAGAGGTTTGAGTATGTGACATTACCCTAATGCTGTTGATGTTGAGGTATGGGAGGTAACACAAACCGCTATGGGCGCAGTTCTCATGACGGATGTGGTAAGTTTAAAACTCGGAACTCTGACTGAATAACATTTCTTAAAAGTGTTATACGCAAACCAGCTCTGGGGGGATAGATTCATGAGAAATGAACACACCAGGTCGCTGTTACCATGAGACCACAGACCACACACAAAACACTAAGTCTGCAAGAAAAATGCTTATGCCACTGTCACCCTATATCTGTTTTGTGTTTTAAGCTACTTTATGGACCAAAACAGCAAAGTTGGGCATAGTATACTGTATACTGCACCACTTACTGAAATGGAAATGTACCTATATGGCTTCTTTATACTTATATATATTATACTTCTATATACTTATATACACAGTACCTGTAGATAGCACACACCTCGACCTGCCCCATTGTCTCCCCTACTGGATGTTTTTTACATTAGCCTACCAAGCTAGACCTCCATTCAGCTCTAGCGCCAGTCTCTTTTGGTCAAAGAGTCAGGGAGTCTCGTTGGGACTAGGTAACGTACACACTCTGGCAAAGCTTAGAGTTGCACTGAAGAAACAGACTGCATTACTAGATAGCTGGTGAAGATTTACAAGTCAAGTCTAGAAATTGACTCATTATGGGAGCAGTTATGTTGGTGGTTTGTTGTATTAAGTTATTCAAGTCATCTATCACAATGACAATATCATGTATTTTTCTGGTTACCTAGAATTAATAACAATAGTGCAGAAGAGCAGAATAAAGAACACAGACATGAAAATAACAGATACCACATCACATAATTCAGGGTGTGGTGTCTCAGGAACTGCTTATCTAGATGGAAACCAAGGGTTTTTCTCAATAACTGAGGAAATCCCTCGTTGCCATTTGATTTCTATAAATGCTGGTGAGCGCCCTGCCAAAACTGAAACTGAATTTATAGGTTGCAAAGAGGTTATCTTACCCTTTAAGAATCTAAGTAGTATACTCACAATTGGTAACAGGGGTACAAGTTAAGTTTTTTTTTGAGTGCTGGCCCACTTCTAACTCATTTCCATGCTCTTTCCTGTGCAATGTTGCATTACCCTTCCTTTGTTCCTTTTTTTTTTTACATCAAGTAGTGTAAGTGTCCAGAGATGGTGTAGTTGTGATTGATCAACTCATTCAAACTGCATTAGGTTAACTCTGAGCATTCCCAGAACAATGCTATTGCTCCATGCTCTCTCTACTCCCTGTGAAATACAAACAACGTATCCCTCCCAACACACTCTCTCTCACACACCAACATAGTCTTGCTCTCTGTCTCTCTTTCTCTTTCAGTATTAGTATTTCTCATGTGTGCCCACACACACTCGTGCTTGTGAGATAAGTGTTGTTATTCAAACAAATCATGTCAAAAAGTATTCACACTAGAAGAATATTATGGACGCCAGCAACCCCCTCGAAATGAGATGGTACATCTCAAGGGGTATATCCTAATAATAAAGAATTTACAACAACAACAACACACACACACACACACACACACACACACACAGTTTTACGAGAATGGCTGACTTAGTCAAATCAAATGACTCATCAAGACTCCACCCCTTGAAACATGTGAGGACAGAGGAATTGTCAGCCAACAGTTAGAGATCAGTCAGACAGACAGAGAGAGAGAGAGAGAAAGCATGATGGTAAGCGTTTGCTCAATTTTTCTTCTCATGTCCTCTCACTGTTTGAAAATGTTACATGCTATTGTTGTGGCTATGGTCATTTAAGTGATTTGTTTCATAATGACTGCGTTTGTAGCCATTCATTGCTTTTTTCAAGAATGAATGACATGTCTATTTCTGTATGCGAGTACGAGTCAAAGAAATAGCTGAGCAGCGGTCTGTGAATTATGTGATTTATTACTGGATTGCAGCAGACCATTGAACAACATCCTGTAATTATTTGAATAGATGAAGAACTGAAAATACATTTAAAGTTAAGGTTAAGGAACTGCCTGCTCATGCGTTAAAAAGCTAAGTAAAAAACGACTGGCTTGGCACTGTGTACATGCTTGTATGAGTGTGTCAGAGAGAGAGCAAATAAAGCAATGAACAGAGGAAGGGAGGGAGAGCGTGCATCATGAGTGTGTGAATGCTATAAACCACTGCTATGAGAATGCTGTAAGAGTTTAGTGTTTGTTGACTTCATACATGGTTGTTTCAGAGGATATCACGGTTGAGCGATCAGACTTTAAACAGTTGAGAGGATTTATGTGCTCCAGGAAGGGAATACCCCCATGACAATATATGATTTGACTATCAGAAGGGATTCTAGTAATCTGTCATTTTATTTTTGGCTCAACAAGTGCTTACAAGAAACCATAAATGATCACTTAGCAATCAGCAATATTGCTACTAGTGAATGAAGGGATTGATGGATGGATTGATGGATAAATGCTATAAGTTGCCCAGGTCCAAAGAGTTATAAGCCATACAGTAATTATGAAAGTAACCGCCACATTATTTTCTATTCTGTATGGGCAGCATTGGTGTCCCTGATTTTGCACAGGTTACACATTACATTACATTTTATCCAAACAAGTCACCAAAGATCGTAAGTGTATTTCCTCCCCAAACAAGCATCTATACTCTAAATTACACCACATAAGTACCTCATCACTGGCATACAGAATACTCTAAATTACCACCACACATCACAAGGTCCATGCTACAAGATTCAATTACATATTGACAGAAAAAGAGAATGCCTGCTCATGTTTTGGCTTTGGCTGTACGGAAGTGATAAGTGAAGCTGGTATCGTACCGATTATCAAACAAACCTCCACCGCCACAGGTCTCTCACCTCTCACTACTCACTGTCTTTTACACTTTTGCTATCTTCATTCACTTCGGGAAACAGCAGACCGCAAATAGCTGCTCGCTGTTTCCTTGTTTCTTGTTTAACTGAGTGTATGGGGGCGGTATGCAGTTTCTGGCATTACAGTAAGAAGCTCGACAAATGCTAGGTAGTCATGTCCCAGTAGGTATGTCTTGATACTGGCAACAGAACCTGGCTGATAACTGGTATCTACATCATGTTACGTCATGGGGGAATCCCCAGTCTGCAACAACTATAGCCTCATTGTTTAACTTGTGATCAGTATTGTGACTGAATGTAGCTATGAAGTCCCCCACAGCCAAGTACTCATATGCACATGCTAGCTTTCAATCTTGAGTGAACAGTTGCAAATGCCATTTCATTGTGAGTCAGACACTTTTACAGAATGCAAGGAGATCTTAAAAAGGCCACAGCGACTCATATGATGTTAACAGCACACATTATTTTAAATGAGTGGCTTGTACGCTATGTCAACCAGCTGGCAATTGGGCATGTAGCATAACCACAAAATATGTAAATCATTCTATGAACCACAACCACAAGCCATATTGTCAAGTAAATCTCTCTCCGACAACTTTCATTGTCCCTCTGGTATCTCTTATCTGATACCCAGCACAGCATGTACAATAAAGGAGGTTATTATGTGTCCCTTGGGAATTTCCTCAGATTTGGTGTCTGCTGGAAACTCTCAGGGTGGCTTCACTCAAGGAAGACACCGCTACAGTCAGCTACCTCTTTATCAAGCATGTGTGACAGTGTTTCTCCTTGAAGTCCTCTCTTGTGTTCTTGCGGTTGAGTGTTACATCAAGTTTCACATCAAATAAATTGTCACATAAGTAAAAAAGAGATGTGATGTGTATATGCATGAGTGAACAAGGCCAATGTGGTGTGTTTACAGTAAATAGAACACAACCTAGTCACTAATGTCACATTCTTACTGCCACACAGCTTTCACTGTCCCTCACCTCCTGATGTTCCTGATGCACACTAGACTGCAACTACATTATCCTTGCCCTTTGGGAATTTCCTGAGACTTCCTGAGAGGTCCGGTACACATATCAGAATGTGTGCCTTCAAGTGACACACTGCTCAGTGTCTGGCAGACGAGAGTTCATTTTCTCATCACAGGTTTTAGAGAGTCTCTCTAAAGCCCTGTGGTGTTTGGTGTTTTCACAATCAGTGTGAAACTTTTTATACTTTTTTCACACTGATATTTTACATACTAACATGCTGATGCTTTAAAACATATACTTTCAATATTGGGATCCATGGTTTAAGAAACCAGCACATAGTAACTAACTAATTCATTCCTGTGCTGCATGCACGATGAGTCAGGGCATCTTTTAAAGCTGGAACCCAGATGAGAGATTTATTCTCACTGTGGCATCCAGACCCATTACTTTATGTAAAAGTAAGCCACTTTGTGTTTAAACTCACAGCTTAAGTCTTAGACCATTCCATAGTGATCCTAAGACTGTTGTCACCATCTGCCACTACACTGCAGCTTTCCCTGATACTGCCCAGTGGGACTTTCCTCCAACCTGTCTCAGGGGAACTCTCACATTTCCCTGTTACTGATATCTGAGGCTGAATGTGAAGGTCCAGCAAGCTTCTTTTAAAAGCCTTTCCTACTTATTTTCTGTTTTGTAAAAAAAGAGACCATAGTGGCTTTTCCTACTGTTAGGGGTTGTTTTCTCACATTATCCCTACCTGCTCATCATCCCACCTGCTAGTTTTGAGAAAATCACCCACTGATCTGATACACAGGGGTGAATAAATCTGACTCGAAAGTTGTTGCTCATTCTGTCTGCTATTACAACTCATTTTACTTTGCTGTATGACTGCTTCATAAAGAGGGAAAATCCAAGGATTATGTCATTGGTCCCTTCCTTCACATCGTTTAAGACACCAGTGATAACCTTATCTATCTTTCAACAGGTGGCGAGCAATAAATCACAGCATTCTCTGTAAGTACCCGTCACATTTTCTGTCATTACTTTGGGATTACAACACTGGTGTTCACAGCAACTGTGCCGTGCATGTAGAGGAATTTGGAGACAATCCATGTCAGCACGCCCACATTGGCCCTGGTTTCCCTTCAGCGTAAAAAAGATGATGTCATAGGAAGTGTAAACAGCATGACCTCGACAAGCCTAGCATGGAAGAATGAGGATGAATTGGGCTTTCTCAGTCAATTGGTCATTTGGGTGGTACGGTCATGCAGTCATGGAAATAAGCATTCGTATGGTCCGTGAGACATAGAGAGCTGATGTGTTACTGTGGAGATCATATGGTTGAACAGTTCAGTTGTGTTGAACACTCCAACTGTCTGAGTCTCATGTCCTGTCCAAACAAAGAACATTACCATGACACTATAACCAAAACTCCATGGCTGCAATCTTAAATCAACCAAAATCGATTACCCGGAAACAACCCATGATATCCTTTCTATCCTCTATTAGTCTATGCCTAGATGCTATTATGCTAGTGTTAAATTTTACTACGTCTGAAGTAATCCTTTATAGATTGGTTGATTGAAAGATTTGCAAGGTGACAACATATTCCCAAGGGCTATATGACGCAATGGCACTGCCCAGGTTAGGGGTCTGGTCGGAGCTAAATGTTGTCATTAAACAGCCATCGCTCTGCTGAATTAAATGTATTACCTGGCAACATTCAGTGAGGAAGCTCTGGGGCACTGTTCTGAAGTCAGTTGCATAACTTTCTAGATACAAAAATATAGATATAAGATCTGTGCTGACAATTCCTTGTTTGTGCTTTGCTCTAAGCATCAGTCAAGCCTTTTGGAGGAACTTTGTTTAAAAGGACAGTAGGCAGTCCATTTAATTTGAGAAACAAACTATGACTAAGATTAGGTGTGTGTGGCTTCAGAGGAATCTCAAGAGGAGGAACTATTTATTAGTATTGTTTGTGCTGTAGTGTTGTTCAAAGTGGGTGTGAGTGTTCAAAATGATCAAAATGCCTCTGAATGCACGTCAACCATGTCACCATGGTTCCCTGTGTAACCAGGTAAACAAATGGCTAATCTAAGTCTCGTCTTCAACACTTCCCAGGCTCCAGTGGTGTTGGGCGTTGGCCCTGGTTTTGATTGTGACATGGCTCTTCCCCTCGTCTGTCTCAGGTGAGCAGCTGCTTCATAACAATGACATCAACACCAGCGACGCACCGTGAGCTTATCTTTACAGCTCTGTGGAATCTGCTTGTTCATCTGAATAGAAAGTGAATAGAAATGAAGACTGAGAAAGGATTAGACGTATCACAACACACTTTACTACTATGGGTGCACACACATAATCTTCAAGGCATTTTCAGATTTATTAGATAGTGAACAGTGAAGAGTTACGGGGAGGATGAGACAGAGAGAGGTATTGATCAGGGACAAACTTCAGGAGATTGTATACACCAATTAGAAGATTACACTTAACGATTACTTAACCACTTAGCAATTTTTTTAATTTTCACTTATTTTAAACATGTGTGAGGCTACCACATTTCAATTAAATCTTACCTAAACCTTGTAGATCATGTCCACTCAATAGTACAGTGGGCCTACAGTGTGTTTTAAGAGAGTGAACTAGTGTTGGTCACTTGAATTTGACATGGCTGTAAAATGGATTAACATGGAGGTCAAGAAACACCCATAATCAAGAGCTAACAGTCTGTTCTTTTGCCACATATTCACTTTTCTGTGAAATCCATATTATTTTCTAGCTGACATTAAAAACAAACTTTTGGAGGTATTTCCATGTAAGCTGAATAAACATGGAAGGGACACCACCAGCATTAAGTTTCAGATAAAAAAGGAAAGAGCAAGCAGCTTGAAGGGGAACTGAGATCAGTTCACAACGTCATAAAGTAGAAGTCCAAATAAAAGTCCAAACCATGACACCCACACACAACCTTAAGTAAGAAATGAATGTTTACCCTGTTTATATTGTTTCATTTTATATTGAACCTAAAGCTTTACTGGTGAATTTAGGCAATTCCATTAATGGTTTTATTATCTGGGCCACTCAAAGCAACTTGGCTATATTTTGGTTTGAGCCAGTATTTCTATAAACAACTTTTTGTCTCTGCCATGGATATTCAGGATATGTTCCCAGCTGTTGATACCCATAACTACAAACACGAAAAACTGCTCATTTGATTCGGGATACAGAATGACATTGAATGAATTAAAAGGCAAATAAAAGAAAAAGTATTGCCAAGTTCTATTAATATGTAGGTATCCTTGGGTGTAGCAGTGTATCAATTTCAAGCATTGCATTAGCTCCAAATGGCAGTGACAGGAAACTGTTTGAAAATGTCAATACTAGAAATCATATAGTGTGACATCAGTAAACTGCACACTGCCAGTCTGTGGTTGTTTTATGCCAAACCATACCAAAGGGTGACAGAGACAAAAGATCTAACATTCAGTTGCAGCAGCATAAAAGCATCACAAAAAACAGAATGTACAAAATATACTAAATAAATAATACTTTGTTCTTAATATTTTGTTCCTCATAGCACAGCAAGTCAGTCATATTAATTCATCCCCATTTCCTGAAACCTTTTCCACCCTCATCCTCTAACGCTTCACCCCTGTCTGCCTTTCTCTCTCAGGTATTGCTGCTCTGACCCAGGTCAAAGGGGTGGTTGGTGGGAATGTGACCTTTGTCTGCCCCTCTGACAAACAAAAGAAGTTGAAGTTTCTCTACTTTCAGAAGGACTTGTCACACGTGCCACAGGAATTGGTGAATGGCTATCATGCTGAAAAACCCATACCAGGTCCCATTAACCCACAAACCAAGGTGGACCACACTGAGAGAACTGTGCATATGTGGGGATTAAATGTCTCCAACAGTGGGACATATAAGTGCCATATCAAATACTACGGCACAGACAGTGTTGACTGAGACTACCATACAGCTAAGTGTCACAGGTATAATTCTGTTTCATTTTAAATTAGATAGATTATTTTTAAAGATACAACACGAAATGTATTTGATTTCTTGGAAACCTTGAATTTCTTAAAGGATGATTCTGGCCACAGTGTCTTCTCGCCCTAAAAATTCCTGTGGGTTTTTACGTGCTATTTTCAGAGAAACAGTTATCATGTGACAAACTGTAGTCACGTAATCCATGGAGGAAATATAAATAGACAAATAGACATAATAAAGAGACATCAATTTGTGAATGAAAAGTAGTTCCTTTAGAAATACATTTGAATAGTTTTGAATTAATACGCACATTCAGTGAAAATGTAAACATTAGAACAAGGAAGAAGGCAAAACACTGTTGCAGCATAGCTCTACCATAGCAACCATGTTGGATTCTAAAAATGAAAACAAAAAAAAAATACTTCTGCTTGGCCAGTTTCACCCAAAACCCTCACCATGCCCTTTGCTTACACTTAAGAAGTCCCCAAATATAAGAAGTCCCACCTTAGACAGCGCTAACGTCCTCTATGGTTACATTCCACCTCATCTCATGCCTCTGAGCCGAGGAAGAGAGCTCTGCCACCTGAAATCAGTCCGACCTAATGATTACAAAAAGCTTTGTCTTATCCTACAAGACATGTTTCAAAATTTAGAACATATAGGTAAAATGTAGGACATCTACCAAATCTCTTTAGCTACGTATTGCCACAAAAACACCAGTAATTTCATGAGGGAGAGAGGTCCCTGTGGAAAATGCGCTTAACATTCACCATGGCCAGAATTGTCCTTTAACTTTACTTAAATATTGCAAATATTACAAATGCCAGCCAGGATATGATGATATGCTTATCTTAAAACTTTACAGGACATATCAGAATATCTGAATACATATCAGTGTTATATTGTAATCACACTAAGCCATTTAACACTAAACCACACTACTACCACTACCTGTTTACCTATCTTTAGTCACAAAGACTTGTTTGGCAAGAGATTAAGAAATAATCTATTAGAGGAAGTAGAAAGCTGACATCAGAGGCCCTCTCTAGAACAATTTTACTTCCTCTTTCTGCATTTACATTCACATTTTAGCCATTTATCTTATGTTGTTATGTAGAATATGATGCATAGGATCCATGTCAAAGTCTTAGAGAAATCATTAAAAACTCATTCATAGCTCACCATCAGTGTGACTAATTTAGCAATGAAGTCCAATCCCATGAAGGCAATTCTCCCCCATGCTTTTGTTAATCCTTTCATCTCTCTCTGTCTCATCCTCTCTCTTTCTTCCCCAGCCACCTACAGCGCACTTACAACAACAGTGGTCTGTAGTGATGATAACCATGTCTCTAGCTGCCTGGTCACGTGTGCGTCACATGGCGGCTACCCCGGCAGCGATGTGACGTGGAACGTTTCTGAGACTCTCAATCACAGCAGCCAACAGTGGAGGGTCATGAACAGCAGTAACGAGACTGACCCAGCTTCCATGTTGATCAACAGCTCCAGCACTGCATACTTCAACTGCTCCTATAAACTGCTACAGTCCTTCAGCTGCTCTGTGGGGGGCGTCACCTCAGAGAGCGTCACAGTCTGTGAGTACTGAACCTGAAGGAGCAAGTTGAAGGGTGGTGCTAGTCCAAATGTCTTCCTTACCAGCTCCATTTTTCCATTTCCAGTCAATCCATTTTTGGTGTGCTGTGGAATTTGTTCTTTCAAATGTGCCGTGATTCTGTAAAGGTTGATAATCACACGACCATAGAGAGTATCTATTTGTCCTGTGTTTGCTATATGCAGTTCATGCTCACTGTGCACGCCCATTGTACACGCTCCCCAGTGTTGGCCACATAGTCCGTAAGCACATTTAATTTCACTGTTAGGCCAATGATATCAAACCTGACTGAGCATATCGATTTACAGGCAGCTGATTTATTGCCATCACAGTTCATTAACCTAATCTCACTTTTAAGGTGCAATAAATAAAGCTAAGGAAACAGATATTACAGTAAACACCTTGGTTGTTTATAAGAAAGGGACAAAACGAGTGCGTCAGAAGGCAGTTATAATCCTAAATGACTCAATATTTATCAGTCCTCACCGGTATACTACTCTGAGACATGAAGGATAGATTGATTAGTGTCATAATGTCATAGGTTATTCCGATATTTGCAGGTCAGTATTGGTATATTTGTAGAGAAGGAAACAATCAGGTGATAGAAAATATTGAATAGCTGAGGTTAAATTAGTGTTAACTAAGACAATTTTCCAGATAAATTCCCAGCAATTAACATGTAGGTAGATCATCTTTAACTGAAGATAAAAGCTAATAGCAATTTAATAAGAAGCAAATTTTACTGTAGACCAAAACTTCAGGCTAATCAAGACTCGTTATCCTCAGCAAAAAACACTGCTCAAACTTAAGCTGTCCCAATACTTTGACAGTATATCCTTTAATCCCTTGATGTTTCTATTTGTTTTCTTCTGAAGGTGAAGACAACAAGACTAATCCTGATCCTTTTGGTGGTTATGTGATAGTAGCCAGTTGTGTTGCAATAATAATAGCAATCATAACGATTGTTGCGGCAATACTGTGGTCACGTAAAGGCAGAAAATTCAATCCCAAAGGTAAGGACAGAAATTAGGTTTGTCACAATTTACCCATTCTGCACATATTTGCTGTTCTGTTTAAAAAGGTGAAAAATAGCAATGCACAACACTAATGGCACTTTCTTTATGTTGTTTTCAAGGAGCGAAGGGAGACGTGAAGCCAGAGTAAGTGCATATTTGCCAGAAACACTGAACGATGTATAATCATGTATGAGACATTGCAGACAACTTAAAAGTCATGATACCTCGGCAACTTACAAAATGAATGAGATCAGATGGAGCAAAATGGGACGAATTATCTGAAGAATGCTAAAAGACACAATTCTGTTAGTCATAATTGTTGCAACAGTTCCCTTAAATGTTTTCTGTGTAACATTCATCACATTCATTACTACTACACTCACAGTCTTGTCTCCATTAACCTCCCCGTTCCTCTCTCTGTTTTATTCTGTTCAGGGAGGGAATCGCTCTGAAAGAAAGAGAGATAGAAATATCGTGAATGCTCCATGGGCGAAGGAGGATCTCTGAACTGTTCCTTTGTCGGAACCAAAGAACTTCATCCCGCTCAAGAGGATGCTACGTTTTTGATTGACTGGTCAGGAATGGGACGGGTCAATGTCTGACACAATGTGAAGCTCAGTGGGGACAGCATGGTACTAATGTTTACATTCCCTGTGTATACTTGTAATACTTATGGTACTTATAGTATCTTTAGATGACTTCTTTTTAGATAAAAGTATTCACCAGCTTCCTTTAATGAATACAGCGTGTCTCTCCCAACCTGGAGTAGCTGCCCCTAAAAATAACCTCTTTGGTCAAGCCCTACACCCTTGCCCGACCACTTCGGTGGTGGAATGAACTAGTCGCTGCCTATCTTTTGCTGCAGGCTGAAAACCCACCTCTTCAAGAAATACTACCCTGACCCTTCCTCTTAGCACTTACCTATTTGTTTCATTTGTTTCATTAAAAAGTAGGTAGATATCTTATTGCACTCTTACCTCAGCACTGGTTCTGCTCTTAGATGCTTGTTTAGGAAGGAAATGCACTTAGGATTTCTGGTGACTAGTAGTTCTTGTGCCTATCTATGTTGAATGGACTTATTGTAAGTCGCTTTGGATAAAAGCTGCTACTTGACTTTAATGTAATGTAATGTAATTGTTTTACTGTTTTTGAAGTTTGTGTCCCATGGTCAAATTGCAGTTTTATAGGCCTTTAGATATAGATATATTCATTTTATTGCACTTTAACATTTCCCATGAACACTTTCCTGAAGTAGCTCAACGTTAAAGTAAAATGTTACTTTGCTGCAATGTTCAATTTAGTGCACACCTTTACAATGACCATCCACATCAACAGTATTCACGTTTTTATGTTTTGAAAACAGTCAAAGTCATTCCTCTAATACAGGGAATAATATTTATATTCCATTGTGTGTCCAGGGCCTTACTCTTTTAGTAACTTTGCCTGGCAGCAATGATCAATAATGGGATCTGTGAAGAACAAAGTCTGAATGCCAGTAGTGATGGCTCCTGAACTCACATGGAGCCGGGCATGATAAAGAATTATAATAATTTAATACCAGAGGCAGTTTGAGCCTACGTGTTGTGGTCTATCTATAGAATGTTTTCTAAGGAAAGGGCTGCCATGCACATGTAAAAACAGTCATTTATCACCTGCAGTGGATTTTCCAACATGTCACATGTTTGTGCTGAATACAAAAAGGGAAAAAACATGTTTTGAAGAATTTCCGAGTGTGTTCTGCTTCTTTTTTCAATGCTGTTTTTCCTCAGTTATCGTCCAGCTCTCAAGCGAAATAAGCTTTTTCTGCAAAATATTTATTAGACTTTATATTTTTTCTGAATAGTAACTTAATTCTGAATTCTACTGAATTCGAACTTTTAGAAGTTTATATCTTTTATATCGTTGATGCTACATATTGTAGACAAGATGGCTTCTGTCATACCAGCTTCCTGAGAATTTCACACTGTGGAGGGCTGCTTTCATTTCCTGATAATAAATAAAAAACTCTTCTTTGTTTATTGTTGTAGTTTTCTGTTGTTGGGCGTTCTGTCTATTTGTACAATAACCAAGCTACATCTGATCCCTCTATGGCTTGTGGTAAAAAATATTGAAAGTATGGTACTGAGACTTAAAATCAATTGTGTATTTCAAATATCATTGTGCTGTGGAAAGACTAATGGTGTGACTAATGGTACACTATCGGGATTGCTGGAGTTAGGTAGTGTAGTGGACAGACAGACAGACAGACAGACAGACAGACAGACAGACAGACAAGAAGGAAAGAATTAAAACTGGTCCAGAACTTGATAGTGGCTTTCAGTCAGTGAAGGTTTTTTTCAGTTGCAATACTGGTAACAGCCACTAGATGACGTACTAACACCAAGTCTCCTACCGCCCAGGCTGATTGGCATGGTCGATGCTGTGACATGTTGCTATATAACACTTGAATGGATAGAACTGGCTTTCGGATTCAATAAGGGGTCCCCTGTTATGAAAATGGGGTCCCTGGAAAAATAAACTACAAAAAAACTAAAACTGCTGTAATAACATATGAATGTTATTTTGAAATGGAAAAACTACCAACTGCCAACAGCTTTTGGACTGCAGACAAGCCACTGTGAAAAATATCCAGCATTACTGGTCTGTACACATTTGTCATGAACTCGCCTGCAAGCGTGGCTTCATTCTGGTCCGCCTGGGGAGTGAAACATTGTTTGTGAATACAGTACATGATGTGTAATCAGAGCAATGTGAACACACTGTTTTAAACAAAGGGCTCGTCATATTTTTCTGACCTCAGTATGTGGTCACCTGCCAGGAGAAGGCTGAGTAGGAGAGGAGAGGAGAGGAGAGGAGAGGAGAGGAGAGGAGGATAAAAGAGTAGAAGTGAGATAAGGAGAATAGAGGTGAGGCGAGGAGAGAAAAGAGGAGATGCAAGGCCATTCTCTTGATTGAGTCTATTCAGTCGATCATTTGAGAGAGGAGACAAGAGGGTGCTCTGTCTCTCTACCTCTGCAAATCCGTCTTTACCTTTCTCTTTGTCTCTTTGTTTCCCCCCCCCCCCCCTTATTCTGTCTTTCTCCATCTCTCTTCAGTTTCAGGATTACAAGAAAGGGGAAATAAGAAAAGGAACATTTCAATCTTCAATTAGAGATGAAGGGAAGTTGTTCTCTTCGGTCTCTCAGTCTCTCTCTGTCTCCCTCTCCCTCTCTCTCTCCCCCTCTGTCTCCCTCTCCATCTCTCTCCCCCTCTCTCTCCCTCTCCCTCTCATGAGTCATTGTGACAGGCTGTCAGTCCACCTCTCTGCCTGTGTTTACATTCAACAGCAGAATCATACCAGGCTGGTTGCACTTCAGGAATTTAACTCCTCCCAATCTTTCCTCTTTCCCTCCCTCCTCTCTTTCCTCTTTCACCTCCTTCCCCTATTCCCTTGTTCCATGGTCCCTTTCTCACCCTCTTCTCTCATTCTCCTTCCTTTCCTCCCCTCCTCCTAATCGTCCTGTCCTCCCCCATCCCTCCCTCTCCTTCTCCCACCGTTCTCTCTTCTTTCCCTTCCCTGTTCCTTCCTTCTTTCTTTCTCCTTTCTCTCCTCCCTTTACCTCCCTCTTTTTCTTTTCCCTCTTTCTAAACCTCCATCTCTTTCACCTCCTCCTTTCTCCCCCCCCCCCCCCCCCTCATCATCCCCTCCCCTTCCACTCTTCCCCATCTCTCTGTCCTCCCCTCCGCTCCTCCCTCCCTCATTCCTCTGCTGTCTAACCCAAACAAACCAGAGAGGGAGGACTTTCTAGTGTGGTGGCTGTAGGAGACACACACCACATGTCAGCCTTGGTTCAAACATAAACATTACTCAATTTGTGGTTGAGGGAAAGGATATGAGGAGCTTCATTCCGAAAGGAGATATCCACCATTTGGAAAACATTGACGAAATGATTGCTCTTGTAAAACTGATGAACATTATTGAAGCTATCTTATATGTTTTATATATAGAGAGCAGAACATCCTAACATCTTAGAAGATATAACCATTTGTATTTCAACTGGATGTCAGCTCACTATTTTGTTCCAAATGGAATTACAGCATGTAGGATTGAAACACACACACACACACACACACACACACACACACACACACACACACACACACACACACACACACACACACACAGGGAAGCAATTCTGATAATTATGAACAATCTAAGCAAAGCTTTCTGTTTCCCCGTGACACAGCAGTGTCTGTAATCTCCCTGTGTTGAGAACCCTTTTAGTCTGTACACTGTGCTGTGGCATTTCCCAGAAAGCGGTGTGTGACCTCTGCCACACTATGCCGTCCATACCG
>JAXDDX010000003.1:15515000-15525000 GCA_034670405.1 Hoplostethus atlanticus
CACGCTGGAGCCGACTGTCCCTTGGGAGGATCAGACAAGGGAAGCCGGCGAGAGGAAATGAGCCAAGTATGAGGGTTCGGCGGTGCAGTGGCGTGCTCAGACTCTGAAAGGGGCAGGGGCAAATTCTGGACTGTCCTGATGCTCCGTTGGATAAGGTGCCCACCATGTAAATGCAATTAGTTCATATCCAGCCTGGAGCCTTAGTTGCAGGTTTTTCCTCCCCCATCACATCTTTTCCATTTTGTGATGGAAAGCAGGTCTCCTGGGTTCATGGTGTCTATGCTATACATAGTGTATATATAACACCATGAACAAAATGTCTTGCTGAATGCACCTTGTCACTGGGGCATTCATCAATAAATCTCATTTAGCTAGTACACAGTACACACCCTTCTCATTACCACTAGGAATATGTCAGATATGTCATTGAAAGATGATCACTTGAACTGTTTTGTGCGTGTGTGTGTGTGTGTGTGTGTGTGTGTGTGTGAAACCTATCACTTCTGGCAGTGGGGTGGATCGCAACAGGTGTGAGACATCGATCCCCTCATCCACTGTATATCATTTTGAAGCAAGAAGACGATGAAGAAGACTGATGTAGAGAGAGGATGAAAGGTGTTTTGGGTGTGTGTGTGTGTGTGTGTGTGTGTGTGTGTGTCTGTGCTTGAGCATATGAGTTGTAGACGAGGGGTATACGGGGACACAATTAGCAGCTGAAACTTAGAAAAGACATGAAGAAAAATGGCTGACATGTCAGGCAAGCCGGGGATACCTGACACCCACAGGTCCCTGCAGCAACCCCAGGTTAAATTTATCCCTGCACCTCAAACATGAACAGACTGGTAAGGAGGCTGCATGTAGAGGTAAGGGGCTTAGGAAGGCATATATGTAAAGAAATCTGTGTTTTGTGTGCATCAGAGCATACATATGTAAGAAACTACCTGTGTGTGAGCATGTTTTTCTGTGTGTGTGTGTGTGTGTGTGTGTGTGTGTGTGTGTGTGTGTGTGCATGAGCATGTGCCTGTGCATGTGTATGTGTAATATGAGACACCTGAGACAGTTAGAAGGTCATTCCTGGACTCTGGTCACATAGCTTTGATCATTTTCTCGTCGCCTCAGAAATAGACCAGAGAGAACGGGACTGGCACAAACTATCCCTCCGTGTGTGTGTGTGTGTGTGTGAGAGAGAGAGAGAGCTAGCCAGACAGAAGGATTGACAGACTTGTAGACAGCCAGAGAATCCAAATGTGTGTGTATTGCACATGCCTGTGTTTGCATGACTGCACTAACGCATTTGTACCCATATCTGTGTTTGCCTGTGCTTGAAGACGTGTCATGGTGGTTTAAATTCTGAAGCCGTCAGCATTAGATCTGCGCTAGATCCCCAGATAGGTGTACAGTATCTCGAAGCCACCCCACTGCCAGGCAACATCAATATACACACTGATACACATGCATGTGTGCGTGCACCAACAGGTGTATGCTCTAAAATAATAGTGTGCATGTTGGGTTGGGAGGGAGAGAGAGAGAGAGAGAGAGAGAGAGAGTGTGTGTGTGTGTGTGTGTGTGTGTGTGTGTCAGAGTGCCCCACTGGGCCTTCACAACTGCAATCTTAACCTTTGGAAAGAATGACTCTTGTTTTTGTTGATCTCCTTGGATGCAAACTCCAGCAACCACAACAACTTTACTCATAATTCCTTTTTTTTAAATTTACACCCCAAAAACATCATCTGATAGTTCATCACATGGCAGCATGTTACATCATGCATGTTACACAACAGCATCATGCTTTCGACCTACTTTGATTCATTAGCTGTGATAACTGTGTAAAAACATACAGTTGTGTAGTTGAGTTCTCTGCCTTGCATCTCATTGGCCCTGTGGCTGTCCATGGTGGTGGGGTGTATTTTCTATTTGACAGGTTTGCTTGGAGGCCAAGTTCACAAGGAGCAGAGACCGCCATTGGTCAGGTTCTGTTGTTATGGGTTTATTGAGTTATGACGTCAGCAGACCTTGTAAGGTGAGGATTTATTCAAAGCAGGGTATTACAGAGGCCTTTAAGTATTTAATTTGCCAATAAAGCAGCACGCATGTAGATAGGAAATGAGTCACCAGGTACAAGAACACCACCCAGCAGGCAAAGCTTCTTGCTACCCAACTGATTTGTTTTTTTCTTTCAGGAAGAAATGGTCCTATTTTCTGTGTTTTCAGTCAAACAAGCAACAGCTCTTACAGGAACTACTTACCGAGAGTAAACATGGGAGTGACGGATGACTTCATTCAGCTTCAACCATATCTTTCTGACTGACATTTTGAGGTTTTACTGAGGTGTTTCCTTCCTGTAATCTGTCTAAGTCGCTCCTCCTTATAAGCATTCTGTTAAGACGAGAATTTACTCAAATCTTTACAAGCCTTGTAAAATCTTCCTCACATGGCTGGGCCTACGCCCACCCACATACACACCCGCAAAGGGGCAAGTGTACAAACCCACACACACAGAGAATCATACTCTTTCTCACTCTCTCTCACACACACACATATACACACATGCACATACACAAACACACTCACAGAATACCATTTATAGTGTGGCTATGCAGTGAACTCTCTGTGTTTGGACAGAGATAAACACAAGTTTATGACAGTGATGCAAGGAAAATGCCCAGCCTGGGCTCGTTGCTCGTTAACCACTCCTACTTTATTTGAAATCTTTGGTGCTTTCTAGGTCTGGACCGCACCCTAACCCTAACCCTTCCTCCAGACCTATGAAGTATCAAACATTTCAAATACAATAGGCGTGGTTGATGAGTGAAAACGAAAGAGCGAAACCGAGAAATGACACATGTAAACACAGGGCTGGGACCAAGCTAGTCTTTACAGTAGCAGGTCACACACAAACATGCACATACTCTCTCATGCCCACATGCATCCACACACAAACAGAGGATGAATGGCGTGGACATCTCCCTGCTCTACATCCTGCTTACTAATCAGGGTCACACATGCCTTAGTATGTCTTCTTTATTGCTCTACAGTATGCTATTGAAAATACAATATTTCCATTCCATTCATACAGTCAGTGAGCAATTTGATTAAATCTGTTGGTTGCATTCCTGCTTCCTGCTGGTCGGGGGAAATTCCATTTCAGTGGAAAACAGACAGACAAGTGCACACATAGATACAGTGCATAGATGAGATGATCTGACCAGCCCTGCTAACATCTGCTGGTCTTCACATGAACAGAAGCTGTGTGTGTGTGTGTGTGTGTGTGTGTGTGTGTGTGTCAAGGTCTCCTGAATGAAATTTGAAATCAATGTGTGAGAAAGACGCTGCCCATCTTTCGCCGCAGGCTGAAAACCCACCTCTTCAGGAAACACTACCCTGACCCTTCCTCTTAGCCTTGCCTATTTGTCGTCAATTATTTGTATGAGCTCTTGTTTATTGTCTCTTGCTCATTTGATTTTCTTATTTGTCTCATTTGTTTAAGAAAAGTAGGTAGCTAACTTATTGCACTTTTACCTTAGCACTAGTTCTGCTCTTAGTTGCTTGTTTAGGAAGGAAATGCACTTATGATTTCTGGTGACTAGTAGTTCTCTACCTATGTTGAATGCACTTATTGTAAGTCTCTTTGGATAAAAGCGTCTGCTAAATGATTGTAATGTAATGTAAAGAGAGAGGGAGATAGCGGATGTGGCGTATGAGTAGGTGTGACTGCAGCATTGGTTCAATCTGTCACCACCACTGCTAGCGGCTGCAATGAAGAAAAACAAAATCCACGTTTTCCACATTCCCTCCTGTTCTCATATAAACACCCAGACAGTGGTCATGTAGAACTCAGGAAGTACAACTCAACTAACTCGCGGCTACCCCCATAAACTCACTTCCCCTATCTGTTTCCTGATCTCAACTCTCCTCGGAGTCAGATGCCAATCACTGCGGCCCTCCCTCGCCTGGCCTCTGACCAAACCATGTTGTCACTGGCTCACAGCCAACAAGCCTGAAGGGTTTAGACGACTACAATTCCATTTAAAAATACAAACATAGAAACCTTTCTCAGTTCCTGCTTAAATTATTATGTTGTAGATTCGTGAGTGGAGCAACTCAACAGCAGTAAATCATCCACGTCCACATCCGTCTTCACCAGGTGTTAGCTTTGAAGTCCAGGGCAATAAGAAAGAGAAGAACAGGCTCACACTGGATTGATGCTCCCTGTGAGGGTTATTCTGCACAGTGTCTCAACCAAACATGGTCTCTGTCCAAACTAACCTTGATGAGGAATTTGGTCTGTTTTAGAGTCATTGCACAGAAAAGTTGACGCTTTGCTCAGGAGAAGACCATGTTTGGTTGCATTTCAAACGCTGAACCCCTAAGGCACCATCAATCCAATTCCAGTATCTTGTCTTTCTCAGAGCAGACAACGGAGCAGCAGGGGGATACAAAGCAGGCCAGGCTCACTCTCCCAACGGTTTCAGTGAGAGGATTCCCTGGAAGCAGAATAGACGCTGTCCAACTACATCATCCTCAGCCTCACCTCCTATTTCACAACCCAGAAAATAGCTGGGAAAGACACACACACACACACACACACACACACACACACTCACAGGGGATGGGGTGTAAGCCATGAGCATGTTATATGCAAACAGACCGGGGGAATTCAGAAGCCTGGAGGAGGTGGAGAAAGAAAGATTAAGAGAGACTCTGTGTAGAATAAGGCTTGATGTACAAAACATGCCACCCTAAATCAGAGTCAGAGTGTTTTTCCTGTGAGACACTTCCATCTAAATCTCTGAACAAATCTCTCAAAAGGCTAGAGAACTAGAGAGCCAACACTTTCCTTGAAGATGTCAAGAGGCTCATTTGGATGACAAATCTCAAACAGGATTTTTCCTATTGGTCCAACTGTCGAAGGCAGAGAAAGATAAAGAGCCTGCACACTGTAATATGCTCCCGAGATGTCAGAGCGCCTGATGAAGAGCGCTACGCTCCAAACATCAACTATGTTTTGGTGCTAATACATCCACATGCCTTGGCAGCCTATTGCAGTGTGCAGACACTTTTTGGATTCAGTTTGACACCTGTTGTTTGGGATGTGAGTGTTTTGGTCTTTTTCTATCCACTGTCCAATGCACCAACATATAATACATGCAACAACGGCACACATGTTGACTGCTGAACTTTAATATTGAACACTCAAATGCAGTATCTCCAATCCACACTGGTGCTATTTTTCTCCTACAAACAATACTAAGAAGCTTTGGCTCACAAGGACCTACAGTAGAGAATTATCTGTGGGCTTCACATCACTCTATATGGATTCATATTATTATTTGGATATATATGGCCAACGGTGCTCAGAAGCTGGATGCCTGTATTGTCATGATGTCACATCCGCAGTGAAGACTCTCAGTAACCCAGTAATCTGGGTTGTGCTAGCTCAGTTGGCTAAGGTGGGTACCACATTACCCTGTCTCTCTCTCTCTCTCTCTCTCTCTCTCTCACACACACACACACACACATACACACACACAACCTACTGCACTGAAGCCATCAATTTTGTTATAGCTACTAATCTATGTTGATACCAGGTTATTCCAATGAAAGAAAGAGAGAGAGAGAGAGAGAGAGAAAAGCGAGGGCATAGGAAATAGACCTTTTTATCATTATAGTCCAAATAAAGGCAACAGCTACTATGTCTGCAATCAATTACAATATTATCTACAAACACATACATCATTGCCAGGATACTAATACTTTTTTGCCAGGATGTTTTTGTTGTGATATGTTGTCTTGGTGCTCTGGCTAGCATGGAGCACCCGGTTCAAAAATGTCCCATGTAAGACAATAGAGTCTTTAACCAGAACGCAAAGCCTTTTAAAAACACATGTTCTGCTTGTGGGCAGGGGAGACTTTGGCACCCTCAGAACTGACCTCTCTCTTTCTGTGGACCCAGAGCCAGGATGTGAACTAACAGCTTGAACTGGCAGCATTACATCCTACAAACACACTATTATATAAATAGAGAGTTGACTAGTTAATGTGGATGAGATGCTGCTTATTTGTGTATTAAACAGTTACAGAGAGAGAGAGAGAGAGAGAGAGAGAGAGTCAGTCGTCTGTCAGTCATTTTCCTGGCTGCCCTCGACTGACTTTCATTGGGCTGCTGATGGAGAAAGTCCCCTGCTATTGCCACACATGTACACACGCAAACACACACAGCCATGTGATGTGAATGTGGCGTGTAACTCGTCACTATTTTACAATCAAGACCATTAATACCCAGAAGCTTTATAAACTATTACAGGACTCCAGGCCAGGAAAAATCTGCTCAAAACACTCCACGCAGCCAAGACACATTTTTACGTGTTTAAAAATATTACTGAAGGCAGAAGAATGCTGCCAAATCATATTCATAAGAACAATATGCCTGTCCAGGGTTGTGATAGAAACCAAAGGCTGTGTTGGTGTTTTGTGAAAAGCCTTGTGTCTCCATGTAGGTCATTTTTCAAAGCTGCAGCATTAGTGAGTAGTGGGACTGCTGCGTGACCCTGGTGGGGCTGAGCCAAAACATTGGAAATGTATTGTCAAATGTCAAATAAGAGGTTTCTGTGGGACACCAGGGTCTTTCTGAAACACATTTCAGAAAACCAAGAGGAGCACAGAACTGGAAAGTCCTGCCTGCCGATGATGAAAACCTCTTCTCAGAACCAGAGCGGTAATCTGTTTTTCATGTGTTTTTTGGCGCTGCTCCTTAATAGGGAGTAAATTGACTTGGAACCATACCCCCACTTACTCAGCCTGTCCAACCCCCTGTCTCTCCTAACTGCCCCCCTTCATACAATTACCCCCGTCTCCCCCGCCCAGCCAACCCCCTTGCCCTCTTGTATCCGGCCATTTAGCGTGACAATCCATTATTTTGACGGCTCCCAGAGAAAGAAAGAGAGAAAGAGGGAGAGAAAGAGCGGGGGCTACTTTGACTTCCAGACAGGCCCCCATGACAGCCCCTTTCTCTCCCTCTTTTTCCTCCTCCCCCCTCTCTCTCTCTCTCTCCTTCTCCTTTCCTCTTTCCCTGCCTCTCCCCAGTCCCTCGTCTCCTTCCTGCATCTCCTCTTCTCTCCTACCCCCAAGAGAACACTTACTCCCCATGCCCTTTTCCCTTCCAACTCCCCCCCCCCTACTCCCCCTCCCACCCCTCTGCTCCTCCCCCTCTCTCCCCATACTCCTCCCCCCTGTCTCCTTTTGGCTCCGTGTTGCTCTGTTGCTGGCGGCGTCTAGAAACCTGAGCAGACCCATAGAGAGAAAGGAGCCGGGGGTTTTAAATGTCTCAGCCCACCCCCTCCTAACAGCCACCACTTATACCACCAACCCCCCTCCTCCACCCCCCATCCCGACACCACCACCGAACACACACACACACACGCACACACACACACACTTGTGCCCCTCCGCCACAACTACAACCCCCCTCGTCCTCCACCTCCAAGCAGCCACAAACACACACTCTCTCCCAACCCTCTTTCAAACTCACACCCCAAAATGCCATTATAGTCACGCTCCTCCATCCCCAACATCTTCTCCAACTGGGCCCTTGCACACATAACAGCCCATGCCCCTCCTCCATGCCAACACACACAGCACATTACATGTTAGGCTTTTAGCTGATCCAGGAAACTGTGAAAGTAAGAATGCAGAATGCTAGAATTTATCATTTATCATTTTGTGTGTGTTGTACTGATGCTGTGTTGCCACAGACGTGGTATGTGTGTCATGAACATGTGAGTGTTGTAGAGTAAACTAGTGAGGCCTGGATTTGAGGCCCTATAAGGCAGTAAAACTGACCTTGACCAGACCACTGCTAGGTGGAGATAGTCCATAGTCCATGTTGTCTTAGTATGGGGAAGCAATCATAAGAGACTTCTTTGTTCCTAAAGAAACTATAAAGATTGTAGTTCGCTGATTTCAGTGAGAGAGAGCATAGAGAGACTTTGACTTTCTGTGTGACCTGTGTCTTTCTCTCTCCAATATATCTGTATATAATATATTTTTATACTTCGACCTGTCAATGTTTTGTGTGTTATTTCAAGAGTTCTGAGTGCTTACAGGCAATTTCCACGACAAAACGTGCCCTGATGAGGAATGCAAAAATCAGAGTCTTAGCGCCGCTGCAATAATACTGTGAACAATCATGTGAGAGCGAAGCGCAAGAAAAAGAAATATAATAAGGGCTAAGGAGAGGGCCCCCTCAACACACACCCCTTAAATTGCTCCCACCTCTCACACAGTGTACAACCCCTCCAACCTCTTACACTATTTCCCCCTGGACCCTGTAAAATGTGTCAGGGCCTTAGAAGTGTGGCCAAGGCAAACACCTGGCACAGTGCAGGGATCTGCTGCATTTCACCTTCTAACACACAAATATGCATCACACACACACACACACACACACACACACACACACACACACAAAGTCACGCCATAGGTCTCAGACGCACACACACACACACACACACATGAAAATACACACAGATACACAGACAAACAGAAAGAAGGATTGAAAATGAAGGTATAGAAACAGGCAGACTAAACAGACTGAAACAGGAGAGATGTGGACACTTTCCCACTCTCACCCCCTTTAACTCTCCCTGACTCCCACCTCTCTCTCTCTCTCTCCCTCTCTCCCCCCCCCCCCCATCTCTCTCTCTGGGGGTGTGTCATGTTTCTGGGGGATAATAGGTGTCACAGTGAGACCCCTTTGGTCTCAGCGCTCTGGGGGACTCTAATGTGTCACAAACACACACACACACACACACACACACACACACACACACACGGACACACACTCAACTGTGTGAGCACAAGCAGCTCATTCTCTGGACCATGGGAACCACAGATGACTCTCCATTCATCTCATCTTTCTCTCCATCAGGTTTCTTTCTTTCTTTCTTTCTTTCTTTCTTTCTTTCTTTCTTTCTTTCTCTACTCCTCCCTGCTCTTATCCCACGTACACAATCATCTGCCTTATTTTTCAACTAAGGCTCCCTTGGGTGATCAAACAAGTAGCTAACTTTCAAAGCATCTGTCTCTCTCCCTGTTTCTGTTTCAGACGGTGAATCAGGACCACACATTGTTACAGGCGTAGGCGTTCAGTCTCCACGTAATGACAGTAGCAATAAATTTGAATAAGCCAAAGACCATTTCTAAATCATACCAAGAGCCCGTATCCCTGGAAAACCACCCTGGGCACTGTCACACTATCCACAAAGTCTGTCTCTCATTCAATGGAGCATCACTAGAAAGTGACATCACAGGTTGGAGTTTAGGCTTTCTTCACTTCCACTGGCCAATATCAAAGGGAAAACAAAGCTGCTCTGAAAACCTCATCATCTTTGATATGTGAGTTAATGCATGTGTACATTCATTGTATATAACATGTAAAAAATGTAATACTGAAATAATAATTTGTATTATTGCTGTAGGTTTTTCTCTTTAAGAGCCCCTGATCCGGATGACAGGTACGTGATAAACTACCATGACCTCCACCTGTATTAACTTACATGTATTATGTTACTTACCCTCTCTCTCTCCCTTTCTAATATGACAGGCCGAGCGACAACCGCTCACAGCCACAAGGAGAAAGTGAGACCCAGAGAGAGAGACAGAAGGGAGGGAGTATAGCTGCAGGTAGAGCGTGGGAAGCTCCTCTCATCTCCCCCTCCCTCTCTCCTCTTCTACCTCTTCTCCTCCCTCAGGTGGAGTGTGTGGATGTGTGTGTGTGTGTGTTTGTACCTTTGAATGTGCATGCATCGAAGCATGTGTGTATGTACTTTCTATATGTGTGCATGTTAGCACTCTGTCCCTTTCTAATGCTGTGTGTGTGTGTGTTGATAAGTACCTACGTGTGTGTGTGGGTAGGTGTGTGAAACCGTGAGCTTTTAAAAGGCTCTCGGCTTTCACAGCTCCCAGACATCTTGGCCAGGTGAGCCCCTGGCCACAGCCAATC
>JAXDDX010000003.1:15530000-15532500 GCA_034670405.1 Hoplostethus atlanticus
CTACATCTTGGTTTCAGATACTTATAAGGTGCGGAGGGAGGGGTTTTAACTGTGGGCAAACAAAGGGCTTTTGGAGGAGGTGAAAGAACTTCAGCCCAGATTAACAGAGTGCTAACAGGGGAACTATGTGCTCAGCACACACACACACATACACCCCCATGCTCAGACACATACATCCATATGGTGGGCACATATTCTGTAAAGCACTGTATGAGCACAAAAAAGACCTCCATTGGCGGTAGGGTTAGTGATGAAGTGTTAGAAGTAGAAGAAGGGGAGGCTGTACTCTGGTCCTCATTTTTTAAAAGACGTTAGAAAGCCGGGGGGTGGCATACTGTTCATGAAGCTCCAGAGGTAGCGAACGTAACCTCTTGACTATCTCTGGGCACGAGGGGAAAGCTTTGTCATCATCTTTTTGTTGTCAGTATAAATCCTGGCTGTGTATCTCTGACAACCTGCATTTAGGTCCAGGTCTGCTATGTTGCTCACAAAGGCTTTGTGGGCGATGGCTTTATTTTGAAATGAATGCAGGTGGATATTGTGTTTAAATCTGCTGAATTCATTGTTCTTGACTATGATGATTGTTGAAGGAAAGTGCCAACTTTGTCAGGCAAATGAGCTGTTTGATCAAGTTACAATGAGACAAGTAGATTAGTAGTGTATTATGTATGTAGCTGCTATGCTCTATGCTTTAGCACACCAAGAGATAAAGAGGGAACAATTGAGGATGAGGACCAAACATTGATAATTATACAAGAAATAAATTGGCAGCTTGAACAAGATGAAGGAGACAAGGCAATTACTGACTGTGTGACGGGGGAGAGAGACAAAGAGATAGAGTTACACCTCAGAGAGAGAGTGGCTGGTCAACTGTGCAGCTGAATTTTCAGTCAATGTGGAGATATGATGGGTAGCAGAATGAATGCATGCACACACACACACACAGAGTGAGTGAGTGAGTGAGTGAGTGAGTGAGAGAGTGAGAGAGTGAAGAGAGAAAGAGATGTTGCAGTCTCTTAAATACACATCCTATTTCCAGGAAAAAAACAAAAAAAAACAAAAAGAAAAACACCTGCCTTGCTCTCTCATTGTGCCACAGTCACTTCAAACAGCACACATCTCTTCTTCTTCACCCTTCGGCCCCACACCCCAAACCATCCCCGCATTCCTCCCATCATCATCTGGGACAGCTCACACTGTCCATTCAATGGCAAAACAACAGAAAAGAGGAAGAAGAAAAAGAAAGAAAACACAGCAAGAGGTGAAGAGGTTACGGTTGGCCAGTGGTCGGGGTCAGAGGTTAAAGCAAGGCTGCATCCTGTCAACAGATAGCGCCCAAGGGACTTTTGTTCCCTCAGTAAGGCCTGTAGGCAGCGGTGTCCCACAAGGCGATGTCTCTGCCTGAGGATGCCGTTTTAGTAGGCCAACTGTTTGCCTGATAAATACACAGATACAGGAAACCAGAGCATCTTTTAAATTCAGGAGGCGCTGAGAGGAACGCTACTATTATGCTCGTGAATGGCATTAAGTGACGTTGTAGTCTTCAGGACTACTGCATTTTTTAACCCGTAACCCGTTTAGCTTGTTCATTTCATGATCGCAAAAAATGAATTGGCCTACCACAGGCTACCACAGGCTACCACAGGCTACTTCTACAGATCACATGAGAGAAAAGTTCAAGCCAAATTTGGTTTGAATATGAAAACAAAGCGTAGAGGAGTACTCTGAGAGTTCATTGATATTTCGGTGAGCTAGGTCTGGAATACAATGTGGGTAGTAGCTAAAAGTGTGCAGCTTTGTCATTGGCTCAGTAGTATCATGTGGTGCAGTTTGCTCAACACTTGTCTCATTGCAGAATGAGGTGTGCCGGCGTTTGGCAGGCTTGTAGGAGGCTGCTGCCTGACAGGTGTTACTGAGGGAACAAGCACAGATAACTATTTAGTCTGCCCTTCAAACACTTTTCTCTTAGCGGACAGAGAAGGATGCTCATCTTCCTCAGCATTAAAATGACTTTCTTTTATACCATAACACATACAGGAGAGAAAGTGACGTGAATGAACAAAGTGGATAACGGCTGAGGAGGTAGGAGACGGCATTAGATTAGATAGAAGAGTAAAGGAACTGATCTAATGCACCACCACTGACAAGAGCTGTCAAAGAGGAGAGGGAGAGGGAGGGAGGGAGGGAGGGAGAAAGATGGATGTATCCAAATGTATATCTCTCACTCTCTCTTTTTGTGTAACGTGAACAAGCACAGACACACTCAGGCGTGCAACCATGTGTTCATGATACTTTCACAGGGGAGGAAAGAGACTAATGTATGTCCCAAGTTATCGAGATCGCCCATTTAGCTGCAGCTTTTTGTGCCTTTCAAGACAGATCCGATTCCACGGCTGCAGAACTGGAAACCCATTGAACATATTCTACCTGAGTGACAGAGGGAGGGAAAGAAAGAGAGAGAGAGAGAGAGAGAGAGAGAGATGGAGAAAGAGAGAGAGAG
>JAXDDX010000003.1:15535000-15540000 GCA_034670405.1 Hoplostethus atlanticus
GAGAGGAGAGGAGAGGAGAAGAGAGGAGAGGAGAGGAGAGGAGAGGAGAGGAGAGGAGAGGAGAGGAGAGGAGAGGAGAGGAGAGGAAAGGAAAGGAAAGGAAAGCAGAGGAGAGGAGAGGAGAGGAGAGCAGAGGAAAGGAAAGCAGAAGAGAGGAGAGGAGAGCAGAGGAAAGGAGAGGAGAGGAGAGGAGAGGAGAGGAGAGGAGAGGAGAGGAGAGGAAAGGAGAGGAGAGGACAGGAGAGGAAAGGAGAGGAGAGGAGAGGAAAGGAGAGGAGAGGAGAGGAGAGGAAAGGAAAGGAGAGGAGAGGAGAGGAAAGGAGAGGAGAGGAGAGGAGAGGAGAGGAGAGGAGAGGAAAGGAAAGCAGAGGAGAGGAAAGGAAAGCAGAGGAGAGGAAAGGAAAGGAGAGGAGAGGAGAGGAAAGGAGAGGAGAGGAGAGGAGAGGAAAGGAAAGCAGAGGAGAGGAAAGGAAAGGAGAGGAGAGGAGAGGAGAGGAAAGGAGAGGAAAGGAGAGGAGAGGAGAGGAGAGGAAAGGAGAGGACAGGAGAGGAGAGGAGAGGAGAGGAAAGGAAAGCAGAGGAGAGGAAAGGAAAGCAGAGGAGAGGAAAGGAAAGGAGAGGACAGGACAGGAGAGGAGAGGAGAGGAGAGGAGAGGAGAGGAGAGGAAAGGAAAGCAGAGGAGAGGGGAGGAGAGGAGAGGAGAGGAGAGGAGAAGAGAGGAGACGAGAGGAGAGGAGAGGAGAGGAGAGGAAAGGAAAGGAAAGGAAAGCAGAGGAGAGGAAAGGAAAGGAGAAAAGAGGAGAGGAGAGGAGAGGAGAGGACAGGAGAGGAGAGGAGAGGAGAGGAGAGGAGAAGAGAGGAGATGAGAGGAGAGGAGAGGAGAGGAGAGGAGAGGGAGAGGAAAGGAAAGGAAAGGAAAGCAGAGGAGAGGAGAGGAGAGGAGAGCAGAGGAAAGGAAAGCAGAAGAGAGGAGAGGAGAGCAGAGGAAAGGAGAGGAGAGGAGAGGAGAGGAGAGGAGAGGAGAGGAAAGGAGAGGAGAGGACAGGAGAGGAAAGGAGAGGAGAGGAGAGGAAAGGAGAGGAGAGGAGAGGAGAGGAAAGGAAAGGAGAGGAGAGGAAAGGAGAGGAGAGGAGAGGAGAGGAGAGGAGAGGAGAGGAGAGGAGAGGAGAGGAGAGGAGAGGAGAGGAAAGGAAAGCAGAGGAGAGGAAAGGAAAGCAGAGGAGAGGAAAGGAAAGGAGAGGAGAGGAGAGGAAAGGAGAGGAGAGGAGAGGAGAGGAAAGGAAAGCAGAGGAGAGGAAAGGAAAGGAGAGGAGAGGAGAGGAGAGGAGAGGAGAGGAAAGGAGAGGAAAGGAGAGGAGAGGAGAGGAGAGGAGAGGAAAGGAGAGGACAGGAGAGGAGAGGAGAGGAGAGGAAAGGAAAGCAGAGGAGAGGAAAGGAAAGCAGAGGAGAGGAAAGGAAAGGAGAGGAGAGGAAAGGAAAGGAGAGGACAGGACAGGAGAGGAGAGGAGAGGAGAGGAGAGGAGAGGAGAGGAAAGGAAAGCAGAGGAGAGGGGAGGAGAGGAGAGGAGAGGAGAGGAGAAGAGAGGAGACGAGAGGAGAGGAGAGGAGAGGAGAGGAAAGGAAAGGAAAGGAAAGCAGAGGAGAGGAAAGGAAAGGAGAAAAGAGGAGAGGAGAGGAGAGGAGAGGACAGGAGAGGAGAGGAGAGGAGAGGAGAGGAGAGGAGAAGAGAGGAGATGAGAGGAGAGGAGAGGAGAGGAGAGGAGAGGAGAGGAAAGGAAAGGAAAGGAAAGCAGAGGAGAGGAGAGGAGAGGAGAGCAGAGGAAAGGAAAGCAGAAGAGAGGAGAGGAGAGCAGAGGAAAGGAGAGGAGAGGAGAGGAGAGGAGAGGAAAGGAGAGGAGAGGAAAGGAGAGGAGAGGAGAGGAAAGGAGAGGAGAGGAGAGGAGAGGAAAGGAAAGGAGAGGAGAGGAAAGGAGAGGAGAGGAGAGGAGAGGAAAGGAGAGAGGAGAGGAGAGGAAAGCAGAGGAGAGGAGAGGAGAGGAGAGGAGAGGAGAGCAGAGGAGAGGAGAGGAGAGGAGAGGAGAGGAGAGGAGAGCAGAGGAGAGGAGAGGAGAGGAGAGGAGAGGAGGAGGAGAGGAAAGGAGAGAGAGAGAAGAGGAGAGGAGAGGAGAGAAGAGGAGAGAAGAGGAGAGGAAAGCAGAGGAGAGGAGAGGAGAGGAGAGCAGAGGAGAGGAGAGGAGAGGAGAGGAAAGGAAAGGAAAGGAAAGCAGAGGAGAGGAAAGGAAAGCAGAGGAGAGGAGAGGAAAGGAAAGGAGAGGAGAGGCCAGGTCCAGTTTTATCATCTTCCTTCAGCCAAACATAGCAGTACAACATGAACACTACATGAGGTCGAGTCTGTAGAGTCTGCAGAGCCAAACACAACAGAACTTGAATGGGGGATTCCCATTCCAATAATATTCTTGTCCGCGGGCCACTTGGCTGGTACCGTTCGGACGGCTGTCAGACAAGGTTTCATAGTGATGTCATGGAAAGCAGCGTTGGTCCAGGGCATGACTCTCAGAGCGCTGATTTGTTACCATAACAAAGGAGTCATTTGGCTAAACACTCCAGCGTATCAAGCTTTCCATGTTGTGTAGCTGGGTGGCCTAGTGGCGGGGGGGGTGGGGGTGGGGGTGGAGGGTGAGGGTGGGGGTGAGGGTGGGGGGTGATTGTGCCCGCAAGGATCAAGGGAGTGTTCAACGATAGTTTTGTGATGGTCAAATAGGTGTACCAAGGAGATCCCAGCCCAACACACACACACACACACACACACACACACACACACAGAAACAAACACTTCCCCATCCTTTCATTGGTCCAGGGGACAGGTGTTACCTCTCCCTCCGCCCCCCCCCTTTCTCTGCCCCCTATTCCCTCATTCCTCCAATGGCCAATTCCCCAGGGGACAGGTGTGTCACCCCCCCCTCCCCCCTTCTTCCTCTCTTACCCCTCCTCTCCCTGGCGCCAAGGGACAGGTGTGGGGTGTACTGGCCTCGCAGTGACCTCCTTACCTGGGGGGAGGGGTTTGTCAGGGATTTGTCAGCTTCCCTCTTCCAGGAATCCATCATTCCTTTCTCCCTGCACCTACCCTCTCCTTCCACCTGCTCCAGCCCCACCTGCCTCTTAGGTAAGCACTGGGAGGGAGCTCTGATCATGGGGGAGTGGAGGGGGGGAGCAGGGGGGGAGCAGGGGGGTTGGTATAGGGGGATTGGTGCAGGTGGTGGGGAAGGAGAGGTTGGGGGGGAGAGAGACAAGATGTCACAAATCTCACAGAGAACGAGAAGGACTGAGTGTGTGTGTGTGTGTGTGTGTGTGTGTGTGTGTGTGTGTGTGTGAATGAGACAGTGAATAGTCAGAGAGAGCGAGACAGACATGTGATACCCCACAGCCCACCAGTTTTCTTTGTTCCTCCCCTCCAGTGACTGACAGACGGGACAATAGCACCGGGCACTGCTCCTTCTCCCTCCGTCGCTCCTCCCCCCTCTCTCTCTCTCTCTCTCTCTCTCTCTCTTTGACATTCTCCTCTTCCCTCGCTCCCTCTGACTCCATTCATCTCCACGTCCCAACCTGCCAGACGGCGGCCAGCGGTTTCAAACCCTCATCGGTGTGTTTGGTCCGTTGATCGAGGAGTCGTGCGGTTTGGTGCTTGTTTTGAGTTTTGACTCCAGAGACTCCAGAAACATTAACACACCTGAACTGAACTTTAGGTTACCAGACATTCACAGTCTGTGTGTGTGTGTGTGTGTGTGTGTGTGTGTGTAAACCGTTGAAACCCCATCACCTGGCTTTTCGTTCCCTCCACCATTCCCACTTCATCCTTACACACCTGCTGGTCACTCTTTCCCTCTATTTTTCCTCAACACAGTCTTGGGTGAAGAATTCATCCATCCTTCTTTGCATCGTATTTCCATCCATTGTTCTTAGCAACGTAGCGCCGGAGTTGTTGCACATTTTATCCTCTATTCTTTCCCTTCCCATATTTATCTTTCTCTATTTCCTCTCCTCTCTGTATCTCTTTTTCCTCTCTCTCTCTCTCCTTCTTTCTCCCTCTCTCTGAACTCTTCACCCCATAGTTACACTTCTGACTCCGTCTCTGCGCCGTTTCCCCACACCGAGCACACAAAGACACATTCACACACTCAGACACACCTGCCCTGCATTCAAGCACACACACACACACACACACACACACACACACAAGCGCTTCTATGTAGTCCTAATGTAGGTTAGTCAGATCTCGTGGATCTATGTCCCAATGATTCAAATACATTAACTAGCAGGCCAAATATTTTTCAAAATGTGAAGCATGTTATAAAACAAGATATATAGCTTTCTGGAATAATAAATAATAAATACTGGAAAGGGAATACTGTGCAGGGAGTGGAAGGCAAGGTAAGGAAGGGCCCCTTTCCACACTAACACTCCAGAGACCTATCCATTGTCCGGAGCCAACATCCTCTTTGTGTGTGTGTGTGTGTGTGTGTGTGTGTGTGTGTGTGTAACAGGATGTCCCTGACATCGCTGAAAAGGAACTTTACCCCCCTCCACACCCCACACACCCATTCCTGTGCATTGTTTCCTACAGAGGAGCAAGAGGCAGAGACAAGGAGTTTGTGTTTGTGTGTGTGTGTGTGTGTGTGTGTGTGTGTGTGAGAGAGAGAGAGAAACAGAGCGAGGTAGCTAATAGGTGTGCGTATGAAAGCGTAAAAGAGACAGAGAAGGAGAGCACATGGAAAGATATGGTGGCAGAACGTGAGAGAGAGATAGTCTTAAGAAAGAGGGAGAAAGGGGGGAGACAGAGAGACGGACCGACAGAGGGAGGGAAGCAGGCAGAGATGACAAAGGGGCTGAAAGGAGGAGAGGAGAGATGGAGGGATAATGGATGATAATGTGAGAAACAGGAGAGGAGCCAGTGAAAGAGATTATCTGATCTGACTGCACCGCATACAGCGAGGACACACAC
>JAXDDX010000003.1:15545000-15670000 GCA_034670405.1 Hoplostethus atlanticus
GAGAATTTCAATTCTGATCTGAGAAAGTGACCAAAGCGACTGAGAAAAACTGTAACATGAAGGCCAATTAAGAGCCTCAATCAAACATCTAGTGCATTTACAGTTTTTCTCAGTCGCTTTGGTTTGACAATTTGAACAATTATTGGTTGTATATGTCTTTTGAAATTGATATGTGCCAGACAGACAAAGTGCAGCCTTTGTGCATTTTCAATCATCATCATCAAACCCTTCGCCATAGTTTCCATCAGAGTAACTGTTATATTGACAACATGGCTAAGCAGTCTGACTAACTTGTTTGTACTCAATCACACAAGGACTTGTCATTCTGATGGACTGACATGTTCACTGACGTAAAGATTTACTTTTGAGAGATGAACTAAGGATTTTGAGCAAGTTACGGGCTTTTGCAGGTAATCCATTGTGTGGTGCTGTTTGTACCAATTGTTTCGAGAAATGCGCTTACTGTTTTGCAAATCTAAAGGATGATTTGAGAAATGTACCAAAGCGACTGAGAAAAACTGTAACTTAAACCCACATCATTATTGTAGCTCACTGTCTTAATACCACTGACTCCACGTCTGACTCTTCATTGTCCTCTTGTTGTTGTCAAACTAATTTTAGGATCAGCATGTGGAACGTCCTTCATATTGAAGTTGTTGCCAACATTTTCAGAGGGCTCTGTCTTTTGTTGGGGCTGGCCAGTTATTCTGCCACTATTAGGATAGGTTACATGATACAAGTTATATTCCACAGCTGCTGCAGTAGAATGAATGGAGAGACTGAACTGAAACCATCTCAATGATAGACAAACAATTCCACTTAAACAAATTCCTTCCTCAAAATGTTGTATAGTTAGATAGATAGATAGATAGATAGATAGATAGATAGATAGATAGATAGATAGATAGACAGACAGACAGACAGACAGACAGACAGACAGACAGACAGACAGATAGATAGATAGATAGACAGACAGACAGACAGACAGACAGACAGACAGCTAGATAGATCGATGATAGATAGATAGATAGATAGATAGATAGATAGATAGATAGATAGATAGATAGATAGATAGATAGATCGATGATAGATAGATAGATAGATAGATAGATAGATAGATAGATCGATGATAGATAGATAGACAGACAGACAGACAGACAGACAGACAGACAGCTAGATAGATCGATGATAGATAGATAGATAGATAGATCGATGATAGATAGATAGATAGATAGATAGATAGATAGATAGATAGATAGTCAAACACCAGCAAGCAAGCACAAAACAAACAAAATAATTTGTTGCACAACTTTTATAATAAAATAGAGTGAAGCCCATCCAAGACATTCTTCAGAGTGGTGAGTATGCTAAGTCCCTCCGTCCATGACAATAGGACCAGAGGAGCACCGAGACGTTTTAATTGCCTGAAGCACTCCATCTATCCTCTAACCCTTTAGACTGCTATATCCACCGTTTTAATCAGCACTCTTTTCACTCTCTCTCTCACTCTCTGTCTCTCTCCCATTCTCTCTCTCTTAACTAGCTCTCTAATTCTTTGGCTTTTATGCCTTTATTCTTTTCACCCGCTCCTGTGAAACCAGCTAACTAATTCATTTTCAGACAAATTGCCAATCAGCCGTGGACAAAGGGAAGAGGAGAAAAGAGACTGGTCCTCAATAGAGCTGATCGCTGTTTTACTAAACGGTCCTTCAGAGGAGGAGGTCAGGGGGAGGGAGAGGGAGAGGGGGAGGGGGAGAGTGTGTGCATCTGTGTGTGTGTGTGTGTGTGTGTGTGTGTGTCTAAGGGGAGTGTATAATTTCAGTTTGTGGGGGGTATTTGTGAGTGTCAGTGGGGGGGTGTATATGTGCAAGTGTGTGTGTGTGTGTGTTTGTTCATTAAGACGGTGTGTGTCGTCATCATACCCCTTGCCAGGGTTCATCACTTTCTGTATGCGGGGGTTAACGACCTCGCCGTCCAATCACATTCTCCTGTCAGGGTCCCGTCGCCAACAGCAACAGGTGGTCTGGCCAATTGGTGTCCTGCAGAGCGGAAAAGTAGAGGGAGAAAGAGATGGGAGGATGGAGGATGGAAAAAGAGTGAATGGAGTGGATTGGATCATGAGCAGAGAGGAAAAGAAAGCCCGGTTTCCCAAAATAATCTAAGATCACTTTCATCCACTGGCCTGCCTACAAACCTGTTTGTTAAACTTTGTCAGCCACAGACCCAAATGAGTCTGGGACCCAGACCCAACCCACAACCACAAACCTGGGTCTTTTGGAAAACCCCACCTAGAGCAGTGGAAGAGATATAAGGTGTAGCATTATTAAACATCGATATATCACTGTCAAATTAATTGTGGTAAAATTACCGTAAACAAATAAGACCACGGTCAAGACAATTGATAGATAGATAGATAGATAGATAGATAGATAGATTACATTTATTAATTAATTAATTATATTAATGTTAACATTAATATTATATTATTATATATTATTATTAATATACAGTATATTAATTATTATTAAATATAATATTATTAAATATAATTCTATGATATGATTAATGAATGCATTATATTAATATTAACATTAATATTATATTCAAGTTAACGTTAATATACTTAATTATATTAATTATAATAAATATAATAGTATTACACATATTCAATATAATCATATTATATAATTAATTAATTAATTAATTATATTATTATTAACATTAATATTATATTAATGTGGAGCTGTCATGTCATGTAATCTAGAATAGAAATGTATCCCCAGAAAGTAAAAACTCTTCTCAAACAGAAAACATTCCTGAACTGAGATTTGAACGATGCGTTGATTAGAGAGATCATAGAGGACAGAAAGCTGACTGCTGACGCAGTATGAAGTTTTACAGTGAATTGCCTCAGTGAGACATTAAAGTTCCTCTAATCTTAGAAAAAAGTGTAAAAGTCTGCATGGTTGAATGAAACCTTCACCGGGAGAAGTGAAGGATGAAAAGCGAAGGAGGGGACAATGTCACAGAGAAGTGTAGGAAGGCTACGTGAGAAAGGATGAAAGGAAAGAGGGAGAAGGGGAAAGAAGGGGAGAGGAGGGGAGGAGTAGTGACACGTTTAATAGCTGTAGTCTGGATAAGTGCAGTTAATGATCAGAGCTCTCTCTCTCTCTCTCTCTCTCTCTCTCTCTCTCACCACTAATTAACCAGCTAACAGACTCATAAAAAGAAGAGGGGAAGACAAAAGAGGAAGGAGAAAGGAGGCATTAGTCTAAAGCTGAGCGCCCCAGTCTCATTAGTAGAGATGGGGGAGGGAGAGAGAGAGAGAGAGAGAGAGAGAGAGAGAGATCCAGCATCTGTTTGATGATTAGCCAGATGCCGGCTATAAAACCTGTCACCCCTCTGTTCTGCTCTGTGTGCTCATTCACAACTACAGACCTCGTTCATATCTGTCTGTCCTCCATTCATTCATCAACACACTGTATACAATTCATATCACAGTTTCTAGTTGTTATTCAGGTGATGACACACACACACACACACACACACACACACACACACACACACTCCTCTCTGTTTCCTATAGAGGTGCAACAGGCGTCTGATGGCTGTAGGAGGAGGCAGGGTTGGTTAAGTTATGGTTATCTCTGGCAGGAGTTTAGCACTAACTGTATATCATACAACTGACTGTGCTGAATTACACACTGACACACACACACACACACACACACACACACATTCCAGAAAGCTGTTATTCAACATCCCCACCAGAGGAATCTCAATGACATTAACCAGACCGGATGGAGAGGGAGAGAGAGAGAGAGAGAGAGAGAGAGAGCATTCATATTTGGAGGAAGGTATAATGGAAGTACAGTTAGAGTTGCAAAAGTTGGAAAGTTGGAAAAGTTGCAAAAGCGAAAGAAAGGGAAAATGGGATGAGGCAGAAAATGAAGAGGTGTGAATAAATGAATAATACAGAATGGGGGAAATAAATAGCAAAATAAATGAATACAGAAAGACAGAAAGAAAGGAAGAAACAAAGAAAGAAACAAAGAAAGAGAGGATGGGGGAAAATTTCAAAAGAAAAGACAGAAATATAATAGAATACAGAATTTTAGTATATCCGAGTGGCAAGAGTAAGGAAGGTAGGGAAGGAAACAAAGAAAAGAAAAAACATACACGAGCAAATGGGTAAGACAAAGAGAGAGAGAGAGCGAGAGAGAGGAGGAGGAAAGGAAGGAAACAGGGATTTGTGCCTGTTTCCCAATAGTGATTAAGTGTAGGAAACCAGGCAGACTGCATGTAGACCCCAGAGCCCCTGCTCTCCCCATTAACCCCCTACTCACTCTATGTCTCTACGTGTGTGTGTGTGCGTGTGTGTGCGTGTGTGTGTGTGTGTGTGGTGTGTGCGTGTGTGTGTGTGTGTGTGTTGGTTTGTCTGTATGGAGCAGAGCACTCTCAGAGGAGCGATATCGCGTTTTGTGTTTCAACCCGCCCCCTCTCCCTGTATCGGCCCTACAGGTCCCATTGTTAAAATTAAATCCACCCTGGATCAATATTCACATATGTTTTTCATGTCACCGTCATTCTGGATTTGCTACCAGGAGCATGTCTCTTTCCAAAAGTAGAAACTTAGGAAAAAGTCCACTCACGTTTACATCCCTATTTTTCTGTCGTGTTGCTTGTGGCTATCTGGGTGCAAACTTTGCAAAGCATACTGCTTCAAACCGTTCTCTTTACGGCTACACATGAGAGTAGATTGAGTATCGGATTATTACAGTCCATGTGAACGTAGTCAGTGATGCCATGAGGAGTTTCTTCATTGTCAGTGTCAACTTTGTGGACATGATATCTACGGCAGATACATTTTTCTGGTTTTGAAACTATTAGCACTACTACAAAATCAGAATATGTCTGGATCAGATCCCAGATTCGATCAGTATCATCTTTTAAATACACTTCTTAAAACATACTTTTATAGACTTGCTTTTATGCTTCCTGATCACGCTCACTATCATGGTGAGTTGTTAATAATGTATCTGAAAGGTTCATAATGACCCTTGGGCCCATGGAAGCCTTTCAAACCCTGTTTATATTCAACATGCACGGGAGCCCACGTGGAAATAAGACGTTTTCTTAATTCTTGTAAAGTTTTCTCTTTGGAAATACAAAATGTGCTTCTGATAGTAGTAATATCTGAATTCAGTTTGAGGTGGGATTATCCCTTTCAAGTCCAATCGGACTCTCGCTGCTGGCTGGCGGTGAGGGTAGATGGAAGAAATGAAAAAAGAGTGTGAGATAAAATGAGTGCGGCAACAACAGGATTATTAAACCACATGCTGTATTTTCATTCCTCTAGCAGTGGCTAGCATACGCGCCGATCACGTGGGTGCTCCGGTGCTCGAGCACCCACCGAAAAGGTTGAGCACCCACGGGGAAGGCCGATTAAAAAATAAATTAATAAGTAAATGTATTAAAAAAAATGCATCTATTTATTTTATTATTACTTATTATTATCGGTGAACGTTTTAACTACAAATCGCATTATCCAATTAAACTTGTTCCAGCTCTGTGCGTGTGTAGGCTACGTTAAGGGGCGTGGTCACGTAGCCAACTGCCAATGTAACGTTAGAGTCGCTAAACCAACGTTGTTCCATCACGTAGCTGCTAGCTAGCGACACAGCAAGTGTGAAACACGGGTGATGATTGGGTAAAAACTTACGAATTTGTCATTAAAAAACGGAGAGAGATACCGAGTGTAAAGACAGTCAAAGTGAGGATCCACCACCAGTGATGAATTTGCAGCAGAGCAGTGTTGCATTTCGTTTCGGTGTGTGTCTACGTTGACAGATGACAGTAGCCTGCACCACGGTAATTACTAAAGCAAGCGCAATAAAAGTGATTTTGTGACAATCTTCACCTTGGTGGTATTCACTTCATTTGAGCACCCACTGGCAAAAACATAAATCGGCGCCTATGGTGGCTAGTCACCTCAACCACTCTCTCTCTTTCACACTCTCTCTCTTTATCTTTTCCCTCTTGGTCTCTCATTCTCTCCTGTCTCACAATACCTCTGAGTCTATGTATTTCTCTATTTCTCTGTCTGAGGTGTAGCAGGTTCAACCTGTTAGCATTGTAAGCTTCACTGAATAACAAGAATAGCATCATCATCAGCACTATCAGAGCCAGTGTTGGGCATGCTAAGCTACCAGTTACTCTACAGTAAATGAAGCTTCACTACACTGAAGCTACCCCCCCAGAGAAATTGTAGCTAGCTAGTGGTTAGCTGTTGACAAGTTGCTAACTGGTGTCTGCAGACTGCACTGAATTGTGATGATTAGCTTGGTTGGCGATGGTTGTGTTAGCTTATTCGGGAATCACCTGAATGTGTGTTCTTAAATTAGTGTTGGAAGTTGAGAGCAGCTTCTTCTTGGGGTTGCACAGTGAGCACATGAACGCATCATTTTTCTCTGCTGTTTCACTTAAACTCATGTATTTCTCGAGGTACAGCCCCGGCGACTCCCTCGGGATCAATTCCTCTCCGTCCTCAACCTCTGCCATCTTTCCATCAAGTAAACTCAAGCTCGCGGGTCTGTATTCACCTGCAGCAGACAAGTCACAGGCATCAGCCCAAGGATTGGTACGTGATGTCACCGTCATACGGTCACGGAAGTGCTACACATACAGGTCCGTGTATGGCGGTGGCTTCACTTACTGATCCTTAGCAGTTTTATTTCAGACCGCAGCAGAAAGCTTCAGAGCTGCTTGGGGAAATGTAGCTTGTGTGGACGCTGCCGAGCTACTTGATCAATAAAAGAGCTTCGCTACTGAAAAGCTATTAGATTCAGAAAACAGCGACGCTACTGCCCAACACTGATCAGAGCACACACACCGCTGCCTTACTCCCAGCATGCAACATTGCCATGGACCCCAGCCACTTATACCATATTTTTACCTTAGCTGTACTTTTTCTCCTTTTCTGTGTCAACATCTCTCATTTATATGCATTTATATTGTGCTGTCTAACTTCAGGTTTAAATCTGTGGGTGCACATTTTGTCTCTCTGACATTCCCAGCTTTCCATCGTTGTTTTTGCTGTGTGATTTACACGGCCTCCTCCTCCTCTGCTCTTTACCTCCTTCTGAGGAACCTCTAATTATCCTTTCACTTTCACAGTTCTCCCTGTTTTTGCTCCTGAAGTGGAAAGACTTACACAAGGCCTTAAATGGACATTAAGTCAGTCATTTCTCTATTTTCCTTGTGCTTTAGCCGCCCCAGCCAAGCCAAGCTGTCGTCTCACACCAATCACAAATGTCCGAATAGAAACATACACACACACACACACACACACACACACACACACATGAAAACACACAGTCGAGCCAAGCTTGCGTCTATCGCTGCTATTCACACAATGTCCAAACACTGAGTAAGTCAGTAACTGGACCAACCAGCGAATGTGACAGGACCAACAGTGAGTGTGTGTGTGTGTGTGTGTGTGTGTGTGTGTGTGTGTGTATTTGAGCTTGTGCCACATTTAATGCCATGTAGGCACATATATGGCATGGTATGTATTTAACTATCATGACATATATGCCAAAATATCTACATTTCATGAGAAAACCACAGAAGTTCACCAGCCCTCCAATGTTTTACAAGTGTCACTCAGATTTCAGCCGTTATACATGGATGATGGAAGACAAACTCTCTCTCTCTCACACACACACACACACACACACACACACACACACACACACACACACACACAGCACACACAAATATGCACCCCTTACTTTCTGTGGGTAAAAAGTACAAATCATGTGAAGTTTATTAGCTGGCTTGGTTTATGAAAGGCAAGTGTAACAACATTGAATGTGACTGAGAAGGGAGGGGCTTTTTTCCTGGGAGTCTGTCCAATCAGGAGGCAGGAAGCCAAACCCTTCCTTTCAAACACACATACACACATACGTGCACGCAAACGCACACACACACACACACACACACACAGGAAAATAAGCAGTGTGATTATTCTTCTAATCTTTCTTACAGCAACTCCTCTGTGCCTGGTTCTGCATGACCCCAAACGTACAAACACACACACACACACACACACACGCACACACGCACACACACACATACTAACCATTGCTACAGTTTAGCTTCACTGATTTGTCTGCTGAGGAAAAGCAGAACACCAACACTGATTATTTTGATTTCTTAGAGTGTGTATTTTTGTGGGCATGTGATCCTTAAAGGAATGTGTGTGGTTAGTTAATATGTGTGTGTGTGTGTGTGTGTGTGTGCGCGTGCATGCATGCATGCAGGCAGCCATGCCAGTGTGTGTGTGTGAGTGTTGGGGGAAATAAAGCTAATTTGTCTGTGTATCCTGACCATGTTCATATGGCGCTGCTGCCGTAGCTTTAATGAGGAACAGATTTAGACTGATATTACTGCCACATGCCATGGTGGTGGTGGGGGAGGGAGCACACACACACACACACACACACACACACACACACACACACATGCACACACAATTCTTTTGCCACCTTTTATAAATAGCACATGATCTTTCTAAATATTGACAATGGGAGTTAATAGATGAGGACGGAGAGATGGGTATTGAGAAGGTTCAGTATTAAAAAGTATAAAAAGAACACAGTTTTGTTCTTGAGTCTGAAGCCTGTAGAGTCCATAACGCAAGTTCAGAAGAAGAGATTACCAGCGTGGGAGTTAAAGGTTAGAAGTCAGAGACGTTGATGGAGTTGACGGGAGGAAGCTGTGGTAGGGTTTCACACTGTTGGGAAATGTCAGACTTTTGTTGAAGGGTTTCACATAAAGGCCCTATGAAAAACCAAGCAGGAGCAGTAACTACGTCTCCTACAACTCTTACATGCACAAAACCATTTCTGATTTCGAGTGAATTTTAAAGAGGCCTCTATCCTTCAGCATTTCACACCAAGGGGAAAAACAGGACCGGCCCTGGGCATAGGCAGAACAAATCACCTGTACAATCACTCACTAATAATGAAATAAAACTATACGATAAGCCTACTACATGCTGCTAGGTCATCATGGAAATGTCTGCTCTGTTTGTGGGGGGCGGGTGACTCGCGCAGCTCTACCTGGCAGCTGACGCAACGCCATCAACACATCACAAGTGAGAAAAATAAGTCATGTCAAAAAGGACAAAACTTTCTGGTGCTCAGGGGAAAAGGAGAAGAAGAGAAGAGGAGGAAATGAGAGGCAAAGAAAGAGGCATGACACAAGTTTTGATCTGAACTGATTTTGTCTTAAAGAAAGAAAGATAGGCTACTTGAGAGACGGTGGAGCACCGAGTCTGTTGGAGCGGCGGATGCATGATTCATAACAGCACAACTGATGAAAAGCGAGGGAGGGAGAGCATTAAAATAGTCATGTTCTTTGGGTCATCAGACCATCACTGTTGTCCAGCTTGGACCAAAGCTACGTCTGCTACTGTTTTCTACATACTTACCTCTGTTTTTGGCCCTGCTCAACTAGTGATGAGTCTCGATATGTTGGTAAAATGGAAATAGTTTTGCACTTTCAACTCCCTCTGTAAATCCTGAGGTGATTGAAAAGACCCCATCAACATCTATACTATCTATATATCTATACACCCTGGTGGTAGTGCACCCACCCTCCCATCAACCTCTTCAAACCTCACACCTATATCTGCTGGTGATGCAACATCCTCTGAACCTCTGTCTGGAGCAGGTGAGTACAGCACATTTTTCCATAGGAGGCGGAGGAGGAGGAGGAGGAGGGGGGAGAAGGTGGGAGGAAATCATGCAGTGAGGGAAAGGAGAGATGAAGGGGAGGAGGGAGGAGAGGAGAAAATGAGGCAGAAGAGAGGGGGGAGGTCATTAAAGAGCTCTAATGACCTGCTGATGGACGAGGGGCCCAAACTCTGACCCCAAATTACTGCAGAGCCTGAGAACCAGCACTGCACTGTGTGTGTGTGTGTGTGTGTGTGTGTGTGTGTGTGTGTGTATGAATGTGTGTGTGTTGATGTGTGTGTAGAGGTAAAGGTGAGGTAGAAATTATCCCTCCATTCCTATGCCTGTTCAACCTGCCGAAACACCTCATCAAATATTAGTTATATAGTACACACACACACACACACACACACACACACACACACACACACACACACACACAATCACACACACCTACAGTATAGTTGCACCTGTGAGAACCTCTGCCATTTTCTCCCATTAGTGAAAGTTCTCTGTTACGTGCACATTCATGTGATGGCACACACACACACACACACACACACACACACACACACACACACACACACACACACACACACACACACACACACACACACACACACACACACCCACGCAAACAGTAAGTTACAGAAGCAGCCAAACATTTGTAGCCAAATGAAGACCAGATGAAGCCGCCATGAGACACGGCTGAAACACATGTTCGCACACACCCATGCGCACAAAATCATAATGCCCAAATTCATGCTTCAAGTGGAGCCGCGACCACAGATATGTCTGCGTCCATCTCCCCGTCCTGGTGCCGGTTTCCCCTCCTCCTCGCTCTCTTTCTCTCAAATAAACACACAAGCAGACGCAGCAGGAGCGGCAGCATCGGTCCTCCATTACAGGGTTGTAAAGCAGAGAAATCTGTTTAGGTCTGGTTAACATGCAATAAAACTTTTTCCACTCCCCTGATACCCCCCCCCCCCCCCCCACCACCACCACCTCTCTACTTCCCCTTTTATGGGTAAACAAACAAAGTTGCTCTTGTTGACAGATGCAGTCACTCAGACTCTTCTTAATAAATGGCATACACACAAAGACACGAAATGTTTCTGGATGCAAGATAAAACAAAGAGAGGGAGGGAGGGAGAGAAAGACAGAGAGGGGGATGAGAGAGAAAAGAGAGAATATGTGTGTGTGTGTGTGTGTGTGTGTGTGTGTTTGTGTGCGTGTGTGTACGTGCACGCAAGTGTAATTGATAGGAGAATTTGGCCCACAGCACGCTATGACCTCAGTGCTTGCCTGATTTCTCAGTGTTCACAGTTTTACACAAGCTCTAGATCAGGTTAACATGAATGCTAGTGGGCACACACACACACACACACACACACACACACACACCGTTCCACCAAGTTTTTAACCACTTAAGGAAGCTATTTTCCCTAGCTCAGACAAACCACAGACTAATTTGGGAGCACAAAGCTGCGGCTGTTGACACATAAACACATAAACACACATTCACACACACTTCCACGGCAGAAAGACGTACACACACATTCCTGCTGCAGAAACACATAAGTATAACCAGATTATATCTTAAAACAACTATTACTTGTGGTGTGTGGTGTGGGATAAAGTGCTGAGAAGCACTGACTATTACCTAAGAGAAAAGCTGGGCGATGGTATGACAGAGAACAGGGGGAGGAAAGAAGGAGGAGGACAAGAAGAAAGAAGAAGAAGAAGAAGAAGAAGAACGGGGATAGGAAGAACACAAGAACAAGAACAAACTCGGAAATGTGAAAACAAGAAGGAAAAGAATTACCACAACAACAGATATAAGGTTGAACATAGATGAACCTTTTCACCGAGAGCGAAAAGAAAGCAAGAAACGAGACGACGCAAGAAAACATAAGAGAACAAGAACAACGGCGTTAATGATCAATCTGCTGCAGACAGAAAGTAATGAGAGTGAAAGGAAGAAAGAGAGAGAGAGATGGAGAGATGGAGAGATGGAGAGATGGAGAGACGGAGGAATGTAGCCAAAGACCTGGAGGGCTTGGGAGGCCCTAAAAAACTCCCTTTGGCTCTTAAGGCGAGAACAAGAAATCTACACAGCACTGACGCACACACACACACACACACACACACACACACACACACACACACACACACACGAATATATGAAAACATGTCCGCACACTGAGACACACACACAGTCTGTAGCAGCAGATGGCGGGACAGCGGTAGGGCTGGCAGTCACCTTTACTTTCTAGTCCTTGTGATTTTTTTCCTTTAGACACTGTTGGATATAATTGCTCTCCTGGTGGCGAGCTGGCAGTGTTTTGTAGCGGTGTGTGTGTGTGTGTGTGTGTGTGTGTGTGTGCTAAGATGCGTAGCTTCATAGCTGCTTGTCCTGAGAAAAGGCGTACGAGGAGAATGGAAAGGCTGAGAGGAGTCTGAGTGAGTGACAGAGAGACAGAAAGATAGAGACGGAGTAGAAAGTCTCTATAGGTCATTATGAAACAAATAACCCATCCCAGCTCGAGTGGAGGGAGGAGGGGGGGGGGGGGGGGGGAGAAGTGAGGAGGAGGGAGGGCCAGTTGGACAGCATCCCAGCCTGTAGATTTATGGCAGTGAGCTAAGGTGAGACCAATTGGGGAAAGTAACACAGTGCAACTCTGTGGGAGCAACAAAAGACGGCCAATCAATCTGAAGCCACTATTACTAATAGAAAGCTATAGAGGGAGCCATTGTTAAAATCCCCCCGCCCGGCATCCAGTGCATGGGTGGATATACAACTAGGGAGCTTTAGATTGTTAGGGAAAATGACCGCGATCATAGAGGAGGAATAAGGGAGAGGTTCGTCAGGAAAACCTGTAGTGTAGCTGCTCCTCTGCTGCAGAGCCACAGCGTATGAGACGCTGAGAAAGAATGTGAAAAGTAAGACTTCTATGATGGTTTGCATGTATATAAAAATGTTTGACTGAAGACCTCTGGGTGAGTATGAACCAAACATGATTAGCCATACTTTGATCTTTATTTGATTCTTCCTCTTCTACTGAATTCTGTGTGGGTTCTGTGTGTACTTTCTGAGCACCGACCGAATCACGTTTGAGAACCGAGTATCGAAAACGGACCAAGCATCCGGTGCCATTTGAAAGTTGTTGAAAGATAATTTTAGAAATGTGTAGTAATTGGTTGTACGAGCAAACAGGAGAAATCTGTTTCATCTGTTCAATCAATCCAAAGTGTAACAAAGCCTTTGATTGGCTCATGCAGAGCTACAGGCATGGAGGGAGAGGACTTCAGCATCAGGTGTGTGTTATGGTGTGTGTGTGTGTTAATATCGCAGAAATGTCACAGAAACGTTCAAAGGTTCAGCTGCATTTTACTAGACTCAGCTCAGTGAAATGTTTGTAGTAAAAACTTAATGAAACACTTGACGGAGCGTTGAGAGCGTTGAGGATGCTGGGCTTGGGGAAGCATCGTGGTCCTCAGGTAAATCCATTCTTTGTTAAACTAGCATGACGTCACGTTAGAGCTGCAGAGAGCTGCTAACAACTTAGCAAGTTAGCTTCTGTCATGCTAGTTAGCTCTCACTGTTAGGTTGCCATGTCTCAAGTGTTACCCGCCGCTGTGTCACGAGTCGACCGGCAGACGTGACACCCTTCACCCTGGCAGAAAAGTCTGGCAGCGGGTGCCACAGAGCAGTGACCTCATTTATAGTGAAAAAATTAAATGAAAATAAATTGGGTTGTTGTAGAAAAAATGTGTTTACACTCAGCAAAGTAAGCTATCGGAAAATCTATCGTTTTAGTATCGGCATCGAATCTCAGGTCCAAGATGCTGCACAATTTCCCAAAAGTCGTTCACCTCACTGCACGATGAACAGAACCAAAAACAAGCATCATATGAGGAAGTGGGCAATTCAAAAATGAAGTTTTAGAGAGTATGAAGACACACACCAGTGGTACTCTATTCAGTGTGAACAATAATGGGACAAATACCAGAGCGCTAACTAGGGAGACTGTAATGTACCTCGGCGTAGGACTAAATTCAGTCAGATGGTGGCGTCTGTAAGAGGGACACATTCCTGGAACAAGTTACCAGAACACATCAGGGACTGCGACAACTATTTAACATTTAAAAAACCATCTCAAACATTGGTTAAAAACAAACCAGTTATGTACCCACACATAATATCTGTTTCCTCCTCTGGTGCCCGTTCATTGTGCACTTTATCTTTTTTACTGTATGTAACTTTTTATTGTAATACTGTTTGTAATTTGTCTTTTGTAATTGTGAGGTTTGTTTCGTGTTTTTATGAGTACCTGATTTGGGACTACGGATGAAATTTAGCAATTGTGCTAATTCCGGCACATTTACATTGATGTGTAATGCTGATATGTTGATTAATGTGCACTGTCCCAATTCAATAAATAAATAAATAACAATAAATAAATAAACATTCATTTTAAAAAACTATAACACACACACACATATGCACGCACACACACACGTATACACAAAACACGTACTCACGCTAGTCTTGACACTCACCCACGGCTCACAGCGAGAGAGAGGGAGAGAGAGAATGACAAAGAGTGAAAGAGAGAGAGTTTCTTGGCCCAGGGAGGCCTGGTAGTACAGTACCTTTTCTCTCTCTGGGTAAAGAGTAGGAGGCCTCTAATCACACTTAATGATTCAAATGGGCCTAAGACATGCCTTTGAAATCAAATCCACTTACAACCATACACACACACACACACACACACACACACACACCAAGAGAGAGACAAAGACGCACACAGGTAGACACACAAACACACACACACACACACACAATCTGGGAGCACAGCGAGTGATTGTTACAGAGTAGAGAGAGAGAGAGAGAGAGAGAGAGAGGAGATGTAACTGAAGACGTGTGAGTTTGCCTGGTGGATGTTTCCAATCCATCAGCAGGCCTCTAACTAGCCTCGCAGTGCCACAGCTAATTGCTCCTAATGACCTCATAGGAACGCACACACACACACACACACACACACACACACACACACACACCCTCATGTAAGGGAAAAAGTCGAACAAAGCTCTACTCAACCTACACACACACACACACACACACACACACACTCACAAGTGACACATGTAGAGGAAAAAGAAGTCAAGCCAACTGGTGACCATAAAGTACTGGTCTCTTAAACTGTCGTACGTGTGTGTGTGTGTGTGTGTGTGTGTGTGTAACACTCAAAAGCAACATCAGGCTCCTATAGCGGCATTTGAGCACTTCTATGCTGGGAAAGATATCCTCTTTCACGGACACACACACACACACACACACACACACACACACGCACACACACACACATACACACACACAGAGACTGCAGGCTAAACCCCAACAGGCTTCAAAGTAATTCATCCAAGGATAAAATAAAGCTTTACTTTCCATATTTCAAGGGATTATTGTACATGCAGAGAGGCTGTATTATGTGTAATGAAAGGCAAAGACAGAGCGATTTGGAGAGAGAGAGAGAGAGAGAGAGAGAGAGAGAGAGAGAGAAATCTGGACAGGAGGCGAGACTGGCCACACTGACCGTAACCATTAGCATTAGCAGTGAAGGAATGCTCCGTTCTGCAGGACCGCACCACAGGGAGCAGGTCTTGCCTCATCTGGCCTTGGCCTGGCCTCAGCCTGGGAATGGGACTGGAAGAACGTACGCACATGTTGGAACACATAGCCTGCACACACACACACACACACACACACACACACAGGCATGCATGTGTACAAACACACAGAAAAGTAGGTATGCGCTCACAACAAGCATGCAGACACTGAGCATATGTACACACACGCTCTCTTTCTCTATATTTCTCTACACACGAAAGCACATTCATACACACAAAGTGGTATGCATTCCTTCATATGCACCCACACACACACACACACACACTATCACTATCACTATTACTACCACGCACCGTTCAGAGAGCCAATATGATGTTATTCCTATAAGCCACAGCATTACAGTCCACTCAACTTAGCTGTTAATCAGGCAGTAAAGTAACACACAAAAAAATAAATGCATGTGCAGTGACCAGAAACAGACGTAAAATTTTATACTCCTCTACACACACACACACACACAGGTTTGCAGTACACATTGCAGAACATTTCCTTGTGGGTGGCATTAAACCCCCACTGGGCACGTGCAGAACACTAAATATTCCACCCCAAACCACTGGCTTCTCTCTCTCTCTCTCTCTCTCTCTCTTTCAATAATCACTTCATTATTGACTTTCATGGTTTCCAACACAAAACACTAAGTGCTACTCAACAGAGCCATATTTCATCCATATAGACCTTCAGGTAAAGATGAACACCGTAACAGTGGGAATCCACGGGACTAGCAGAACACTTGGCAGACATGAGGACACATAACAACACCCTGTTTCATTTCATCAGCTTGTTCATTGGGTGTGGAGTTCCTTTGGGAAACCAGTGTAGCATATGGCTGGGCTACGCTGGGAACCAGGCTGATGGGACTAGCGTACACACACACACACACACTCACTCACTCATTCATTCACGCACACAAACACACACACAGTCACACACAAACAAATATTCACACACACACACACACACACACACACACACACACACACACACACCGCTGTTTCACTGACCTTACTGACCTGAAAATAAAATCAATCTGCTCAAACTTTTTTCCAATGGAATTAATTCACATATTTACACACATGCAAGCACATACATTTAAAAACACTGAAGGGAATCCAGTTCATATACATTCATGCACACACACACACACACACACACCATTAGCTTGTGTTGTGTTGAGAAACGCCGGGCTGCTGCCAAACTGCAGTCAGACAAAATGTCTGCAGCCTTGCTAAACACGCTGTGGTCTGTGGTAGCGGTAGCACTCAGCAAGACAAACAAACACTCACACCAGCCCACAACCACCACCACAGTTCAATGTGTGTGTGTGTGTGAGTGTGTGTGTGTGTGTGTGAGTGCATCACCAAGCATTTGCATATCTGTATGCATTCATTTGTCACTGTATACATCTGCACACATACTCAAGCATGTGTGTGTGTGTGTGTGTGTGTGTGTGTGTGTGTCAGAGCCAAAACTCTGCGCCGTTGCCAGGATGGAAAGAAAGGAGAAAGAGGAGAGGGAAAATAATAGCTGTTCACAGTTTTAAAAAAACAAACTATTCCAATAAATTTGCCCCCAATCCCCATCTGCCTCCCCTTTTTTCTTGTTCCGAACGGTTTCTATGGGTGAAATTAGTCCTCCCCAACCCCCTGACAGCGCAATAAAACACGCTGCCAGGTACACACACTTATACTAGGCCTTGGAGAGACGAGAGCGAGGGAAAAAAAGAGAGGTGGTGGGAGAAAGAGGAATGGAGGGAGAAAGAGAGAGACAGACAATAACCAGAGAAGATAGAGAAAGCAAGAAGGGGAGGTTGGGAATTGTTAGACAGAGAGAGGAATGAGAGGGAAAGAGGGGGGGAGATGGGGGGAGGCAGCGGAAGTATGAAGAGAGGTAAAATATGTGGGATAAACTGAGAGAGGGAAGAAAAGAGGGTCAAATGGGGAGAAAGGGAAGGAGGGAGGAAGAGTGAACGGGATAGGGGGAGAGATAGGGAAAGAGGAGAGTAGAAGAGAGAGGGAATAAGTGGTGAGGAGAGAAGGAGAGAGGGGAGAGAGGGATGGAAAAGAGTAGTAAAGAGGGAGAGGGAGAAAGAAGGCCAGAGAGACAGAGTGCCTGGCAGCACAGGAATGACTTTTACATCTGCAGCCAAAAAACCCCTCTGGACACACACACACACACACACACACACACACACACACACACACACACACACACACACACACACACACAAACTTTGACTGTCTACTGAGGATTTTTAAACTGAAAACTTTACATCCTGAAATGCAGATGGTCCAAGAGCTATTTGTGTTTTTTTCCCCCTCGGAGGGGACGGGAAGGAAATGGAAAAACATCAATTCATGGGGGCTAATGACACGTTTCAGCAGCCAGGAAAACAAGATGGTGACTGACAGGATTGGCCATGACTGACCTCATCGGGGTCAGAGTTCACACATCCTGAGAAAGAAAAATGAAAGAGAGGAAAAGAGAGAGAGAGAGAGGGAAGCCTTAATTTACTCTTCCAAGTAAGTCAAGGTGATAAAGATGCACCATGATAAAAAGCTTTGAGAACCTTGAGTGTCACAGAAGCAACACTGAGATTCAGTTTCCATTCACCACTATTTATCAAAATCAAACTCTTTTAAAACAAATTATTTCTTCTCATCTCTATTGTCTAAAAGGAATGACCACCCGTTTACCTTCACCGTCTTCCTGTCTGTCACAGTTGCGTTCAGTAACAGAATGAAATAAAGGGATTCAGGTGGAGAGTAGGTTCACGAAAAAGGTGAAACTTTGGCTTATAAGTCAAGTTTAATTAATATTTTGTTTAATTAATAAGCCATCAAGGGAAATAACTGCTGCTTTTATTTAGGTATTTATTAATTACGTGATTGATTGTTGTTGTATGTGATGTATTGATTATGTGTTAATGCTGATAGGCATTTGGATCATGTGTGACTTTTTCTGCTCGCTGCTATATAACCACTATATAGACTAGAGGACCACAATGGAAATAAGTTGTCATTTTGCCAAATTTTTTGTGTTATCCTCAGCAATTTATGATGTGCATGGATGTGTTGGCATGTGTTTTAGAGTATGTGAGTTTGTGTATCTGTTGTTTTATTTTTTATTTTTTTAAATTGTCAAATAAAACTAACTAACTAACTAACTAACTAACTAACTAACTAACTATTTTGAAAAGTTGTTGTTTTTTCATTGATATGGTCTTTAAAGGGGTCACGACAACCCCACATGAGCATGCTTTACTGACCCTGGGTTTCAGGCTGGAAAATTCAACTTTTACTCAGTTTGGCCAGAGTGGCTTAATAGTACGAGTCAGTATCTTAAAAGGTCAGTGTGAATTATTACACCTCCCTTGCTTCTGACATGAGTTATCACAAACATAGTTGAGTATCTGCTGCCAGTCCAATCTGAAAACCCTTTGTACCAGCGACTTGAGAGAGTTGTTCGTGAGAACATCAGAAGCAGACGTCGTTCGCATTCGTTAGCAAGGCTGGTTGAAGTCAACAGTGCTATAAACCATATCTGTGATAAATCAAGTGTACGAGCCTCCTTACTGTTTCACAACGTAGTTTACTATCTAGAAGGACCTTGACTGTAGTTTTTAGAGCAGAGAGACGAATGGAAGTATGCCCCGTCATTGGGTTCGTTTTCACTGTGGTTTAAAGAACAAACTGTATCGCTACAGTTATGGGATCGTTTGTATTTCAAATCAAACTGATGGAAGCGACTTTAACGCTTTCTTAACCCGTGCTTTATTCTCATTTCAAGAGTATAAAGTACCTGTAATAAATGTATGACTTCCCTTGTGTCTTTCATCAGCACTCGAAACCCCACAACGAGTTACGCTACAGTTTCACAGTACAGTGTGAATGTAACCCTATAGTCTCACACCCCCGTCATCCCACCGTCTCACGTCATCATCCGACAAGCTAAGGCCACAGTGAATACTCTATCTCTCATGCAGTCAAACAGACAGGGACAAGTGTAATTGTGGCCTGCGGTTTTGGCTGAGCATTCGAATGGAAAAGCAGCTTGTCTGCGTCTCTGTCTGTGTGTCAGCAAGGTCCATTTGTCTTCCAGCGAGTGTGTGTGTGTGTGTGTGTGTGAGAGAGAGAGAGAGAGAGAGAGAAGGCTAGTGTAAGAAGATGCGTTTGTGTGTGTGTGTAAGTTTGTGTCTGTCAGTCACTGTCAGCGGTTAAGCTAGTAGCAGACTGGTGCAGCCGTCAGACAAAGACAGGACACATGCACACATAAACACAGACACACACATGGGAAACCACAATTGGGCTGAGAGGACCTGGTATGGTGAGAATGTTGGGGGGGGGGGCGCCCACTGTCGCAACAAACATGAATAAGCCATTTGTATAAAGCAAGCATTTCCCCAACACACACACACACATACACACACACACACACCATATGCTGGATGACATACGACTGTTAACCCACATCGACTGCGTATCAAAAATAAACACCCACACAAGCTGACTGTACACACTGGCATTACACGCTCAGACACGCACATCAACCCTAAACAAACAAGCACAGACGCTCACGCCACGGTGGAAGATTAGTACACTTATTGAGGATTTCACAGTGGTGAGCCACTATCTTCTGTGATTTGAAGTAACCTAAAGTTCCCCACTAAGTTAAAACATATATTTTTAAAGCCTTAAAATATATAAGAATACCAATAAATAACCAACAGGATTATTGAAAGTGTGATTGTGTTGTTTGTGTGTGTGTGTGTGTTCATGTGCATTCTTTTGAGGCTATTCTTGGGACCACAGCTAATCCAGACTATCTGAATGAGAATCTGACTGTTGAATGAAAAGAGTATGTGTGTTGTGCATGTGTGTGTGTGAATGGCAAGCTGAGGGAGGGGAATGTGTTCAGCAGACATCATGTGCATTTGGAGGCAAAATCAAACACCCACATACTAAACTGCACTGTACTCTGTTACGCACTATTGTTGCCTGCTTTTAATTTTGTGAAAACGGCAAACACAAATACACAAACACACACACACACACACACACACACACACACACACACACCCAGGCACACTCAGTGCATTCGATATTTACGACATACTCAAGGAACACGAGCACGAGGCCTATCAAGTTAACATCAACAATCACCCTGATGGAAAACCTCATTTTAAAACCCACTTTAAATATTTGGACTTCGTTCTCTGACGGTTTTACGTTTCTTCTGTTCTCTCTCTCTCTCTCTCTCTCTCTCTCTCTCTCTCTCTCTCTCTTCCTCAGTCTTATCAGTGATACAGTCACAGGACACCATGCAGGCTGCCAGTCCAGTCTTCAGTAGCACTCAGCAGCTTGTGCTACTGGACTCTGTGTGCTAGCCTGGGCTGGCATGACCCGAGGGCTAACCTGGCTAATATTTATTTTTCTTGGTTTTGAGGAGTGTCACCACTCGAGCTCCCAAGAAACAATTGTGCCACTGAAATCACTGATGTCTAAAACAACACTTTTGTCAGGCAAGAGAAAGTTTTTTTCTGTTGTAAACAGCAACATTTTGTTCCAGGAAGTGAAAACTGAATTAAATGGTGGCTTGTAGCAATTGATAATATAATAACTGACAGAATGTAATAAGTCAACATAATAAAATGTCCATCTAAGTGGGTCAAAAATGTAATAAAACCTGTTAACCCTTTAATGGGCACACCAAGAAAAAAGAACGCCCACACAATGTCTATTAATGGTAAAAGTGCATTTCTAACAATCTACATTGATTTTGTATCTATTAAACTGAAATAAGAAGACATTCTTTCACATGTATCTCATTTGATGAACACAAAATGAATGAATTATAATAGAATGTCAATCAAAATAAATAAAGAGTACCAACAAATGAACTAAAAACTCAAATAAAATGCCATCTCTGTAGAACGAAGTCAAACGTGCTCATCTGTGTGGTGGTGCATCAGCACAACAGTCTTTTGGGCATCAGAGCCACTTGATTTGTAGCAAAGCATGGTGGTTTCCCTTCAGACAGGAAAACCAAGCATTTCCCACACTTGCACCTGGACACGCTCTTAGGACAGAGGTTGCAATGGTGAAAAACTGCAGGACAAGGGGCACTTGAGGACTGGGTTGAGGACTGCTCTACTGGTATAATGATTTGACCAAATATATAATGCAATAACATTTGATTTATCATACTGACAACAGTGGATAATCAGAAACATATATATTTCATAGCAATACTACCTTATCAAAACATATGCTTACCTTTGAAAATCACTCAAAAAAGATTCCACTTATCAGGAGTGATTTTTTTTGCCGCTAACTTTCTGAAAGGATGTGACCTGAAAAGGGTTGGCCATAAAAAACACATTACTTACTTCAGCCGAGTGGTAGAAACGGCTCAATCAGGTTGAGTTAAGTACAACAACTTCTTCAACAAGATATTGTGAGTGAAAATGTGCTCTACCTAATGATTGCGCAGACCATTAAAAGGTTTGCCAGATAATGTAAGAACATCTTCAGACTACTATAGTATTAATGTATTTCCTAATAATGTAATACATACAATTAACCGGCAATTATGACATTCTATTTTTTCAACTACATTTTGACATTTGCACATTTTGGCCATTATCTTATATTATCCAGCAGTTAATACATTATGAGTTGCTACATGGCTTGAACGCATTCCAGTCAACGCCCCAGCTCTTATTGATACAATGCTTAAGCAAGCGTGTGTGTGTGTGTGTGTGTGTGTGTGTGTGTGTGTGTGTGTGTGTGTGTCTAGATTCCCACGGCATGGCCACTGTTTACTCTTCCTCTGGAGACTTGAGTTCTATTTCAGGGAGCGGAGCAGCAAGACGGGGAAGAGACAGGTGTCAAGGAAATCAGCGCAGAGGTCTATGAATAACAAACTGAGGGCGAAACTGATGATCGCATGAACAGAAAACAGGACGCTAATAGAAGACGCAGCTTAAGTAAATGATTCATTGTTGGGGGTGACAGGTCTCACTCTTTCAATCAAATCACATAAAAAGGAATAGCAGACTTGTTGAATGTCTTCCATGTCTCGTTTTACCCTTACCCTTTATTTCTCTCTCTCATCTCTTTCCAACTATACGTCTCTCAAGCAGTCGCTCCCTCATTCTCTCCCCCCCTCCCTTCCTCTATATCGTTCTCTCTTTGGCTCTCTGTCTCTCTTGCTCTATGCACAGCTGCACATTGGCTGTCGGCCCTTCACCTTTTCAACACAGCAGTTGACAGAACATTTCCACTTCATTGTCAAGAACACACTAACTAACACACACACACACACACATGCATGCACACGCACACACTCATCTCCCACCTCCTGAGAAATATCAGAATATTGAATCCCCGATCACATCCCCCAAACCTCGCCAAGGCTCAAAAACGTCAAGATTCTAGCCAAACACAACACATGCACCCACACACATACACCCCACACACACACACACATACACACACAAAACACACACACACACAAACTGTACATACACGCACACTAACGGACACATTTTGGCGAGCTCGACATTCTCATATGATGGTGTCACGGTGGTCCTGCAGAGTCCTTGGATGAAAATGCATTCCAAGGAAAAACACACACACACACACACACACACACACACACACACACACACACACTTATCGGTCGGTGATACGTGCATTCTGTACAACTCAAGACATAGACTAGACTCATGACTAGACCCGACAGATTTGCTCTGTACAAGGTAGAGTGAAAACATCGATCATGCAAACAAGATTAGTGCAGACACACACACACACACACACACACACACACACACACACACACACAAGCATGTTATGTCAACACCACAAGCACATGTAGACAGATAGAGTTTGACTGTAACACTCTGGCCTACTGACACACACACTCAATTCAAATAAAGGCAAATATGAAAAACATTTTTCCCTTCGAAACTTCGAACATGATCACATTATCTGTCTCCATCCAGCACTCATCAAATTGTGGTACAAAATGTTTCATACTGTCGACCCTCAGCTGTTCACACAATATATCAAATGCATGTCTAAGTAAAGTGGAAGACTAAAACGCCAAAGTATCTCCCTCACACTTGAATCAGTCATGCAGTAGCACATACACACCGCGGTAGTGCATACAAAGGCACTATACATATATAAACATGCCACACAGACATAGAGATGCATGCACACACACATACACACAGACTTACACCCTCCGCACACACAGAACACATATGCTTACCTCCTACACACACACGTACCCCTTCCACCCACCCACTAATACACACATGCACGCATGCACACACACACAGACACACATACATAAATCAGTGTGTGAGCAGGGCTGCAGAGATCCATATTATGTGGTTACTTAGTTACAGCACATTAATAAAGCTCGTCCCAGTCACCAGTCAGAGGAGAGGAGAAACAGCTGTGTCTGCTGAAGGTCAGGAGGAGGAGGAGAACTACTCCCTGTTCTGCCTCTGAATGTGTGTGTGTGTCTGTGTGTGTGTATAAGAGAGAGAGAGAGAGAGAGAGAGAGAGTATGGGGATGGATGTACATATATGTGTGTGTGTGTGTCTATCATTGAGCTTCATCATGGTAGATTCCCCATCTGGATAATGACCACAAAACAACACTATCGCAGTACAATGAAAACACATTTGCACCCACGCAACCGTATATGTGGTATATGACAATTTTCAGGGCGAGCACATCCACCCACTTCCCAACCGGACCGCTACCACCTGCTCATCACATTTCTGGGAAAAGCTCATCAGTTGCCCCTAGGCTGTGAGAGGGGAGTCTGCTGTTGGAGACAAGCAGGGTTACCAGGGTTAAATCTCCAACAAGAGGCCGATTTACTGCCATAGACGGGGGCCATCTATCAGCACTCTGCTGCCTGTCACCAAACAGGGCCAGACAGGGCCGCCTTGAGCCAAACGCACCACTCTAAAACTGACTCTTACAATCAGAATGGATAGACAGGCCACTTCCTGGTGCATTGTGGTATCATGCCGGCTGGGTTTTGACGGATGAGCATGTCATCATGATGAAAATATTGAAGGCATTTTATGTATCACTTCCAAATTCTAGAAAAGGGGCAGCGGCGCGGTGGCCCATATTACAACCCACAGAATTAAAGGGGATACAAACGACACTTCCTGGAAAGCCTCACCTCAGATGGCGGTCGTAGATCTTTGTTAATGTTATCAAAGAAATGGGCTTTAATTCATATGTGAGGCGTTTTTATTATGAGGAATTCTAACCATGCGAGCAAGCCATTTTAGGAGACTGAAACTTTTTCCATAAATATTCCACCAAGTCCCTGGTGAAGCAACATAGCTAAGACTAAGATCCAAGATGTCACGATATCCCTTAAAAGTGCATCCACTGCAGACCATTCATAAATATACTTTTATGGTGCATGAGTGTTGCTCAACCACAAACAAATAGGCAAATAAAACAAAATGAGTAGCCCAGATGATTTTTATTATCCAGTTATCCAGTTTTTAGTGTAAGTGGTGAACTACTATCCACTGTTTGTGGTTGAGAGAGAGAGAGAGAGAGAGAGAAAAGCAGGAAAGAGACAGACTGCCTGGCTGAACCTCAACAGGAAGGCTTTGCTGTTATTTTCCTATATTATCTCTAGATATCAGATAAAGCCTTTTTCATATTTTCATATTCCTAGGAATACATATAAAATGGGTTTAAATTAAAAGGATTGGATTTCCTTTTCCTCTAACGATATCTTATATCAGTCTTACTTGCACGATGATAGAAAATAATTTAAGTCATTTGTAGTGGTTATGCTATAAATCGGTAACAAAATAAACGTAGATAATGTGGCCTGAGGCATATTATATACATCTTACCTTTATTATAAAAAATAATATTAGGTTTTTGTTGCCAACATACAATAATTGCCCATCAACACTGCCTCTATACTTCCAACATTAGTTGAATCATCATCATTGAATCAATGCATATCTGTACCCAGAGAATAAAACATGGCAGTATTAATAACGCTTACTTCATGCCATCACATTTATGTATCATCCCAGGTGTGGTGTGCCCCGATTTGACGCCTCCTGGAAACTCTGAAAGATTGAAGAGACTGAAGAGGCCCATGGAGAAATAATTAAAGAGACTCATAATTAACGAAAGATAGACAGAAAAAACTCAGACATTAAGACAAAAGGCCTGATAGGCAGCATTAAGGATACGTGTTTGCATGGATGACACACTGTGCTGACGAGGTGGAAGAAAACTGTAGAAATGCAGAAGTTAACTGAGGATAGAATAATGGAAAGGGGAAGTGGAGGCGAGAGGCCCTATAGGGGAGCATGTTTAAAGATGAAATAATGTGGAACAGGACATCAGCCTAGTTCTGGTATAAGGCAATCTTATATACATTTCCTGTCACAAGAGAAAAGGGTATATAGGTTGAGCCAGTGAGTACCTGAGTATCTCCTTCTTTGGACGCGAATCAGAGTAGTCATCTTACTGTGCATTCACACTGTGAGCAACATAGGCGCCGATTTATGTTTTTGCCAGTGGGTGCTCAAATGAAGTGAATACCACCAAGGTGAAGATTGTCACAAAATCACTTTCATTGCGCTTGCTTTAGTAATTACCGTGGTGCAGGCTACTGTCATCTGTCAACGTAGACACACACCGAAACGAAATGCAACACTGCTCTGCTACAAATTCATCACTGGTGGTGGATCCTCACTTTGACTGTCTTTACACTCGGTATCTCTCTCGGTTCGTACGTTTTTACCCGATCATCACCGTGTTTCACACTTGCTGTGTCGCTAGCTAGTAGCTACGTGATGGAACAACGTTGGTTTAGCGACTCTAACGTTACATTGGCAGTTGGCTACGTGACCACGCCCCTTAACGTAGCCTACACACGCACAGAGCTGTAACAAGTTTAATTGGATAATGCGATTTGTAGTTAAAACGTTCACCGATAATAATCAGTAATAATAGAATAAATAGATGTTTTTTTTTTTTTTAAAGATGCAGTTTTTTAATACATTTATTTATTAATTTATTTTTATATTCACGTGATGTATGGTGAGCAACATGATCAACATCCATACGATTCATCACTTGAGTAGCCCTCCTCACATTGAACTAAGGTGACTGAAGGGGTTCTGGTGGTTATGTGTAATGGTGTAATCCCTGAAAGGCAAACTAATGTAATTATTCAATACCTCCTCTGTCTTTAATCAGAAGTGAAAGTCTTTAGGTGGGAGTCATCGTGATCTGAGCATGGCTAATCTATGACACAGGTCATGATGCACATGAGGGTGTATCATTACTCATCAGGGGGAGTTTCGGTGAGGCTGGTTGTAACTCACTCACAGTTTACAGCAAGCTGCTTGGTTAGTTAGGACTCCGCAAGATGCATGACAAGAGGAGGAGCAGATAGGAGCAGGAAGGCTTGAGAAATGGGCAAAAAGGAGGATGATGGGAGTGGCAGAGAGAGGGAGTGAGATAGTTCAGGAGGAGAGAGAGAGCCAGAGAATGGATGAGTGTGGAGGAGTGAGAAGGTGAGGGAGGAGAGAGAGTTAAAGAGTGAGTGAGAGAGAGAGAGAGAGAGAGAGAGAGATTTGTGTGCACATGCCCTGACCCACCCGCCCAATCACCCATATTCACATACACAGACGCTTAAAAATACCAAGTACATGCAAGTACAACTATACAACTTTTGACACGCACACACACACACACACACACATTTGCAGCTATGCACACTCACACCATACCAAGGAGTTGGCAGCCCTATTAATACCACACTTCAAGGACTAAGGGATCGGGCGTTGTGCCATAAGATGCTATCTGGTGACTGATACACACTTGTGTCTCTCTTTCTGTCCTCGGGGTGCTGCCTTTCACTCTGCCTGCCAAGCTGAAAGGTTAGCATGGTTACATTCCCAGAGCAGCACCACGTTGGCCTCAACAAGGCCACGGACAAGCAAACATGTTTATCCATTAGTTTAAAAGTGGGCAGTGTACCCCGCAAGCAAACAAGACAATCCTAATATTGAGTTGCACTTCCTTTGCATGACTCAATCGTGTCCGGTCATGACTGAAGATGAGGAATAAATAAAGGTAGTTTTTATCTATATTTACCTAATCAGTGTATTTCACTGTCTTGTTTTTTTAATTTGGTACATGTATTTTTCAGCCGGAAAGCTGATAGCGATGTAGAGCAGGGGAGACAGACGTGATAGCCCTGAGGAGATCGGATCCGAGGCCATCCAGGGCAGCTGCCATTCCAAAGGCGGGGCTCCCGACCGTTTAACCATCAAAATGTCTTCAAAACAACGGTGTACTCTTACTGTCTTGTTTTTATTTGCGTTTGTTTTTAATGTTGTTTTATATGTGAAATTATTTGTATGCTGCCTTCTTGGCCAGGGCCCACTTGAAAAAGAGATGGAAATCTCAACGTGATTACCCTGGTTAAATAAAGGATAAATTAAAAAAAAAAAAAATGGTAATGGTAAAACAACAAAATGGTGGTTTATTTGAAAGTAAGACCACACTGTTGAATCCTTCCTGTTGGCTACAATATGCAGAAAGAATCACATGAATGTGGTCTTGGAGGACGTTGAGTGGCACAGATAATGAGAAAGCCCTGACTGTTTTAGTTTGGCCTGGAGCAGACGGACCCTCAGTGATCAGCTGGACTGCTAAACTAACTGGATACACTCTGTAAAGTTTAACAGTCTTGTTTAACAGGAGATCCACGACCTCAGCATAACATTTCTAGGGTTAAAATAATATTTGAAGTGTCACCCCTCGTTGGTAAAATACATTAAAATATGAAGGCATCAAGAAGTATTTTGAAACACTAAACACGTGAACATACACTAAATTACTAATGTAGCTGGTGAAGTCAGCTCACCGCCATCAATGACATGTAGAGCCTAGATTCCTTAGCAACCATCCATTACCCAGCATCCACAACAAACATATACACACACACATATATACACACACACATATATATATATATAACTGAACGTTTTTCTGTGTTCTTATGAAGTTTGATTGGATGCTGTTGGACATACAGCCATCAGTTGACTGTAGTAAGCTCAGACCTCGATGACGAGGCTCTGCTTGGAAGGCATACCAATTAGGATGTTGGCAGCCTGGCTTCTTCCTGTAATTGACAAGGCTGCTGGTTTAGTCAATAAGTGCTTTGTGGATAGAATTAGAATAGATAGAAAGCACACTCCCTGTGGTATCGTGGAAATCTCCTTCAGTCTGCCTGCCATAGATATTTATAACATTAAGATTGTTTATCTGAGACACAGAAAGATGAAGTGGATGCGGGCAGAGACGCCTTTCCTATGGTAGCACATCAGCTCTCTGAGTCTCATGCTTTACCAGTGTTTATTTATTTATAATAAAAAGTGATATGTCTTTAACCTTCAGAGTGCCCGCTGTTGACGGAGCATTCGACCATCTGAGCTGTCAACACAACCCTTTTAACAAGCTGGTTCCCTTTTATTTGCTTACCAGCCCAATGACCATACAGGAATGTAAACTCCAATGGGGAAACCTTTCTAAGTCGGTGGGTTTACGGCTTGGAGAGTAGCTGTGGTCATTATCCACTCAGTGTTATGGTCATTAGTCTGTCAATCCCAACACCTCGTCTAGTCAGCCCTGCTATTCACACTCCTCTGTGAAAGTAAACGGAAGGGAGGGCGGCTGGTGGCTCGGTCCGATAATGTGCTGCTGTAACTCTCACCCCCTCACCCGCTCTACCTTCCTCTCTCTTCTCTTTCTCGTTGTACCTATTATAAGAAATGATGAAACACCTGGACAGAGCGGACCGTTTGACCCTTTAAACCCCGGCTGAACATGACTTTGCTTTAACTCCTTAAAAACCTTTGAGTAGCGTCAAATCAGAGAAAAACAACTTCCTCCTGCAGCATCCACAAAATGTATTCTGGTTTGTCTTTACAACCAGTACTGCTGTTTTTTTTACCTCTCCAAATGCTTTTAGCCTGTTGAACTTTAAAAGCTTAACAAGAAAAACACTCAGACTGAATCCATTGATTTTCTTCTTTCTTTGTTCTGGGCTCTGATATTTACAACAGGTTGGCAGACGGTTTTAAATTCAATTTGATTTTGTCCAAATAGTTGTTGTTTTTACTTTGTTGTCTTGATTTCATCTTCCCACCCATTGACCCTTTCCCATTAGGCGCGCACACACACACACTCACACACACACACACACACACACACACACACACTGCCCCCACGCCCCTGATAGCCATCAGCTCCAGGGCACTCTATTGTTTCAGAGCAGTGCTAATTACTTAGGGGCCTGACCTCAGGTTCAGCCATAGAGCAGCAGAGGGGGATGTGTGTGTGTGTGTGTGTGTGTGTGTGAGGTTGGGAAGGAGTGGGGTCTCTGTTCATCCATGACAGAGGCCAGTGTGGATGGGGTGGTGGGGGAGTGGACGGGTGGAGAGGTCAATGCTGCTGTCAATCAATTGTCACGTTGGATCCCCCTAAACTTTAACACCATAATCCAGGAGGGGAAAAACCAGCCAGCACAATGAGACCAGTCAACTAGAATCTTGACTTTTACATTTTAGGCATTTATGTGACTCATCAAGAGCCAATCAGTGTAACGGGAGAATAAGCTTACATACCATCGCCAACATTACACCCAATAGTAAGAACAGTAAGGAGGGTAAGAGTCAGAGTACTAAAGAAATAGGAACTAAAGAAACAAGATGAAAGGGGTTTTGAGAGGGGAAAGTGCACAGAATTAGAGTGGTTTGATTTTTTGCACACTTTCACATACTTACTAAATCAACAACAATTAATGAAATGCAAGTAAAAAATATTAGAAAGCCCCCACCCATTTATTTCCAAATTGCCTGGTTGCAGTTCCCTGTGTTTCTCTACTATGTGTATTTCTGTGCAGCAGACGATAAATTAGGATTGAAGAGGGCTCTTACTTTGGGGGTCCAGCAACCCTTCCTCAGTGTGTGTGTGTGTGTGTGTGGGTGTGTGTGTGTGTATTTGTGGGCCATGCGTGGAATGTCAACACCTGGGCTGCTATCTAGCCCAAATTCAGTGTTTTCTAAAGGTCAACACTCAGAACCTGAGCAAATAACTGGTGCCCTGCTTTCTTAAGTGATGGTTTTGAACCCAAGTGGGGTAATGGGACCCACATGACGAGAGTAATAGTATAGTTTTATAATTCCCTGCCTCAGGATGCGACTAGATTTAATTAAATTTGGGTGTCAGGCTGAAATAGTTTAAGAAGCACATGTACCTCCGCTGGCCTATAGGATCAGCCAAATGTGAATCTTCTGTCGCTGAGATTTCTAAGTCGATGTATGTCTGGGTATGGGCAAAGTAATATTTTTGAAAATGGGTTCAACTCTTTGTAGTATTTGGAAAAAACAAACTGTAGAGCACTTGAGATTAGTTTGATTGCATTGAAAAGACGAATCAAGGGTTCCTTGTGGTTTCTATCCCCCCCCAAAAAATACTTGCAACACATTCAACAACTTTCTCACCCAAGTCCACTTACAACACAGAAAAGCCAAAACAACACTCTTCACTGTTAGTTTCATGCTCTAGAGGAGAGCTCCTCTCCCTGGGTGCCACCAGCAAACAAAACCTGTCCAGTATGTCCATTCTTTGCAATGCAAAACAGATTTCCAATGCTTCAGCATCACTTAAAGCCCTACTTTCAATTACAATGTCAGGAGCACTTAAAGCTGAAGGGCCTTTAGCAAAGGGGAGTGGAACCTGTGGTGAAGTTCCAGACGGCCTTTAAAGACCATTAGAGACTTTAAAAATAAAATAAAAAACACACACACAAACTACACACGCACACCAAAAAGATCTGTTTTTTAGATGCTTATTTTCTAAAAATACAGTCAATAAAAATATATGTAAGCCACATCGGCTGGTATAAATACAGGTTCTGGATATTGTCAGAATTAGCTGGGGAATGAATGCGCACTGATTTTATCCACAGGAGGAGAGGAGAGATGGAGTACTGAGGGAGGAAGGAGGAGGATAGAAGAGAGTGAGAAGATGAAAGGAAATGAAGGGGACAGAGGAGAGGAGAGGGGAGGAGAGGAGAGGAGAGGAGAGCAAGGAGAGAGGAGAAGGGAGGAGGCAGGCTCTTCTATTCATCGCTTGGATCCCGCCTCCTGGTCAGGGGTTGGTCAGGGAACTCAACTCCGGCGCATGGATTGGTCGGATCTCCTCTGGACAGGCAGGACAGTCTTTGTTCGCCGAGTTGGACACAATAAAGTTTAGTGCTGGACGCTCGTCTGCAGTAGGCGCAAAAACCCGACCGCCGCTGCCGCTCCTCAGCGCGTCTCCAAACGGAGCTGCTAACGGGAAATAACGCAAGGACGGCTCTGGATGTCTCCACAATCTGTACGTCTCCAACTGCAGCGTTACGAGGGTGCTGTGGTTACTCTGAGAAAATGAGTATTTGCTGTTCTCATCTGGATACTTTAATCTCTTGAATGGCTTGTACTGGGATATAACCTCCGCAACGCGCAACTGAAGCGGACTAAACTCTCTCCACTCCGGCTGGACTATAAACACCACCGCTCCCAGGACGACCACCGCTTGGTAGTTTAATTGCCAGACAATTAAGCAGAACCTGACTTTCTTTGGAGTGGTTTTTTTTTTTTTTTTTTGGAAGGGGGACGATCACTTTGCCAGCCTCTCCAGCTGAGGGGGCAACCGGACAGCGATGCGTGGGACTCGGGGTGTCGCGGTGACCCCGCACGGGAGGACGGGGGTGCTTTGGGCTGCCCTCGTCCTCTTGTCCGGGCTGGTCGGGCAGCTCTGCGTGGTGCAAGCTTTCGGCGACGAGGTGGAGGAGATGACCTGCGACCCGATCCGGATCTCCATGTGCCAGGGTCTCGGTTACAACGTCACCAAGATGCCCAATCTGGTCGGCAACGTGCTGCAGTCGGACGCCGAGTTGCAGCTGACCACGTTCACGCCGCTCATACAGTACGGCTGCTCCAGTCAACTGAAGGTAATGGACTTCACAGGGAATAGACTCGATGAGAGATTTGCAGTTACACAGAATAGAATAGAATAGAATAGAATAGAATAGAGCAGCAGTGTAAAGGTCCTTTTATTGCCATGCAATTCCTTATCAATCCACCTCCAATTGCACAACACGAGACGTCTTCTGTACTCATGATAACGTTACAGTCAGTTTTCAAAACAGAGAAAACAAGACTTTTATTTTATAATATTTCATAAAGTAAATCACATTGGTCGGACAGACACATGCAGACACATAAATATAGCAGACAGTGTAAAGTCTTGACTCACCCATGCCTTCTGAGTCCCTAAATCTGTGTGTGTGTGTGTGTGTGTGTGTGTGTGTGTGTGCGTGCGTGTGTGTGTGTGTGTAGTCCCAGAGCACATGACAGGCCAGCTATGTTCAGCTAGTTCACTACGGGCCAAGAATGATGATGATGATGATGATGATGAAGAAGAGGCCTGTAGATTCAGACCCCCATAGGGTTAAAATAGATGGAGAGGGCACATCCTGTTGTGCCATGCTGTAATGCTAATTTTACTGAGAACATCCCCTCTGTCTAGTCACAGCCCGTATTCATGCCCGATGCAGCAGCAGCTCGTCTTCATTGCTATATACTGTACTGTCTTCGAGTTAACAATGGTGCCCTCAGTGTCCTTAAACAAATGCTGCTTGTTCGCCTCATGCACCATGCAAGAAAAAATAGTTTGGTCCTGTTCGCTGGTTCCCAGGCTCTCATGATTGTGTTGTAGCCTAGACTCTGAACGACACGTGGGAGGTCAATCAGTCAGATATATCACTGTCTGGGTCAGGGAATCCACTGTGTTTCTGAAATTCTATCATCTTTTCACTGACCCATACACATGCAAGCAAACCTACAGGCGAGCACACACACACACACACACACACACACACACACAAGCATGCATACATACATACAGATATACACATGCCGAGATATCCACTGTTCTGTGGCTAGTGGTTATTTTTATTGTGTTTTTAGTGTAAAGTATTGGTGTGTTTTTGTTATAGACAAATGCAGTGTTTTGAGTGACATTAGTGTGTGTGTGTGTGTGTGTGTGTGTGTGTGTGTGTGTGTGTGTGTGTGTGTGTGTGTGTGTGCGTGCACGTGCCCACATGCGCTAGAAAGGGAGAGACAGGCAGGCAGAACAAGGAGCGACCGCCGGGTGAAGCCAACCTTTCTGCTCCGGCAGCTCAAAAATGTCCCTTAGATTAGCTCACCTCTCACACACTCTGACACACACACACTTACATCTACACACTCCCTTGCAGACGTACATGTATGCACACACACACACACACACACACACACACACACACACCCACTCACACACACACACACAAAGAAGAGAGAGAAACGAGAAACCATAACCCCTAACATTTGCTCTAATGGGAGGCTTCCTGACTAGTAACCGGAGCAGCTTTTAGCAGTGAACTGAGAGACGGCACTCACGTTACCAACGGTCGTGGAAAACACCCAGAACGTGTTACACTGCTGTCACCAGCCGAACATGCACAATTCACTGTGAAAAATATCAGAAAAATATATTGCACTGTAATATAATAACTCTCAGCCTTAATATGGCTTTGCACAAGCATTCAAATGCATGCAGACACACACACACACACACACACACACACACACACACACACACACGGCAAGTTGTTAAAAAAGTTATTCAACTACATTGGGTAATTTCATTTAAATCAAGTGGCAATTTTCAAGGCGATTACTCGGGACAACTGCAATACTTGTGATTCTGCGTTGAACAAAGATTCTTTTTTTGTCCAGTGAGAAACTTAATACTGTCTCCAGATCAGCTATACTCAGCTACAGCTGCAGAGATAAAGCCTGGCTACTACACAGATACTGATCAGAGAACATGCATATAACAAATTGGAGTTTAAAGAAAGTTCCACTGGTTTTCAGATAACTGATTTTGACATCCCGTCATTTCTCAGGTAACTCTCCCTGCACAGGAAGTTGCTGTTGCGGTGAATAGAGAAGGTATTGGGAGGGGGAGCTGAAGTTGATGTCTCTGCCGGTGGCGTTGTTTCAACACAGTCTAGACTCATAATCCATAACCATAGTGTGTTGTTTCACTTCGTGGTCATCTGTCAATATGGCATCCTTATTATGCTGTAGGTGTGTCAACAGCAAAGAAAAATAGCTCGCGGACTTGACCTAGGCATGTGACTGTGTTCATCCTGACGGTCACAAGTGTTCAAATAATCATACGTCTTGAATTCTTAGACTTGTGACTGTTTTTCATCCTGAATCTTACTTTCAAGGCCCAGGCTGGATGAGACACCCTCTCTGTTTACTCTGCAAATAAATCCTCTCAGAAAGTCAAGAGTTGTATAATGTTTGCCTGTATTTGTTTCCCAACCTTGACACCCGTCTTGAATTCATGTTTCACTTGGGCTCGGTCCAGGGGCCCGACTCCAAGCCAGGATTTCTTTTATCATCGGATGAAAGCGGCAAGTCCAAAACATCATGTTCTTATTATGGCCCCAGCAGATATTTGGGTATTTTTGAAATGAAAGACGGTAGCACCTCCTCCACTCTGTCATGTTTTTATTTTTAAGGTAGCACCATGTCTCAAGCTGCTGAGCGATATTAAATACCCCGGTGAAAGGTTCTCTCTGCGGCTGTGTTTTCACATCACATGCCTCGAACCTGTGGAGCAGCTTTCTGAATACCACAAGTTGCATATTATGCCTCTTCACTCACATCATTGAAGAGGAAAGCAACCTCAAGCAGTCAAAAAAAACCCGACTTTGATATATTCAGCGTCTTCAGTACCCCTGACTTTGACATCAGGTCCAGAACGGTTGCCATGGGACAGAGAAAACCGAGCTTTGGATTAGGGGGGGCTTATGGAGCATTATATGGCACATGCCCTCAGTGTTGTAAAGTCCACAGATTGTTTTTAAAGACGTAGAGTTGTGTGTCTAACCTTGGAGCAGACTAGTGTTGGCTGCGGCGCCTCGACTCGAGTTCTGCAGTTTCTTAATAGAAGTGAAAATATAGACCCTCCATTAGAACAGATGATGACGATGATGATGCAACACATTGAAAGTAAGGGGCGACGAGAGCGGCAGTGTAGCCAGTGATATAAGTAGACTGAGTGTCCACATGTGGGCGTTTAGATAGTGTATCCATTTATGAGCTTTAATCCTGTTGAAATAATCAGGAAGACGCGTCCACAGTGCACCCACCCTCCCCCCCAGCACCATGTCCACCTCCTCAACGATCGCTGCACCGGTGACAGACTGGCATGATGCAACATTCACATTTTGATTCCTAGTTCGCTTCTTTTAGTTTCCCTTCACATTTTGCTGAAAGGTGACACATAATACTGGATAACTGTCACCAGGATTTCAATCCTGCTTCATGCTCTGCTGTCATATTTCACTCTCCTCATCTTCAGCGGTCTAATCAGATGTTGGAATGTTGTTTTTCTTCTTTATTTTTTCTTTATTCTCTGAATGTGATGTCATTGTTTTCAATACAGTTCACAACCTTTCTCGCATTTCATCCTCTCCGTCTCTCCAAACTTTCACTCCCTCTTCACTGTGTGTTATCACACATGAAGCAGGTAATATAATATCTACAGCATGTACAAATTGTTAATCTTCTCCCCCCCACCCCCCACACTTTTTCTCTCCAGTTCTTCCTGTGCTCAGTCTATGTGCCGATGTGCACGGACAAGGTGCCGATCCCTATCGGGCCATGTGGCAGCATGTGCCTGTCCGTCAAGCGGAAGTGCCTCCCTGTGCTCAACGAGTTTGGCTTCATATGGCCTGAGGTGAGTCAGCTGGATGTGACACCCATGACAAGACAACGTCGTGCGCACACTAACAAGTACACATTTAACTCTAGGAGGGTGTAGCATGGTTAATAAACGGGACAAATATAATGTATAAAAAAACAATTCTGATAAAACTTGTTGGTTATAGTTGTGTTCTCCGCGTCTCGTCTCCAGGTGCTCAACTGCAGCCTCTTCCCGCCGCAGAACGACCACAACCACATGTGCATGGAGGGCCCGGGGGACGAGGAGGCGCCCTACCACCCCGTCCGCTCCCTGCCCCCCCAGGAGGAGGAGTGCCAGGCCCTGGGCTCCACGCCCGACCAGTACGCCTGGGTGAGACGCAGCCACAGCTGTGCCCTGCAGTGCGGCTACGACAGCGGGCTGTACCGGCGCGGCGCCAAGGTGTTCACGGACGCCTGGATGGCGGTGTGGGCGGTGCTGTGCTTCCTCTCCACCACGCTGACCGTCCTGACCTTCCTGTTGGACTCCCAGCGGTTCTCCTACCCCGAGAGGCCCATCATCTTCCTCTCCATGTGCTGTAATCTGTACAGCGTTGCCTACCTGGTGAGTGGGAGATTCAGCAGTGACAAATCCATATGAAATAATTCTGATTCTCAGTCTGGTTGCAATGAAAATAACAGCTCCTCTTTCTCTCTCTCTTCTTCTCTCTGTCCCCCACCCCTTTGCTTCCTTCATCTCCTCCTCCTTTAATTCTCTCTACACACCCTCCCCACCCTCTCCCTCTCTCTCCCACCACCTTTTCTCCCTCCCTGTAGGTAAGGTTGACTCTGGGAAGGGAGCGTGTTTCCTGTGACCTGGAAGAAGCAGCAGTACCAGTTCTGGTCCAAGAAGGGCTAAAGAGCACCGGCTGTGCCATAGTCTTCCTCCTGCTCTACTTCTTTGGCATGGCCTCCTCCCTCTGGTGGGTACACACACACACACACACACACACACACACACACGCGCACACACACACTATTTGTCCCATCAATCCTTCGTCTCATTGTCCTAGTTTAATGGACTTCAGTGGAACAATTGGAGCAGCCTTGCATCCTGTCCATGCTGTCTCACATCCCACTTAATAGATGGATCCATTTCCCCATACAAATGTAGCCATTGTAAAAATCTCACTTTTTTCGCTTGCTGTTACAATGTGGTTCCAGTCCCGAGAGGAACCGCTAAGCTATCACAGCTCTCTGTCTTCCTGTTTGTCTTCACTGTACCCATTTGCAAAAAAGGGCTCAAGCACTTCTCACCCTCTTTTCTAATATGATCACACTCCATCAAACATCCATCTGTGATGTAACTCGTCTCTGTCTGCTATTGCAATGAATTAAAACAGCAGAATGCATTTCTCCACCTGATTTGCTATATAAAGGAAGTGATATACTGGGGGGTAACAGTGCCCTAAGGTTTGGTTCAGCATCTTGTTACCAGGGAACATTTCATTTGAAATTTCTGCCAATAGAATTTGATTAAAACATTTTGAAGTCGGGCTTAAGTTTTTAATTATAATTACAAGCCCATAAGCCTTGAGTATTATTAAGTCAGGGTAGTGAGGGGAACAAATCAAATCACGCAATCCATGAAGCTGTTTTCAACACGTCTTTCCGTCTGTCTTCCAGGTGGGTGATCCTGACCCTCACCTGGTTCTTGGCTGCTGGTCTGAAGTGGGGCCACGAGGCTATTGAGATGCACAGCTCCTACTTCCACATAGCGGCCTGGGCCATCCCGGCCGTGAAGACCATCGTCATCCTCATCATGAGACTGGTGGACGCGGATGACTTGACCGGGCTGTGCTACGTTGGCAACCAGCAGCAGGAGGCGCTCACGGGCTTCGTGGTGGCACCGCTGGCCACATACCTCCTTATAGGTACTTACGCTATAATAATATTGTATTGATTTGTATAGAATTTGAACATATCCATGAAGATATGACACAACCGTATAATGTTCATGAGATTCAACACATTGCTGCCTTATGGTCCGTTATATAACCACCATTATGTTGCCATTATAAGACGGTTATTATATGAATACTATATTGTATTGTGTTCTGCACCACAGGCACCCTGTTCATCTGTGCCGGCCTGGTGGCGCTCTTCAAGATCCGCTCCAACCTGCAGAAGGACGGTGCCAAGACCGACAAACTGGAGCGTCTGATGGTGAAGATCGGCGTGTTCTCCGTTCTCTACACTGTCCCAGCATCCACTGTCATTGGCTGCTACCTCTACCAGCTCTCCCACTGGGGGGACTTCAGGGCCGGCGCCCGGGACTCATACGTGGCCTCAGAGATGCTTCGAATCTTCATGTCGTTGCTGGTGGGCATCACTTCAGGCATGTGGATCTGGTCAGCAAAGACCCTCCACACCTGGCAGCGCTGCTCTGCCCGCCTACTCAGGGATGGCAGGGCAAGCAGAGTGGGCAAGAGAGCACCGGGGGAGGGCTGGATCAAACCGGGGAAAGGCAACGAGACGGTGGTGTGAGGAGATGTGGAGAGAGAGAGGGAGGAGAGAGAATAGACAGGAAAGAAGAATAAGAGGAGGGTGGAAAAAGACAAGAGACTGCCCCACCTCTACCTGGACTTCTACCTGCTTCTCTGCCACTTACAGAGACTCACATTGCCAAAAAGAGACATGAAGAAGACAAGGAGACAAGGAGATGGACAATGTGACCTAGGCTATAATGGCTGTAGTGGCATCAGAATAGCTCTCGGAGATTCCCACCTGCCTCACCACCTCCACCTGCCTCCATGCCTCTTACAGTCACTGACAATGCCCTGAAGAGAGAGAGAGGGGGGGGGGGGGTTAAAGGAGGCAGAAAAAGGGATGGACAGATACATAGATGAGTAGCACCACTAGCCTCTCTACCTCTGTTAGGCTTACCTTGCCCAGAGAGAAATGAAGGGGGGAAGAGATGGAGGAGGCAGAAAGAAGGACAGACATGTAAGATAGATGAACAACACCACTAAGTCCCACCTCTACCTCTCTGTCTCTCTCCTCTCCGTCCAGCAAGACTCCGTCAGCCCACGGCGGAGGAGGCTGAGCCCGTTGGACACGCTAACCCATACGCCGTCGTGTCTTCGTAGAGTCTTTTGAAGTTTTGAATTTTACACTGGAGAGTGCAGATGACGTGCAGATCTGGGCTGAGGTTTCCCAAAAGCATCTGACCACTAAGATCATTGTCTCATTAGGGCCCCTTTATCAATATTTCCCCCCACCCCCCCCCAAGAGCATTGAAAGACAGCGAAAGACCAAAAGTGCTGAAAATATGTGCAAAGAGTTGGAATGACAGCCTGATATCTGAAATGTGTTTACATTTAAAAAAAGCTTTCCACACATGTTTTGTACATTATACCGAATAGACCCACAATGGAATTTTATTGATGATTTTATTGCTCAGAAGGTTTTGGGATAACCAGCCCTTAGCTGTAATTATGCACTATAACTATATACAGAAGCTGATTTGGCTTGTCATGAGTGCCTTACCAGGGACAGTAGTGTGGGTCTAATAACAGAGGACTGGACATGCATGTGCACAGGGAGAGTTTGGTCAGTTTTACAAGGTTTAAGTACAAAAACCTCTAATATCTTCCACAGCATCAACATGCTAAAAGTCAGCAGACGTAGAAGCAACATACTTCAATGGCAATGAACCAGGTTTGCCACTAAAAATGCCAGTGTCCAAACCTAGTCTATCCGAACCCTCTGGGTGTGAGGGTAACATGGAGACGCATCACTAACGTGGCTTCAGACGGAGTAAAAACAGCCACTGCACAATCACTGTTCCTACAAGTCTTGTGAAGGCAAAGGGGCAGAGAGAGCAACGTAATGTGAGATTCCTTTTTTTTTTAGTTCTCTTTTGTACATTTAGAGAAAGTCCTTGGTTAAAAGTCCTAACACAAGTGTGTCTCATACTACTGCACAGAACCCTGGTAGTATCCCAGCTGTGCCTTTTAGTGACCCTTATATGTGGAAGCACCTATGGCACCTGGGAAATGTAGGCCTGTGTCTTTCACCTCAGTACTCTGTGAGCGGCATAGCTGACCTCCAATGACATATGCAGTCCTGTGAAAACCCTGTATATACCCTGTTACCGTGAAACCCAGGAAATGATTCCCTTTGCCCTCTTTTCAAGAAACGGGACAAGAGGCCGTTTAGGGAATTAGAGGTTATTAGACAATCACTTTTTCAAAAGACACAAAATGAGAGCGCTGACACACACACACACACACACACACACACACACACACACACACACACATGCACAAGAAAGGCAGAGAGTTTGCTCAGGTGATGTTTTACACAATCAGCTAGTAGAGAAGTAGAGGACATGTGTCTGCCTATCTGAATAAGAATAAGAATGACTTCAATTTGCCACGTACACATTAGTACACAATCAGTGTGACCCGGTTAATTGGGGTTGACACGGTTACAGGACAGTTACACCACACAGTTGATGCAGGAGGTGCAGGACAAAACATAGCAAGACCTCACAGACACTGCAGACAAAATATACGGGAAAACAGTGATTACCAATTGACAGAGGCAGCGGGGCCTCAGTACAAAATACTCTGTTAGTCCAGCTGCCTCTTTGTCTGTCTGTCTGTCTGCCTGTCTGTCTGTCTGTCTGTCTGTCTGTCTGCCTCCCTGCATGTCGATACTGTCTGCCCTCGATACTCATTGGCTACCTGCCTGCCTCAACTCTGTCTACGGTGTCTTGATCTTTAGCTTTTCCCAGACAATCAACGTTTCCCCAGAAGCGATTTATACAAGAAGTTTCCAAATTTGTGTCATGGATGGAAGATTGAGACAAGAGGTCCATTCATCAACCCTAGCGTTACACTTCTTTGAATGAAAAGTGCTTTGTCTTGTCATTGTTGAGGTTGGTGACAGTATTCCACAGGCATCCCCTACCGTTTGAATTTTGCGGTTTCTTTTCAATAACCGCTTATTGGATCGAAGCTTGACTCAACAGAATTCTGCAACGTCTCCTATTGTGCCAGACAATCTGTTTCGCGAAGACCTCCTCTGTTTCAGTGAGTCTTTGAATGTGTAACACCCTGCGGGGGTCACATCGCATTTTGTTCCCCGTCTTGTCTTTTACATTTGGTTCAGCGCAACTTAAATGTACGAGGCTTGGAATCGTTTGGGTCTTCGCCCTCCAGTGTTTGACTTTTGACCGGATAGTGCCTCACATAGCTCATCACAGGTGTTTTTTATCTCAGTGTTTAGAATGGAGCAGAAGAGAGTTTGACAGTGGTGGGCTGTGTTTCCCCAAAACATGTTGAATGTAATAGTATCTGTGTTGCATCGTAAGTCAATGCAACACAGCAACAGATACTTGAATGTTCTCGGGAAGCCCAGAGCCCTAAAACGGTCTTGACCAGTGTTTCTCAAACAGCGTGTCATAGCATATTGATTACATTTTCAAAGTCAAACAAATGTTACATTGAATTAAAGCTAATGAAATTCACCTATAACCCCCCCCCCCCTCCCCTCCCCCCGAGTTAATGCAGTTTTCCTCCACACGCTTTGTTAGCGTGTGGCTCCATGAAGTGCTTTTCAAGAGTCAGTCTGTTTTGTAAAGAGAGCCCAGCGTCTTGATGATGTCATCGTTGTATTATAAGAGAATTGCTAATTTATCTTTGTAAGAATGTGACAAAATTTTTAAAACATGTTTGTTATTTAAAAAAAAACAACACTTTTGTATCAGAAGAAGAAGATAAATAAAAACTTTTTGGTTTTCAACATGGTGCCGCAACTGTGTGTGTGTGTGTACAGGCTTACATGCAATTGTAAGTGTGTGTGTGCTAATTACAATTACAATCTATACTACATCTAGAAAAATCAGATAGAAGTCAGATAGAATAAAGGTCAGGTGAGGGTGATAACCCACCAGCTCATCTCCTGTATCCTCTGTGTTGTCTGGGTTGAACAATACTGCCATCTAATGTCTGATGAGGTTTTAGGGCCTTCTCAACTAAGTTATCCAACCGCATCTAACCTCTAAAACCATTAACTGTAGAGGTCTTTGGAAACCTCTACATTATGGATGATCATTTGTAATCCTTTTCTGAGCTGATCTTTGGGTCAGGAGGACTATTTCTCCACAACCACTAAATCTGTTCTCAAGCCACTATGGAAAAACAGTGATTATACTGTATAAACATTACTATCAACTAAATTTCATCAACTATGAATCTAGCCCTAACCCTACCACTGTCACCACCACCACCACACACACAAAGAAACTTTCACACGCGCACACACACACACACACACACACACACACCCTCTCTCACTTCAAAATTAGTTGTAATTCGGTTTAGTTTGGTTTTACAATTGCACTTGAAGTATGTTAGGCTGTAATTTACCAGCACAAGGGTCGAACTGTATCCAGAGAAACTGATTAACTCTGTGCATACTTGTGTGTGTGTGTGTGTGTGTGTATGTGAGAGAGAGAGAGAGAGAGATAGAGGGAGAGAGAGTCTAAATATCTAAGCCTGCGGCTCAGATTGCCTTCCTGTAATTTACTTTGTGCTGAATTGAGTGTTTGTTTAAGAGCTCACTCAAAAGCCTGAGGTAAAGAGAAAGTGACAGCATCTCCTATTCTATTGTTTCCAGATGTGGCTACACACACACACACACACACACAAACACATACACACACGCGACTGCATCCCACATGCATGTGTCCAAATACACAAACACATACACACAGAGACACAAAGGGGAGGAGTAAATGCTCTCAGAATGGTGGTTGTGGTGTGTGTGTGTGTGTGTGTGTGTGTGTGTGTGTGTGTGTCGATAGCTCTACTGATCAACCCATCTCATTACTACTTCCTCCCAAGTTTTCAATGAATGCCACTATGTCATTGTATCTCCAGGCCTCTCGCTTCATCATCAATTCTGCGGTAAAAACATTAAAAAGTTGTCACACGTCGTGAGGACATTCTAGGAGGTGAGCATCGTCTCTTAACTAAGATTCATTCCAGCTAACCCTAAACCTCCCTGCTACAGGCCTAACCTCAAACTAACTATAGTTCAGGACTTCTGCTCTTATGGTGACATTCGGACACCACCAGATCGTAAAAACAGAAATCACATGCACACTCAATGATAGATTGATGCTGTCAGAGCGCGGCATGTTCCTTTTTTTTAAAGTTGAAATATTTAGGAGCTCCATTAATATTCCTTGGACTGAGTCCTGGGAATGCATATTCAGAGCTCCCTTGTGTGCATGCATGTGTGTAAGTGTTTGTTGAAGAGAGAGAGTGTGTGTGTGTGTGTGTGTGTGTGTGTGTGTGTGGTTTTGGGGGGAAAGGAGAGTTATAGAGAGATACAGTGACATTAGGTCGAAATAAAGACATCAAGACAGAGAGAATAAAAACAAAGAAAAAGAGAAGAAAAAAGAAAAAGAAACAGAGAGACAGAGAGAGGGAAAGAGAGAGAGAGAGAGAGAGAGAGAGAGAGAGAGAGAAATCTGTCATCCCACAACACCAGAATGCTGCAGCTGTTCCCTCTCAACAATGTTGAAATCGTTTTCCCATAATGCTCAGGGTCTATTCAGTATGGATAGGTTGGAGTCCACCACTGGGGATTCTGGGTGACGCAGTTGTCTTGGCAAATTCAGAGCTAGGAGGATTTAAAAATCCCACTCCTTGATCCAAACAATTAATCAAGTTGCCCTATGAGGACTGAAAACCAAAAGCCCAGCCAAGAGAGACAGACGTGGATGGGGGTGAAAAGGATGTGAGTTACAATACAACGGGGTGAGAGAGTTTAAAATGCTTATTTTAACAGTACATCCACAATGTGATCTGATATGCTTGAACAATAATGAATGTGGCTTTAAAGTACAATGAGGAAATGTTGGAAATCCTGTATGGAGGACTTTGATTAAGACATATTTGGGTCTTTTCTGGCTTTGAAAGGAAAACCTGGAGCATGCAAAGACCTAATGGTCTGGGTGTTTAGTGATCCAGTCTATCAAATGGCAGGGTTTTAATGTGCATCATTCTCTTTCATGTAGGGGGAAAGAAAAAAAGAAACCTGAATGTCTTAATACTGGATTTTCCACTTCAAAATTCCTGTCCTTCACAAATTCATAATATCTCACAACCATTCCTTCCTTAATAAAACAACATAGTGATCCATTTGCCTGAAACTAATAACACATGTTAACACAGATGATGATTTTGTGTGGATGTTAGTTTGTACTAACTCTTGTACGACTACAATGCCAAACTTCATGATAACCTCCCCAAATTCCACCAAAACAGTAACACATCGTCACCACTAGATGTCACTCTGTGTCCAGACCTGCTTTGTCATTCGGACTAGACCAGGGCTGTTCGACTATGGAGGGCCGAGAGTCTGCAGCTTCCAACCAAACACCACAGCAGGTGATTCCACTGATTACTTCCTCCTCTGTGTGCTAATCAGTGAAATCACCTGCTGTGGTGTTTGGTTGGAACCTGCAGACCCTCCATGGCACATGGTTGAACAGCCCTGGACTAGACTAGTATTCACTCTACAGGGAAGACTCAAGGTGACATTTATTTTTCTGAAATTTTTGAAGTTAGGTTGGTCTTCTATAGTTTTGAACAACTGAGCATGAATTTAAAGATCAAAAGAATATCCAAATTCAGAGAAACTTACAAACCACATTATTACATTATGCCAACTTCTAATACATACTTCTCTCCCCCCACATTATATTACTATTGTATAAAACAATTGCATTAGGCAGAATAAAATCCTGTATTGGCTTATTATAGGATAGTTTCTCAGTACAACAATGAGCTAAAGAGAGCACGTGATTTTAGGTTAAGATGTCACAACAAGTGCAAGTGCAGGTGAATATTTAAAATGGCCAGATGCAACCAACGGGACAGCCAGTAGGCACAACCAATAAAGACAGTTGAGTTCTTATATTTTATTAAGTTTTGGTTAATAAACAAATAAGAAAGTACACACAGACATATGAAATGTGTTACATCTGGAAAACAGATTTCCATACATCTTAATAAGGTAGTTAAAAGGCGTTTAGAGGACCAGAGGTGTTTTATCACAGGTGGTAGCAAATGTGTCTCCGTGTGTACGCATGGTACCATGTGTTACCTTAGAGGATGGTAATAAAGACATAGTGATTCCATGTCGCCCCAACAGCCATTCTGTATGTCAACGGTTCAATACAGTCACAGGGCTGGCACACACACACACACACACACACACACACATACAGTTGTTTATGTGATAATGTACAATGTTGAAATTGTACTGTCTTTAAGGGAAACGCCAGCATGCAACCATTACTGAGGGTAACTAAATAGACACTAAAGTGTAAAAGCAGGTTTGGTATATGTTTACCTGGCATTGTTTAGTTCAACTCACTCAACTCACAGTTCAATTGCTTGTTTCCACTGCTTTTTTATTGTGTCTTTATTGTGCTTTTATTCGGCAATCAACACCTTGCCCAGGGACTACAGTTGAAAACTAGCTACCCAGCTAAAACTGGCACATATACAGAAATGTTAATTGATATGCATTGTCCCTGTACAACTAAACGTATTAAACTAAACTAAACAAGGGCAAAATAAATGCATTGCTGTCATGATGGGCCGCTCTCTTCACGGATGCCAATAGCCTCATCTGCAGGGCACGAGTGGTCACTGAACGGTTTGATGAACATGAAAATGAAGTGAACAGAACCTCAAAGCTGTTCCAGTTTCCAGATCTCAGACAAATGAAAGACCTTTGTGTGTTTTCCACTACCCCATCACTGCATGACAGAATTTCCTCCGACAGACACTTAAACAGTCATTTCCACAGGGTCAAGCCCAGTGCGTTTCCATGGCTTGTTCAAAAGCAAGGGGCTTCGCATAACCGTGTCTGAGCAGAGTCATGATGAAGCGTCCCATACAGGAAGAGTCAATCAAGAGTCAATTTCCTGCCGGAGGATCATGGGTAGCAGCAATGCCCAGCCAGCTACGCGGTTGGGAAAAGATGCACAGAGCCAGTTCATCATTTCTGTTGCATCTCTACACTTGTTCTCCCTCACAACTCTCCTGACTGCTTTGTTGATTGTGAAAATACACATGGCGTCCGTTACGCCGCTGGAGTTGGCGCGTACGCTGGCAGATACTGGCGTGAGCAAATACTACATGTATACTTTAGCTTCATCACCAATTTCCTGCAGTGGAGCGTTGACTCCTTGCAATGGAGAAAGGCTGGAGGAGAGAGGGGGGAGGGTGGGAGAGAGAAAGAGAGAGTGGGGGAATAAAGAGTGACAGAGAGGGAAAGAAAAGGATTAGGGGGGGAAATTATAGGAAGAGAAAGAAAGAGAGCGAGAAAGGGATGGATGGGGGAGTGTAGGTAGAGAAAAAGTCACGGAGAGAGAGATGGGGAATAAATGATCCCATTGTTTTTCTCAATCAGAGAGCCTGCTTGGCAAGACAAACGACTGGAAATGACTCATGCAAACATCATCTATTTCCAAGAGTCTGTCTGGGTTTGTTTCCTCTCAGCTTTTCTTGTGCATCTGAACTCACACAGAGTAGCCCACATAGACTTTACATAGATAGAAGGAACTGACATCGTGTTTGTGTGTGTGTGTGTGTGTGTGTGTGTGTGTGTGTGTGTAATTCTTCCCTATATTCTTACCTTCACAGACAGGACAGCTAATCTTACAGACAGACACGACTCTTCTCAGAAAGACAGGGAGGTCTCTCTGCTTCTTTGTGTTGGAAATTGAATTTGAGCTGTCAAATACCTCACAGACAGTTTGGTATGTATTAGTGATTACTGACGAATTGCTCCCCACCCCAAATAACATCACAGAATCCCCCTTATGGTCCCTGCCATGATCAGATGTCCAACCCTGATCTAAATGAATCTGTATGAATCTGTACTTCTGTTTCTGTCTCTCTCCTTCCTGTTTACACTCTCTCTCTCTCTCTCTCTCTCTCTCTCTCTCTCTCTCTCTCTCTCTCTCTCTCTCTCTCTCTTGAATAGTGAAGCAATAAACCTTCAGTCTTTGATTAACCCGGCATCTCTTCTACAACCAGCTGGGCAGTTAGCAAACCAACAAACTAACCAAACTGTGTGTGTGTCTGTGTTTGGTGTCTGCACATCTTCTATAGCAGCAAATGTTGTGCATGTGTGTGTGCTGCACTGTGCATCTTGGGACTTGTGTTTGTGAGTGTGTGACTGTTTACCTACGGATCAGCGACTTTGCACTAACAGTTTTAAAGTAAATTGGCTATCTGAATAGCAATGAGACAATTAGCTGAAGCCTGTGATCCGGAGCTCAGTGAGTCCTGCTTATTAGATCTGGTCCAACAAACTACAGCTGCACTGCTGTCACGGAGATATGGAAATCAAGGGACACACACACACACACACACACACACACACAGGCACAGGCAGGCAGATAAATAAAGAAACAGAATACAGAGAGAAAGAGGGAAAGAGGTCTAGAGGGTAAATGATAGCGACTAACACACACATGAACTCAGTCCTACCTACATGGGAGAAGGCCAAGAGGGAATCCACTACAGAATCCATTGCAGATTACCGATGACCTGCTTAAAATGATTACCAGTAACTTCATCCATTACATTACTCATTGATATAATGTGATTTCCTTTAGTTACCTTTGGACTAGCTTGTCCCCCAAAATCTACAGAATAATAACTAAAGCAGAATAACATTTTTAGACTTCATGTGAAATGATGTGAACAGTTTTGTTCTTCTTTATTGAAGTTAAAGGCGTTGAGTATTTTTTCCACCAGTTTACTATATCTTGTATACAATACGGCCTACTTGTGTTTGTATTTGACATACACGGGCAGATACAGCCAGTTCAGAGAGGTTACATAGCCCATATAGTGCAAACCAATTATGTGACCCACATTTCTTGTCATTGGGTTTATTTATGATTCTCATTCACATTCACCACAAGTCTTAATGTTTAGTGGAAGAAATCACATTGTTAGTTGTCTAGCTTTGCCTGTTTGCTGTGTGCCAACCCTCTAGCTAGCTGTGGCAATGTGGCGACAGAACTCACAACCCGTCGATGCCGAGTGAAATATAGGTTTGGAATTGGGGACATGCTTATAGAGCTATTTTTAACCCATGGCACATATCCAGCAGGCCGTTTTGATAAGCATGTCATAATAATTGCCTCAGGAAATGCAGTAGGAATATTATTGGCTCTCTTTTCACTTGCACTTTGTAACAGTTATGAAACTGGGTAAGACGAGGAAAATGGTTCACAAAATAAAGTTTCAGAGAGTCAAGTAGTCTAACATGTTGGTTTGAAAACCTTGAAAAATTTAAGATGCAGAGAAACAGAAGGCTTATAAACCACACTGAAACCAGGGAAGGGTAGAGAGCGTAGGGGAGGAGGAAATGAGCGAGGGAGAGAGAGGGGAGGGGAGGAGGAAAGGAGCGAGGGAGAGAGAGGGGAGGGGAGGAGGAAAGGAGCGAGGGAGAGAGAGGGGAGGGGAGGAGGAAATGAGCGAGGGAGAGAGAGGGGAGGGGAGGAGGAAAGGAGCGAGGGAGAGAGGGGAGGGGAGGAGGAAAGGAGCGAGGGAGAGAGAGGGGAGGGGAGGGGATGAAAAGAGGAGATTGATGAGGTCTATCATTCTCCATTAGTGATGGCCAGATTACATTTCTCATCCCTAATGAGACAAATATTACCAACCCCACCTTACACACACACACACACACACACACACACGCACAAACGGACACACACACATGCTCGCATACACAGTCTTATGCACATATCCATGCCATGCACGCATACATTATTAATCACTGTCTGTGTGTGTGTGTGTGTGTGTGTGTGTGTGTGTGTGTGTACAATAGCTCATAGCAGCCCCCGACCTGTTCACATCACACATAACGACATCACTAATTGCCCAGGGTGTGTTTCACCAAGCCAGATAAGCCAGACTTATTCAGCCAGTCTGGTTAAAGGACTATACCGACGTTTTGGGGAAATCGGCCCGTTAATTCACCCTTCATGTGGCGAGAGGAATGGCAGAAAAACCAACACCAACTGTGGATCACTAAAAGGTCTATCTTCTCACGCTAGATCACACTAGTCGCCTACAGGCACTCAGGACAGCGATATCTACCAGAGACACAAGAGATGATTTTTGGTGGTACTCTTGTGGTGACATGTTGAGCAATGAACTTCTGCAACTGATGCATTGAGCCAGACCTGCAGCTGTTGCACCAGTTGCACCAGTAATTCTCATGTATGCACTCTGCAAATGATTGCCAGGTTGCAGCTCTCGCTTTATTCATGACAGCAGTGTTGTTTTTGGCAATAATGTGTTGTTAGTACATGGTATGCTCTTTGGGAGTATTCTCTGCCTGCGTTTGAATTGCGGGAGAGTGTGTGTCACTTGAATGCCCAAGACAGACTTTCATTATAGGAAATCTTTGTGGAACAGAATTAACCCCACACTACAATATTACACCACCTGAAGTGAGGCTTTCTTCTTCTTCTTCTTTCTGCTTTTCTTAGCCACCTTTGTGAAATACCCCGTAATTTCCGGTCTTAGGTCATTAGGAAAAATATTTTCTGTGTTAGAGTTAGCATTAGCATTGTGTGTAAAACCACATACTGCTGGAGTGTGTAGATGTGTGTAGTAGATTATGATGATACACCAGGAAGTGATCCTTTCTATCCATTCTAATTCTATGATAAATGCCCATTCATGAGCGATCCTGGAGACATTTTTGCCTCTTGGACCAGTTTTTCCTCTTCTCCCTGAGCTAAGAGGGTACTGGATGTAACTGGGGGACTTACAGAGTCTTAACTGGATTCAGAAGAGCAGGAAGGAAATCAAAATCGGTTGGTCACTGGTATATTTTTCCATTTGGGGGTTTACAATGATTGAATCCACACAGCCAAGAGAGTCCAAGAGAAGAGAAGAGGCCAACATGCAACAGAATGTGAGCTTTGTATGGAAAAAAAACACAAGCACAAGCACACACACACACACACACACACACACACACACAGAGAGGCAGGTGATCAGTCTTACTTTATTGTAACAGCTGGGGAGCAGTCTGCAAAATCAATGGTTAATGTAAATGTCAGACGAGGCTTTAATGTCAAGAAAATGCACACTCATTCTCACTTGTCTCCATCTAACCGAGGTGGACACACAGAGACGCACACATGCACGCACGCACACACACACACACACACACACACACACCCAGGTTTGTACACGCTATTAAATGGTCTGAAGTTGACTGATGGCTATACATGTTGTCCTTTGGTCTAAGTGTGATACTCACATGTACGCCCACTAATCTGTGACTACAGCAACGCTATTCTCCTTTTCGTGTCCTCTCCCTTTCTCTTTCTTTGCTCCTGTTCCTCCTCTCATCCCTCTTTCGCCAGTATTTTCTCTTTCCCCCTACCTTCCCAGCAATGCCGCCAGCCTCCCCTTCCCCTTTCCTTCCATCATCGTAATCCAAATGTTCTTTCTTACTTCTACCATGCCCTCTTTCCCCCTCTTCTCCTTCCACTTTTATTTTTATTTTCCCTGCTTTACCCCTCTCCTCTCCTCTCCTCTCCTCTCCTCTCTCTCCTCTCCGTTACCCTCTCCCTCCACATTTGTAATCCCCACATGCTCCCATCCTCTCCTTCCACCGCATCCTCATTCCCACTCCTTCCTCTCCATCCCTCTCTCCTCTCATCCTTCCTCTGAGGACTGGTTAAGGCAATAATCTGTCTTCCACTTGCTCACCACTGATTGGTTCCACTGGGAAATGGCAGCGGGAAGACAGGTGGAGAGACGGGGCATTGGAGCAACAGAGAGAGAGAGAGAGAGAGAGAGAGAGCGCGAGAGAGAGAGAGAGAGAGAGAGAGAGAGAGAGAGAGAGAGAGAGAGAGAGAGAGAGAGAGAGAGAGAGAGAGAGAGAGAGATCAGTGCATCCATATGTTCATGTGTTTAAGAGTGTGTGTGTGTGTGTGTGTGTGTGTGTGTGTGTGTGTGTGTGTGTAGACAGATGGTGAGAGCATGAGAGGAGATATTAAGAGGCCGCTGAATATAAATTGTTACATTAGAGTGAATGGAAAAGACATTTCTGGCCCTCTTACAAGACAAATTCAACTTTTTTTCTTGTTCTGCTGCCTGTTTGGGTCCGACTGGCACACACACACACACACACACACACACACACACACACTCGCTGTCTCTCTTTTTTTTATTTCTCTCTCTCTCTTTCCATGACCTCTCAGAGGTTGCATGTATTATGTATGAATGTGGATGGGAAGCAAGAGCGGGTAGTTTGAGTGTGTGTGTGTGTGTGTGTGTGTGTGTGTGTGTGTGTGTGTGTGGTGTGTGTGTGCTGGGCAGTGTAGTGTGACAGATTGGCTGCAGACTCTCCAGTCTAAATCCCCCTCAGACAGGTACATGGCTTAGATAGATTCCTGAGATATATGAGAGATGTGTGTGTTCAAGCACATCCACGCAAGACTGTTCATGTGCATCTACACATAATGAATGTGTTTGTTTGTGTGTGTGTGTGTGTGTACCCACGTGCATAATATATTTGTGTATGTGTGTGTGGCGTTGTCCGGTCTGCCTCCGGTGGGGGTTTTACTAACCAGCTGTGCAGCAGGAGAGCTCATTCCAGTCCCCTGAGGCTTCCACACTAACTCAAGTAGAACAGTAATTACTCATTGTACCTGCGTTCACTGTCAACACAACTATCCCCCAAGTAAACGTAGCACTTGACTTCCCAGGTGCATAAGTGCTGAAGAAATTGATGTTTTCTACCAGGTGCATCCATTGTAACAAGGTATTAATGGATAATCCCAAATACAATATTGCTCATGTATGGATGGATTCACTTATTGTCAGATTAGTTGTTCTCCCTCTCGGCCTCATCAATCCAATTTCCTTTCTCTCCTCCAGTGTTATTTTCCTCACCCAGTCACTGTCATATTTCTTAATAATATGAGGTGTTGAATCTCATCTCGTTAACTTTGTGTCCCGTTGTACCTGACAGTTGTTTACCGGCTTTGCCAGGAGGGATTTACCGGGAGCCCCTCGCCCCCGCTCCGTCAGCTCAGTTCTGATAATCAGACCAGACACCGCCGCTACCGGGTGAAATGGCCGTGGATCACCATGGCGATCAGCTCTGTCGGTTCTTCCTCATTCTGTTTTTAACAACGAACTTCTTCTCACTGCGTCTTAAAAGGCTTATTTGGCTGAAAAATATTGATTTAAACTGTTCTAATGCCTGAAGCAGCAAAGTAAAGAAATCTGATTCCCACCAACATTTTTTAAAAACATCATTTTTATAACAATTGAAATGTGAAAATAAGGCTATGGTATCCACTGGGCTACGGCTATATATAAATAGTGAACAGGGGGTGATGATCACTTCACCAGTTGCTGAGATTTGGCTTCCAAAACTCACAGTCTGGCCTATTCTCTATTTTGGGAAAAAACAAACAAAAACTCCCCCATCACATCACCCCCCCACCCACCAAGACGCTTTGTTCTGAAGCCAAAAGACCAAATAACAAAGCAGTATTATTACTACAGTATTTCACATTGTGATATATTACCCTTCACTAGATGTTTCTGTTGGATCTCTGTTCTAATTAACAACTTACTCATCTCTGCTGTGAGAATGACGGGCCACTGTGAGCCGTGCCAGAGATCTATCGCTGTTGAAACTCATTGGTCGCTAATAGTCGATAAAAGTCAGAAATTAGTTAATGCCCCTTTAACACACATTTGAAGGAAAGACTGAGGGGAAACAACAGTTTATCTGTCCATCATCCCTGTTGTTTACAAATCACTCGCTGCTGTTAAAATCATACCGAGGGGGTAATGGATGAGATAATAATAATAATTTCTGTGAGGTCTTACTGCTGTTGTGAATTGAGATGAGATAAATACTGGCTTACTTTCATAATGATCAATTCCAGGCATCAGTACAGTATTGATGTGTATTGTGTTGACACCCAAACCCATCTTCAGGAGTCACTCTGGCCCGTTGTCAGACTCCTTCAGAGCGTAATGATACCTTCACCACTGAAAGAGCTATTTCAAAGGCTTCCAGTCTGTATTGCCTCCATCATATTACACATCAGTATGTTGAAAATTGAAGCCTTTGTTAAAATGAGGGGATCATCATATTTTTAAAGACAACCTGAATGTCAGCTGAGGGCATAGTCAGCTTTACAATTTCATGACAGCAAACCAGGCACGTAGCCAGGTAGGAGGTTTTCGGGTCTGAACCCCCCCCCCCCCCCTCCCCCCCCAGAAATCCCCACGGTCTGTCTGAAATTGCACCAATAATTATTTAGTTATCGTTTTGATTATTTGTCACCGCCCCTCTAGCCTACTCCTGTGACTCTGCATCTATCGTGATTGACAGGCGTTAATTTGCTTCCAAACATGATATATCTTATTGGTCTGTTTCGTAAAACAAATAAAATCACACGCTTTTGATTGGCTCAGGGGTCTGACGAGTCAGCTAAGCAACCTGCCACCGGTTATGCTAAATGGTCGATTCTTAGCTCTATAATTTGCTTTCCAAAAGCAATGGAGCCACAAGCTACTTGTAAAGCAGGTAAGAGCAGTAAAGTTAATATTCGTAAAATCAGTGATTTCTTTTGTTTCAACGTGTCCCGACTCAAAAAAGAACATTACAGATGACCCGGTCACTAACGTTACCGATTTTCCGGAGCAAGAGTTAGCACAAAAAAGACGATTGGACCTGCTTTTATAAGGTACTCAATTATCGTTCATTAATACGTTGACATTTACCGTATGGTTGGGTATTAGGCTATAGTATACAGAGTGGGAAAATATGTTTCTGGCTACGGGCCTGCAGCAAACCCTGCGAGTGTGTGGGTATGTGCATGTATGTAAAGGACAGTAGCGGAGGGATGCGCTGTGCCCCTGGCGCCCTGCAGCAGGAGCCCCTGGCACTCCATCAAAGACAACAACATGGAGAGAGACAGAGAGAAAGACATGAAAGCGAGACGGGGCGATGGAGACGACAGAGGGCTTATGTTACGAGGCATATGGCCCGTGTGAGGAAACAGATGTTTCTGTGTGGAGGGGTGAGGTGGCTGCTCAGACTTCCTGTTGCGTCTGCTATTGGAGTCCCCGGTGGGATGAGTAGACAGCTGTGTGGAGAGGCTGTAGGGACTCTCAAAGCTCATCCAACCTTTCTCTAATGATATACTCTCCTCTCCATCTCTGACCTGAATATCTCTCCTCTCCTCATCTCCTCACAACCACGATCAAATACATCTCGCAAAACGTTGTGCACCCATGATTCATACTATACCTACGCATGTCCAGCCACGAAACCCTTCAGTTAAGGTTAGTGTAAATAAGGAAAACATGATTCACAGCAGAAAGCTTCTCTGCAGGAGTTGGGACGTGAACCCAGGTGGCTGGAGTTGAAGGCAGGTGTGTCCACCCATCGGCCACTCTGCCCTCCATGCCATTTGTTTCCACTGTGCTATTTCAGTTTGAAACTAGTGCCTGTTTCAGTCATGTCAGTCACAATTCATAGAATATATCATATCAAATTCTGCTGGATTCGCTTTCGCAACTATAACTACAAGCTTGATATGAGAACGGGCTGCCTCTCCACACCTCACTTCTACCATTCTTCCTGAAGTCCTCATACGTTTTCATCTCCTCTCCCCAAGTCCCCTTTCCACTCCTTTCTTCTCTTCTATTATTCACTCTCTTACCTCTCTTTTGTCAGCCTCTTGCCTCTGCTGTCCTCATATAACTTCGACTGTACCGGCGGCTCAGCGGGTGTTAAGATGTCTGACCAAATCACCAGGGATCGTGAGTATACACACACACAGTCATCTCAGACAGAGAACAGACAGTCAGTCTAGTGACTGCTGGATTCTGGTGGAATCCAGCAGACTGCTGGAAGTTGCTGATCTGTCACTCTGGTGCCAGGACAACAGCCTCCTCCTGAATGTCACCAAAACTAAGGAGCTGATTGTGGACTTTAGGAGGACACAACAACAGAGGACGTACTCACCACTGGGGATTAATGGGAATACTGTGGAGAGGGTGAGCAGGTATAAATACCTGGGAGTCAACATCACCGAAGATCTGACATGGTCCACACACACTGACACTCTGGTGAGAAAGGCGAGGCAGCGCCTTTACCACCTCAGGCAGCTGAGGAAATTCAAAGTCTCCCGGAGGATCCTTCAGTCCTTCTACTCTGGAGCTGTAGAGAGCATCCTGACAGGAAGCATCACTGCCTGGTTTGGCAACAGTCTCGCTCAGACAGGAAGCTCTGCAGAATATTCTTCGTCCAAGCGCACTATGGAATTACATCCCAAACACCCATGATTATACTAACACGAGGTCAGCAACCAAGAACCTCAGTTAGGTTATGTAAAAAGGAAAACTATTCACCCAAAAGCTCTTAGGGTTTGGACTGAACTCGTGGCGGCAGTGAAGGCGGCTGTAGTCACGCCATGCCACTGACCCACCATGAATCTGAGCCGCTTTCTTTCATTTGAACTATGCCTGTTCGTCAATTCTGATCCAACCATGGAATACACATCAAACTACAAACTCGGTTTAAGACGCTTTAAGACAAATATCAGACATTTTTTTTAAATTCCAGCTGGCTACTTAACTGGCTACTTGCCAAAGTGGTTGGTAGAGCTGAAATGTACCAGCTTTTGGCAGGTGGAGGGTATTAATTTCTCACCATGGTAGACAGACTGAAAGCAGCCCTCCCACCGGTGTGAGTCAAGTGGCAACCAAAAACCAAATTGAATAGTGCCAGTGAAAAGATACGGACTGTTGCTCACAATATAAAAGTATATCTATTTAATCCACAAAGTTAATAACATTATTTTGTGTTTCATGTTGAAGCCGTCCATTGTATAGGAGAAGAATCACACCTTGTTTTCTGCTCCTGGAGTAGTACAGAAAAAACTCTGGGTGGGGGAAGTGAGAAAGCCCCTGAGGAAAGCTTTGATCGCTCAACTCCTCCAGTACAGCTCCTCATCGCTGCCAACAAGACTGTTGCTTTCATATCACAACAGCCTGTAACATGCCAGGGCTCAAGGTAGTTTTAATTAACTTCAATTTGACTATGTTTAACATTATTTTGTGAACATATCACATTGGAATGAAACTCAGCACATATTTTTCCTCACCGAGGCAATAAGGCAAGACATACAGCACGAAAAAAGATTCATCAAATGTGCAAAGGAGCCCTGATCAGACACAGTGGCGGCTGGCCAATAGAGGGCGCTAGGGCGCCGCCCCACCACTCCCCACATCCTAGACTTCATAGAGTGGTGCAGGGATGACGTATTTTTGTAGGCCAACCCGAAACTTAGCATCGCCCTGGTTCCCTCGACAAAAAAAGCCAATGGGATTTTTGCATTGGATTTTGGATTATTGCAGAAAATAAACTCTGTGGCAAACAAAAGTTCATAATACTTTTACATAACACGTTTTCTTCAGCAAGATAATCTTCACAAATGAACACCATTTTTATGATTTTTAAAAAGCTAACGTTAGGCTATAAACAAACTATACCACGGTCGCATGACTTCAACATCACCACCACGAACAATACTATAAATTGATAAATCTAGAAGTTGGAAAGTTTGAGTTAGAATAGTTTGGAGGAGCGCGAGTATAAACACAACTAGAGGCTGTAAAGGCGGACTAGTGAGGAGATGAGTTACCGTGTTCAGCGTGATGCGTTCAATGTCCCCGACAACCTCTGTAGTCTCATTTGGCCACTTGTTAGCAACCGCCTTTTTTAAGACACGTAAAAGCTTCAAAATTCACGAGTGGGGTATTTACTAACGTATTTTATGTCGTAGAACAAGACGTAAAAACCTCTTAAGCTTGTGTTAACCACAGACCTTATATCAGGCATCTAACCAAAAACCCATTCAAAAAACCCATTGACTTCGAGACGAGGGAACCGGAAGTAGAAAAATGCTAACTTCCTTCCTGGTTTTAGGACTCATTCCTGCACCACTCTATATACTCGGTCGTTTTCAAGGAGCTGGTTTAGTAGGAAGGCTTGGCTAACTGTATGTAGTGACACCAATGCTTTATTTTGCTTTCCCTGCATCCTTTTTCAAACGACAGGTCTCAGACCCAGCATGGATTCAGACAGGTTTGAATGATTTAAACCACATATCAGAAAAAACAAAAGCAAATGTTTGGGAAAGTAAACATAGCTGCTCAGCTCGATGAAGGCTACAGGACAGGGATCTGTGAGCATAATGAAGAGGTTGACAAAAACAGGCGCATCCTGTCTAAAATAATAAACTGTGTCAAGTTCTGTGGTGCCATAGAGTCATTGAGAAATCTGCATCTCTCAAGGAGAGAAGGGCAAAATTTATGTACAAAAAGTTGAAGCCACAAGGTGGCAAAGTCATATGGCTTTGAGCCAGTTCACTCAGCGTTTTGATGGCACTGGGTATTTCAAATGTAATACCATATATATATATTTTTTTCTTAAATATTATTTTCTATTAGGTCTTACTGTGTTCATAATTTTCTGCCATTGTCTCAGGGTTTTGTGTTGTCAGATTTCTTTCGCACTTATCGAGGCACTTTTCGCTTACTTTAGTCTTTCACCATAACAAATTGTAGTATAAAAGATAATTATTATAAAGAATTTGCACTAATTGAAATACCTTAACTTACCTTAACTAATCACGTTTCATTATAACAAATGTTCATTCAGCTCAGCAAATACAAATGAAGGCCTTTTCATTTTTTTAAACACACTGATGATACCTTAGATAGATTTTTGGTATAGCCCCCCCCTGGAGAGAAATGCACCAGCCGCCACTGATCAGACATTATTTTCCTTTTACCCATTCTCCATTTCTTCATCTTGTATCCCTTTGCCCTTGTTTCTTTCTCCTTCCTTTCCTCTAATGTGGACTGATGAGTGTGGTGTTGGGTCTCAGGTGGTCCTGTGTGTTTGTCCTGTTGCTGCCTCATTCTCTCTCTTGGGGATAGAGATTGTCTCTAATAAAGCCATAAATCACATTGCGTGTTTATGTGTGCGAGCGTGTGAGGCCGGGAAAGGAAAGAAAACGAGAAAGTGTGTGTGTGTGTGTGTGTGTGTGTGTGTAAATGGTGGTACTATGCACATGGAAAATAAGCTTTTTGCCACTTTCATATCCAATAATAACTTATACAGGTCTGTTCCACAACCACGACCACCTTAAAATACACGAATGTACATGTAAAACCTAGCTGCCACATACTGCCAATCCCTGTATCAAAAGGTTAGTCGGTCAATTTGAGCATGAAATGTCTTAAGTCCATTGAATTAATTCAAAGCCCACAGAAGGACGACAAGGATCCTTGTGGTTAGAGAGACTGTCATGTAACCAGAAGATTACAGGTGCAGTGTGTCATCAACACCACCAACCTAAGCCCCGTTGAACCGTCCTTGAGCAAGACACTGAGCCCTACCTGCTCACGGTAAGTCGCTCCAGAAGAGAGTGTCAGCTGAGTGGATGTAAATATAAATACGGTGCCAAGCACTGTGATTACGGCCAGGACCTGGGAAAAGGAAGAGAGACAAGGGAGACGTGTTGCGACTGATGCAGGTCACATTCCACGGCCTCGCATGTGATGTGTACTACTGAGAATATACCAGGCCGTGATCAGTTCCCATGAGCTGCTGGTGTTACCATAAGCCAGACTAGAGGGTCAGGGTTAGGCTCTTTACTGCTCTTTCCCTCAGGCACATGTTAGACAGAAAAACACACCACATGCATTCTTTCATATGCAAGCATCCACTTAAAGGAGAATTCCAGGGATTTTTTTTTTTTGCAGGAAGAGGATGGTGGAAACATAAATCAGCGTTGGAGACATGTGTTGGAGGACTTTAGAGTATTTGTTTTTTCCCAAAGATAAAAAACAACAATGGTTCGTTTTTGCGCAAATGTTCCTCAAAATGTTGAGGAAGACTTTGCGCAGCTTTCATAGAATACCTTTGTCAGGTTTCTACCGTCCTCTTCCCGCAACAAGTGAACCCTCTCGCTATAGACTACCTTTGTCCACCGTCCATTTCAGAGCGGGACTTCTGCTTGAGCTAGACTTTAGTTTTCTGGTTAAAAAAGGTCTATTTCTGTAGCGATCCTTTCAGTAATGTTGTCAGACACTTGTCAGACACACGAATAACAATCTGAGCCTGTCAGTGGCAAAATCAAGCACTTTTAGTGGACGTACTTTGACCGCGCGCACTTGCCCCAACAGGATTACGTTGCAGCCATTGAGCCCATTTCGCGACTGCCGACTGAGCCGATCTACTGGAGCAATTCCGAAACTTTTTGGACCTATTTTGCGATATAATAGCCGATTTTGTGGATATAGAGGCCAGGTTTAAAAATCCCAGAATTCTCCTTTAAAACACATGCACACGCACATGAAGACATACACACTACAGGTTAGTTTGCAGGTTGTAATAGACATGACAGTGGTAACCACCTACGAGAGTTTTATACATTTGCTGCCATTAGGAAGTCATTATTTACATTTGTTAACCTCAGGTGCACACACAATTTAGAGATCAGAGAGAGGCAGGAAATACATTTACTTCTTTGGCGCTCTATTGCTTTTTTTAGCAGGTTGCCAAGGTCTTTGTAGCTGTTGATCATTCATGTAGCTTTGAAACAACCTCTAGTGCCGATATCTCCTGGGATTCCAGAAATGCTCACGAGGCTGACTGGGCTAAGCGGCCTCAGTGTTTTCCCGGTAAAGCAGTAAAGCAGTGAAATAATGGGGTGTGTGTGTGTGTGTGTGTAGTGTGTGTGTGTGATAGAGAGAGAGAGAGAGAGAGAGTTACAGGCCTCTGTGGAGGGATATCCCACTACCGAGTCTATAGAGAGGACATTAAAGTGAAAATCCAAACACACACCGTGGTAATCTCACTCTCATTTATCACCTCTATTTATATCCAGTGGTCTGTTACAACTACCGTATAGAGGGGAAGAGCGAGAGAAAGAAGGAGGGGAGAAAGAGAGAGACAATGCAGGGAAAGAAGACAAGGGGGGGGGGGGACAGAGGAGAGAGAGATAGCCGAGAAAGGAAGGGAGGAGGGAGTGAGAAGAGTGGGAGGATATATTTGGACATGGAAAAGAGAACATGAGAACGAGAGAAAGCTAGCAACAGATAGAGAAAGAGACAAGAGAAAGACAGAGACGCAAAGAGACGGGAGACAGATACACAAAAAGGGGGAGGGGAGGAGGGAGAAAGAGAGAGGCAGAGAGGCAGAGACAACAAAGAGAGATAGAGAGAGGAGAGAGAGGTCTGTAGGATTTTGGGACAGCTAAGATGTTGTGGTACAAGACGACATCCTCTGTTGCCATGACAACTGCTGCCTCCATCACTCGGTCCCATGCTCACTCGCCCACACAGACACACACACACACACAGACACACACACACACACACACCACTCGAAAATGCCCTCAAACTCCCACACTGCCTGGCAACTTCCCTCCCATCCTCCCACCTTCCCTCTACCTCCCTCCTCTCCAACCTCCCACTCTCCATCCATCCATCCATCCATCCATCCCATTCTCTGTCTCCCACCTCCTCTTACATGATCCTACAGCACATCCATCCTGTCACCTCCTCTCGCGCCACCATCCCTCCTTCCCTGTACTCTGTCTTCCATCCTTATGATAACACGTCTAGCGAGTCCTCCTTTCAGTAACAGTAGTATTCATAGCAGTAGTCAGTAGCAGGAGTAGCAACAGTCGCTGGAGTAGCAGCAGTTTAAGTATTAGTAGTGGTAGCAGTAGTTGTCATAGTAGTAATGTTCTTATTATTATCATTTTTATTATTCCCGACATCCAGAAAGGTGAGAGACACTCAGCACACCCTCAGCACCAAGAGGAGGTTAGAGAAGGGATGGCAGGTCGGCACCAGGGACAGTGCTGCAGAGCAAGGCTGGGTGAAGTGTCACAGGAAGTCTATTTTCCAGTCCATGTGCTGCAGCCCGTTGGGACTTGGATCCGCCTGTGACCAATTAGCACACAGTCTTTTTTTTTTTATCCTGCCACTTTCCCGGAGACACAGAGAGCTCTGGGGGAGAAACAGCCACTATCTCTCCTCCACAGTTTCCCCCAGCGGTGGGTCACAAGGGCTTTGGAGTGGCTCAGTCCTCAAAACATTACATTTTGGAGACTGTAGAGGAATGACATGACAGATGCTCACTATTTCTCCATCCCAGGGAACCTGACAAGTCTTGGGCTCACTCTTTGCTTTGTCTGTTTTCCTACAGGCAGACTGAATGTCCGCTAAACCCTCAGACTTATTGATTGACAAATACCCCAGACCCACAGTTATCCATCCTCCCTCCCCAAACCCCAGAGGTTTATTAATAAAACATTTTTGTTCTTTGTCAAACTGCTTGTCTTGGCCTCTCATTGATCTCATCTCATTTCATGGTGAATCCGACCTCTCACACCCCTCCGGTTGCCACATAGTCAATACTCTATATGCCAAAAAGAGGTTGGCTGATTTTAACTGTTCTCATTTGACTGAAAAGACATAAAAAATAGGAAATATATGAATACACACACATACATGTGATCACATCCATGATTTTCATTGCAACCCTTCTCTGTGTTTAGTTTGGTAGATGGAGGGTGGTGATATGGAAAGCCAGACTAGGGTTTGACGAGATCAGTAAATCAAATTCGGCATAAGTGCATTTGATGCTTTTAAATTAACTACTGGGAACTTTCAGACACCTGAGCAGTTTCAAACTTTTAAGTGCCGTTATGCTAAAACGCTTGTCATTATACATTTCAATTATGCAGACAGTGCTTCCATTAAACTTCATTGTGCAGCAACTAAAGGTTTAATGGTGTTGCTGTGAGTCTTATTCATCATTTCAGTATGCATTTAAAGATTCAGCACTGGTCGGAAATTGAGGTTGAGGTTTTCTTTTGCATTTTATTATTATTTTATTTGTATTATTTCTTTTTCCAGAACATGAACATTGTATCTGGTTAGCAAGCCTAACCATGATTTAATAATGAAGCTTGGATTTGTAATGCTGCAATGCTAGGTTGTGCTCCTATGAAGATTACTTCATAGGTTATAGATGTAACTGGAATTTGGCAGATACACACATATAGCACACATATGCAGTGTGTGTGTTCGTGCTGCTGCAGTAGATTGTGTGTGAGTGTGTGATCAGAGCTGCATGTTGGTTGACAGTGTGTTATGTGCAGTGCTATACGGGCTAGATAGCGCTGTAAGGCAGGACTGACACCACAGAAAGAGTAAACAGCATCCACACACAGGCTCAAGAATAGTGTACACGCACACACACACACACACACACACACACACACACACACACACTTTTGCCCTTTGGCATGTTATTCTCTGCGTGAAGAATAAAGCTGTAGAGGTGAGGTTTACAGTATTTCTCAGCGAGGATTTTTAACCTCTAAATGCACCATTCACTATACATAATACAAGAAAGAGAGATTATATGAGAATGAGTCTTTAACAAGTATATTCACTGTGGTGTGGAGAAATAAACCCAAGGAGGAAAGAAAGTAAATTCATCTGCTATGGAAGGAGTACTGAAATGTTATGAGTATGAATACAGCTTTAGATTTGACTCAAGTTAGTGAGTAAATTGGAAATTACACAGGAGTAGCTTAATAAAAACACTCCACTACTTTTACTTACTTTTAAGTGAAAATCAGTCAAATAAAATTGTGTTCAAAAAACAATTTTCAGAAGGGAAACATGGTCGTAAATTGAATCACTCTTACAGTAAGAAAGGAGACCACGTCACCCCGGTACTTGCTTCCCTTCACTGGCTTCCAGTTTGCTTCAGAATTGACTTGATTGTGTTGCTTGTTTGCTCTTTGCTGTTTGAATGGGCATTGCTCCTACTTACATTTCTGAACTCCCATGCCCACACTTGACCTCTAGCCCCCTTAGATCTGATAGAGGCCTCTGAGCTGTACCACGGTCTAGGCTATGACCACTCCAAATGGCTGGGGTGTGTTTAATATATCTGTAGCCATTATTGTTATGAAAGAATCACTACTAATATACCCTAATCCTTCAGGCTCTATTATATGGTTTGTGATTTAAACCGCAACACTGTTTACTGTTTACTGTGTACAGTATCTCAAACATAAACTGTAGGAAATAATCAACAAAGTGACTGTGGCGTAACCCCTTGACTCTCTGGAAGCTACTGGGTAGTGAGATTTCCAGGGTGTCGCCACGTATTTTTCGAGTTTGCAAAGTGGAGTATAAGGGGTGGAGCAGGTGGAGCCAGGAACTATCTACCGGACTCACAGAGCTGATTTTGGTGCCACTCCTCTCCTCATATAGTGGGTAAGGTGACCATGGGCCGAACTCTCCAACAGTCAGTGTATAGGCCTTTAAGCTATAGTCCTGAAACTGAGTAAAGAATGGAATAGATCACTTAAAAAAAAACTTGTGTTCTCTTAATCTCAAGAAGCAAAATACACGTGAAGCCCAGGCTCCGTTGACCAGAGAGATGGCCAAAGTTCAGGCCTCTCTTCAGAATGAGGAGAGGAGCAGAGAGAAGGCTGAAGATCAGCTGGCCGCCTACCGCATCCAGTGGGATGAAGAGCGAGCTAAGCTTCTGGCTGGACAGGAGGAACTGAACCAAAAGATCCTCCTACTGGAGGAGGAGAAAAGAACAGTGGTGCAGCCTCAGGTACAGACAGACAGGATCTTGTTGAACACAAGCAGATTCCTGTTTCACTTTTACTGATAACCTCTGTTTCTCTCTCCAACAGCTGAAAAAGAAAAAGAAGTCTGGATTCCTGGCTGCGTTGTTCGGCAGGAGACAGAGAAAGCAGAAGACTGCTGACTCTGGAGAAATGTGATGACACCATTCCTGGCCAACACCTCTTCCCCCCATTAAAATGCATAGTTCTGACATCTGACATCTGACGTTGTCTTTGTTATACTTAAATGTGCAATAAACTATTTTTCCTGCCACTAGAGGGGGCTACTGAGTCAAAACAAAGTCGAGGCTTTGAACACGCTCTCCACTCCCCCTTGCTCACGCCTACCAGTTTACGGTAGCTAGCAAGGGACAAAGGCAGTTTTTATGTGTTCAGACTTATAAAAGGACTTTGAAAACTGTGGCGATGTCGGCAACCCACCTGGCCAGTCTTGAAGAACACACTTTATTAGTCCACATATTTTATGTCACACACACACACACGAGTCAGAGGATGAAACAAACCCCTTTGCGCAGTGAAAGTGAGGGCCGGGGTGCGCCGGCTGAGGGGGCGCGAGTGTGCGTGCAATAGGACATAAAGCCACTGGTTTTCGTGACCATCTTCAAATTGCTTTTCGTGTGTGTGTGCAAGTATGATTGGGCCCGTCTGTGTTTTAGCCAGTAAGCACTGTTAGGTCTTAAAGGGTCACGTTGAAGACACAAGGTCAGCACTCTGGTTTTTTTCATGTCATATTCTAAACCTACATGGGCTGGTTGAGGTTGGAAGATGTTGTTTGTTGTCTATTTATGATTCATCCTCACAACATCATGCTTACAAGTCTTCAGATAGACAGAGCAAAAACACACATATATTCACCCTCAGCATTTTAACCCCTCCATCACCCTCAAGCACTTCTCAGACTTGGAGTCCAGCCACTCAGGCTTTACACTGTTAGTAGCTCTTTGAATCCTGCCCATATTGGCAACCCAAAAAACATTCAAGTATTTCTGTCATTGCACAGGAACTGGGTAAGCCAATACACAGGACTCTTAGTAGGAAACTGAAATTGCACTGGCAACACTTCAGCAATCAAATGTCCAAAATCAAAAAACCCTTTGCTGTTTTTCTCTCATCTGAACATAATGTTAAATAGTATCCAAAGTAATGTCACATCAAATAGTATCCAAATAGTTAAGCTATGTTAAATATTTCCCAAACATATAAAGAAACTTGAAGCGAAACCATTACCCAGACTTCTTTGTGACTCACCAATAAATAATCATTTGGACATATTGAAATGGAACAACATACAAGTTGTAAATGTTTGTGTTGCATAAACTATAACTATTTAAAGTATCACAGAGCAGACAGTTCTCAGGTCTGCATGTAAGAATGGTGCATTCAAATGGACACACCTTTAAATGAAAGATAACAAGCACACGACTATCTGATCTTTACAGTTAAACTATTTTTGGTTTCCAAAATAAGTCTTTTAGGGTTGTGCCTGTCAGACTGCATGTAGTTGCAAGCTGAACTTGCCAAGAAGAGGGAGACATGATTAAAAAACAGATATAAAATCGGGATAAGGCAAAGTGAGGATATTGTTTGAACTGCGGTGTGAAATGTAGGTGAAATGCACTTACTCAGATTTATGTCCTTCAGAAGTGTAGAGTCACATGTTCATCCTGTCTGTTGTGAGTGTGTACCAAGACGACAAAGCAGAGAGTACCGCCTGTCTTATTCTGGTTGTAGGTGTGCAATGACAATTACACATTTCCAATAACTCCAGGCCTAGCTTAATTTACTTCCTCACATGGTTGACTGAAACAGGTGAAACGCGATAAATGCTGACACGTGTCTTAAAGTAAATATGTTAAAGCCTCACACAGTTTTGAAAACGTTTTTTTCCCTCCTGTTGCGGTTCATCGATAAAGCTTATAGTCTGACCGTATGCTGTTCTGTTATTGTAATGTAGTGGGAAAAATCACCCAGAAGAAGAAGTCTCTTGTTAAAGAACCTTTTATTACAAAAAAGGACCTGAGTTTGTCTCTGCAGAGTACAAGACTAAATATTACACAATATCGTCTCATTTGGTCATGTAATAATCTACTAAACACTTAAATGAACACGATGGCATCGGTGATGGAAATAAACATAACAGAGCAAAATCAGAACACACAGTGGCCCCTATATGTCTTGTACACCGTCTGATAAAAACACAAATACATCTTACAAAGCCTCTTCTTTAGTCTTTCATTTACATCTGTGGACAATTCCTTCTATATAATCACACTTAAAAGCAGGTTTCATAGAGGCATTGATGGCAAGTCTCAGGAGTGATGTCAGGAGTGAGACTTTGGTTCAATCCCATTGGTCAGACTGCCGCGACCACAGTCCATTGTCCACCTATCACTACAGGTCCGGGATGCAGGGTGGTCCCCTCTTTTCCTCCAGCCTAGACCTCACTACCTGTGGCCCGGGTTCCTGTGGGTGGTCGTGTCCCCAGCCAGGTCGTCCTCCACAACGTTGACATAGCCTTCCTTCTCCATGCAGCCTGCCAGGACCTGCAGCACCAGCCGGACCCTGCGGTCCATGGCCTGGAGGTGGGGCTGGATGAGGACGGGGGACAGGCGGTCGCGGAGCAGGGACTCCTCCATCAGGGAGCTCAGCTGGTACTCCTCCTTGGCCAGCAGCTGCAGACGCAGGTAAGTGGACTTCCTCACCCTGGTGACAAGGGACAAAGGGTTATTGGGTCATATAAAAGATGTTATATAGGGGCAGATATGCACCTTTAAATATGTCATTAAGACATATTTATCTGGGGTGCTCACTCTTGAGGCCATTTAGGCAGCAAGGAAAACAACCACAACAACCCGTTCAAAACTGATATTTCTGCCCTGGTTTTATACATTGTATAGGGAGAAAGGGCTGCAGATGAACAGAGGCAGGAGATGAAGTAAATTAGTTGGAAACAGGGATGGATAGGGAGATAAATCGATGGGTAAATAGGCAGAGAGACTGACAGCAGGGTGCTTTACGGTGACCAGAAACTGTAAAAACTCATCAAGTCAACTTCCAGGCAGGGCACCCTCTCAAATAACCTCCTGAAAAACAATAACACACTGCCTTTGGAGTGAAGGGTGAGGGAGAGTTAATATTTGACTCCAGTTCCAGTTGAATCAGTCTTTAACAGGTTAGATCTCCCTTGAACTCTTTGTCATGTTCCTCAAACCATTCCTGAACGATTTCTGCAGAGTGGCAGGGGGTGCCATGAAGGGGTGTACTTGGTCTGCAACAATGTTTAGGTAGGTGGTACGTGTCAAAGTAACATCCACATGAATGCAGGACCCAAGGTTTCCCAGCAGAACATTGCCCAGAGCATCACACTGCCTCCGCCGGCTTGCCTTCTTCCCATAGTGCATCCTGGTGTCATCTCTTCCCCAGGTAAACGACGCAGACGCACCCCACCATCCACATGATGTAACAGAAAACGTGATTCATCAGACCAGACCACCTTCTTCCATTGCTCCCTGGTCCAGTTCTGACACTCACATGCCCATTGTAGACGCTTTCAGCGGTGGACAGGGTCATCATGGGCACTCTAACCGTTCTGCAGACCTGCACTGTGTGTTCTGACACCTTTCTGACCCCACCCATGACCCTGTTGCCGGTTCACCGGTTGTCCTTCCTTGGTAGGTACTAACCACTGCATACCGGGAACACCCCACAAGACCTGCCGTTTTGGAGAAGCCATCACAATTTGGCCCTCGTCAAAGTTGCTCAGATCCTTACGCTTGCCCATTTTTCCTGCTTCCAACACATCAACTTCAAGAACTGACTGTTCCCTTGCTTCCCAGTATATCCACCCCTTGATGTGCCATTGTAACGAGATAATCGATGTTATTCACTTCACCTGTCAGTGGTTTTAATGTTGTGGCTGATCGGTGTATATATATGTGTCAGCTATAAACAAGCCATGTATAAATCTAATCAGATTCATTTAAACATTGATTACATGCCTGATGCGCATTTCCTCCTCTTCATTCTGCAGATGCATTGCAGAGTAGCACACACACACACACACACACACACACACACACACACACACACACATAGGCTCATGTGCACACACAAGGGTAAGTGCCTATTCATAAAATATGCACAGATAAGAACATAAACTCACAACAACAAACACAAACGCACACACATGCTGGCATCTACCAAACTTTTAATAATTGCTAAACTGGGAGCAAGTGTAGAACACACTCAGCACAAGGTCACATCATTCTGTACACACACATGCCCTGTGTGTGTGTGTGTGTGTACGTGTGTGTGTCCACATCCGCCAGAGGACAGTCGGTTGGCTTAGAGGGGAAGGGCATTGCTGACCAATACTCGACATACCCTCTTCTCTGCCAAGGTAAGGCAAGCCAGCAAACATTGCGTCACCACACACACACACACACACACACACACACACACACACACAGATTCCTGTACAGATTCTTGATGCGCCAGGACCTCTAGTCTCGCAGGAACTCGCACCGAACCAATGTGAATTTAGTCAAAACAACAATGGAGGCGGACAGGACAGTGTCCAGGTGAATCTTAAAGACCCACACACTACAGGTGACCGCGCCGATTTGGAATCAGAAATATCAAATACTGATAATATTGATATTATCAGGGCGGCCCTGACCAGCTTGCGAGTTGATCGGGAGGGTTCAGATGTAGTCGGTAATGCTTCACACTACCAGATAATCCTTGGTCCCGACGAAGCCTTAGATTGGGGAGCTGGCCTGATTCTCTGAGGGAGGGAAATCTGTCTGTCTGAAATCGGCCAGTTTATTTCCACCTTTAGATAAAAGACACATCATACAAACATTTTTGTATGATATTATTTTGTATTTTACAAACGTAAAACATATCAGTCCATGTAAATATATAATTAAAGGGGAAAGCAAGAGACTGTGTTAGTGGAGGGAGACCTGTTCAACCTGCACTGGGCAGGTATTCACTGTTGAGGATGGGTTAGGGTTAGGGCTACTTTATAGCCTAAAAATATTCATGTTCTTTATCCCACTTACTCCTTTTCAGGGTCACTGTGTTGGCACTGATGATGTTTGTGGCAGTATGGACAAAAGATAAGATTTGTAACTTGCTGCTAGGTTTCCAAACCTGAATCACACTACCGAGCAATGAAAAGTGTTAGGACCTTGGAAGATAACTTCTGATACTTTAACTTTCAGAGACATAAACAGAACAGAAGTTGTTGCCACTCTTCTCACAAGTAGCCACTATTAGTGCCATTGTATTCAGCTTAACTTGGATTGGAAGAAATAACATGACGAACACCATATAGTCAGAAAGATAGAGAAGGCCCAACGTGAGTCAACAAACACTCCCACAGCCCTCTTTGACCCACTCTCTCCCATGTGATTCCTGGCAGTGATTTCTGTGATGACAGAGCCACCCCAGACAATATAATAGTGGCAGGAGGCAAACATGTTGTTATATGTATATGTGTCTCCCCAAAGCATCCTGCATCCATAAACATAAACAGCAGCAACTGTTTGATTCACTACGTGGTTTAAAATCTAGCATTACCATTAAATGAATCAGATAAATTAACATTTTCTTATTAGATTTCTTAATCTGCAGAGACACGCCACCGGCTTTATGAAAAACAAACAGATGGAAAGTACTGAGCAAAGTACTGTTTGTTATTGGTAGCGAATTTGAGGTAGCGAGGTATTGGTGCCAACAATTTCCAAATAATACCCAGCCCTACACAAACAAATCGAAGGAGTAAACAAATCTCGGACGTCCGATCAATAGTGTGTGTACGTGCTTGTGGGAGTGTGTGTTTGAGAGAGAGAGAAAGAGTTTGTGCATGCCTACGTTTGTGTGCGAGTGTGTGTGTGTGTGTGTGAGAGAGAGAGATAAAGAGTGTGTGTGTGTGTGTAACCTGGGTCTGCTATTGAACCTGATTCTCTCTTCGGTCCAGTAGTGAATGACTCATCATTCAGAGTGGGGCTTTGATATTCTACATAGCGCTCCATTTAGAACCTGGGTACACTTTAAAACTCACTGAGAGTGGTGCTGCTGCTAGGCCACACACACACACACACACACACACACACACACACACTCACACTCATCGATCAAAGTCGGAGGTGCAGCCGCTATTTCCATTCATCCAGAGTGTCCCCTGGCTCCTGGTATTGATTCTCTTTTAGTGTGTGTTTAATTCATAGCCAGAGTATGCCTGCCACAGCCTCCGCTTGCAACACCTCTCTCAATGTTTATCGACCATATAGTAGCACTAGATCTGTGCTCAGTGCCTGTATTTTCACTGTGGCTGTTTTATTGCAATGGCCGTAATATTTTATTATTTACACTAAAGTATCACTGCATAAAGATGAAAATTGTTCATCTCCAAAGAGCAATTTTTCATGTGGTAACTAGCTGAATTTCCATTTGACGCCCATGCATTTTGAAAGTCCCCAAGAGGTCTAGAGTGGGTTTCTTGGTGCACAAGTTTCTGCACAGCTTGCTCAGTGCTGAAAGGCCAACTTTGAACAATCATATGTATAAAAAACACAATAAAGGTAATTAAAAGGACAACAGTGATAGGTAGTTCATATCTCTGCAATGGTCAATAGATTACAATTTAAGTTTGTAATCTATTGGGACATCCTGATGGCTCGGTTGGCTATACCATGCCACCGTGATGTCATCTCCTCTCTCCTTCCTGTCTCTCTCTACTTTCCACGATCTTGAGTGGAGAGAACAAAATGATGAATTCATGCGTTGACTTAGCCACTATAGTTACGGTGAATGTCCATACACAACGTAGCTTGACAGTGCTACGCTTGAAAATAACGGCCGTGGAAGTGGGTGTGTTTGTATCGAGAGGAATAAACTAGTTTTCTGAAGCTTCGTCAACAAACTATCGAGCAGACACCCACTATTCACCAGAAAGCATAAAGTAGCCAAGGGGTCAATTCCTCCCCGTCACTACGGTCGCAAATTCTGGCCACTCACCTTCCCACAATCCCCTGCAGAATCTTTATATGTGCTCTCGTTCAAATAAATGGGGGAGCGTCACTTTGTGTGTGAATTTCCCTCCCCAGTGGACATCCACCAATAGAAAGTCACTGAGCTATACGTCTTGGTATGTGGGGGTACAGCGCACCAGCCTCCAGTTGGTTGATTGTTGACTTCTACTGTACCACTCGGTGGACGAGCGCACACTACACTTCCCTCCTGCAGGGCTCTTGGGGATCTGCAGTGGAACATTGCATACCATATGTAATAACAAAGATAACATAACATAAACATAAACTATCCAGAAAATAATCTTTACATTCATAACCTATCTTATGTCAGCATAGTACTACCTAAACTACATAACACGCCATGACATAGCACACAGCTCTAAAACTGTTGTGACAAAAACATGCGTCAAATATTTTAGATTTTTGATAATATTTTATCTTATGACACAAATTCATAACCCTATTACACAAATATTATATAATATTTATATATAATAGTGTGTGTGTGTGTGTGTGTGTGTGTGGTCATTCTGAAATCACGTGCAGCTGATTTGCTCTCTATCCTGTGCGACCGCGAAGTCTTGTGATTATAGCTGCTCGTTATGGTTGCTCTGCGTCTCTCTCTCTCTCCCTCGTTCTCTCTCTCTTTTTCCCTCTCTCCCTTTTTGATGGGTATAGGAATCTACAAACTACCAGCACACGGTCTGGAAGAAAAAATAAACTATCACTCTCTCAGCAGCTTGTTGCCGTAGAGACCAGAGAGCAGAGAGCAAGAGATGAATCTGTGGAATTTTCTGATCATCTGTGTGTGTGTGTGTGTGTGTGTGTGTGTGTGTGTGTGTGTGTGTGTGTGTGTGCTCAGGGAAGGGGGTTGGCTTCTGACACATACCAAAGGAAAATTCCCACATAACTCTACAGTGCACAACCTCTCTTTTTACATGAGCGCTGAAATTCACATGCAATTATTACAAATTAGCAAGTGACTCCATCTTCCTCCTGTGTGCTCTAACCGGTAATATCTAACAGAGCTTCGGCAAAACTCTCTCTGTCTGGGGTGAAAGAAACTACAGTGTTAAGAGGCACAAAAAGCGTGAATCAAAGATAGAAGAAAAACAGAGAGAACATATAGAAACATGATTTTTAACCTTCTGAGAGATCTGAGGCTTTTTACTTTATCCTAGGTATTGTTGCTTTTGATATTTCACATAAAGTTAATCGATGCAAACCACCTATCTTGACATCATGACAATTTTCTTCATAAATCACCTTTGTGTTTGGTCATTAGCACATTCAGATCTGATCTTTTCATTGCAGGCTAACCGTGGAAAGACTGTCCAATCTGGGTCACATAGGATCAATTTTAGCCTGCTTGCCTGTGGTTAGTACTACTACATTTGATCTGAGAGCCAACAGACATGGAGCAAGCAGCCAAATAACCTCACTGGGCAATGATCAAAATCAAAAATGCGATTCATCTTGAAATCCAGTCTTTGCTGCTCTGAACTCATGTTAGGTCAGGGAGGGATGTGGTAAAGCGGAAGGAAGAAGTAGTTCAAAACATGCTTCATAGAGAGGCAAGCAACTTGAAAAGGGGGGATGTCACTGTGAATCCCCTCCACAAGAACCACTCAGTCTGAGGTATTACAGTTCTTTTTCGATTGCTTTGACTCAATTTGCACAACAGAGTTTCAATGTGCAAAACTCTTAACACAGAATGCTATACTGCTCATTTTGGGTTCAAAATCTAATACAGCATGTAAAATATAAATACCAGTGTCAAATGAGAGAATATTATATGCAAAACTTTATCATAGCACCAGAACATTGGATATGTTCATCGTTGAAGTTTAATTATTGGTGCATTTTCAAATACAATGGCCATTATCAAATAATGCGGTCAAACACTAAATAATTGTCATCAAAAAAGACTATGCAAGGGTCATTTCCTCATAAGTACTTCAGATGAAGTACAGCAAGCATCCCCTATGATCCCCTGTGATAGACTGCAGTATATATATATATATATAGCTTGTGTTTTTATGGAAGACAAACAAAATATTACATTACAGTAGATTACTGTATATGAAAGAAATCATACAGTAATGCAGTAAACTCAACTGGATTTTACAGTAAAAACAAAAACAACAGTAAAAGCAAAAACAACAGTAAAAGCAAAAATTACAGTAACAAAAAACAAAACAAATGCATTTCAGTGCTTCAGCAGCATTTTGCCTCTCTGCTGCATTTGGCCACAGAATCGGCCTCATCGGCTCCATGTTGTCAGAAACTGCCATTCAGGTTCCTAAGCAGCCTTTTATGTTTTGGTGATGACATTGAGATTATCAATTGCAATGCTACTAACCTGGGCAAGGTTGCTGGAAGTGATGAGACATGGACTACAAACACCTGATGAACTGATTTAGTGACCTGCGTTTGTAGTAATAAGGATTTGAACATTGTTGTAATGTTAGGGTGGCTGTACTCTGAGGATGGAGCAGATGATTTAGAGTTTTGCACTTTGTATGTCAGCATAGGATGTAGTGTCTTAGAGTATGAATTTTGAAAGTCAGTTTGGCACTTTGCATTTAGAGTTTTGCACTTTGAAACTCTGTTGTGCAAATTGAGTCAAAGCAATCGAAAAAAACTGTAAAAAGGAAAGGTAGAAGAAGAAAGGGCAAGATAGCGAATGATGCCTGAGAATCTCCAAACCAAACCAGCCACATCCTCATTCTCCAAATGGAACCAATTTACCTGCACTATGAACTATGAATGTATTTTCTGATACACTTGTAGTCCATGACAGAAGATGCCAAACAATGGCTGACATAGGATCTGCATGTCGACAACACGGATATCGTCCTTTAAGCTGCTTACAGCCAATGTAACAGCCTTTAATCTCTGACAAGCACCAACAGCCAAACCCATTAGGATGATGTGTTTCAGTGTGTGTAGGATTGGAGAGCATCCCTGAGATAGAGACTCATCACAGTGGGCCTCATAACAAGGATCCCAGCAGGTTAGCAGTATTAGGAATACTGATTACCTCTTCCATAAACACCCCCCCCCCACACACACACACACACACGCACACACACTATCGCAAAGACCATGCTGAAAACACACACACACATACAATAAAGATGTGCACTCACACAAACACACAAGCGCACCCTCCTACATATAGTAGGTTTACCACATCTATACGTATTACAAGTTCAATCAGCTTAATCCTTTTTTCCATCACACACACACAAACACTCACACATACAGTAAATATATATATATATATATACAGAGAGTGGTGCTGTCAGTGGGAATGGTGAGGTAACAGAGTGTGCAGTCGCATGGCAGGTCTTGAAGGTCACTGAAATACAGCCGCAAGTGGCCATTAGGGGTCCAAGCCCATGGGCCAAACAAACAGATGTCTGAGATATTGCATTTTGAAAAATTGTCAATTTGTCCTCACAGCAACATAATAGGCCAAATTTGATCTGAAACACTTTGGAACCCCTTGGGAAACACGTATGTGAAGTTTGATGGCTCTAGCTTTAAATGTTTATATGTGCATCTTCACTGTCAACTGAATTTGTGTGTCTTGGCCGAATGGTTACATGAAGGTGAAATGATGTTAACTTGTGAAACTCAAGCTATAACCTTAGTCTAACTGTGTTACTAACATACAGCTGCCAGCTAGGTGAAAGCCTAGCTAGTTGTACAGTAATGTAACATGAATTACCACTCACTGTCAGATGCCTCTTACTCATTCTTACATTACATTACTCACTCTTACGTTCATTTTCAGCAAGTGAGCTGCATGTAGCTTCCTTCAGCTGCAGACTCGTCTCTCAGCCCACTGGAGACTCCCGCATGGTGCCAAGATTGACCCAGCTGCTGGGTTACACACACATCACTGTTAAATCACTCAGCGAACAATACAACCCAGACCTCAACCCATCAGTGTGTTTACAGGAAGTACTCAGCCTTTTTGTATAACATTTATCAGAGGCAGAGCTCCTCTGAAGGCAGAAACAATCCCTTTGGTTGAGTTAAACCTCACTTGGCGGGGCCAAACAACCACAGTAGCCACCAGTAACCCACTAACTGACAGGATTTCATTCAGTTTACATTGCAGGGATTTGGTTAGGCTTTGGCAAAATAAAATAGTTATTAACAGGCCTAGCTCTGGTTTTGTAGAGGTCTTAAGAAGAATCTTTATTTCCCTATCCCAACCCATTTTAAAGTAAACATTTAAAGTACTGTTGCTCCTTTGGGACAGTCCACCATTTTAGGGTGGAAAAAGTCCTTTAACATGTGAAGATTATAGTTAATTCTGAAAGTGCAATAACTTCTAAAACCATTTAAGCCAAAAACATCACCGGACCCTTGACATCCTATTGTCAGGTTCTCCTTCCAGGCTTTTTGCATGCATCTCTCTGAGGATTGAGCTGTGACTGCACAGAACGTAGTTGGTGTAAATGACAAGTAAACATGGGGTCAGCTGCATCATGCACTTCCTCCAGAGGTTCAGATCTGTCTTACATCTAGATAAACAAGGTTCCACCATATTGACTTATATATATATTATAAAGTCCATAAAGACGTCTGGGAAACCAAACCATTGCTGTGTACATTGTAAATTTGCATCCTGTCCTGAATATGATTTTTTAACATTTAATGTATTAAAACTGTAATTTCACAGTCTCATTTCGAACAGCTCCACAGGTTCCTCTGATTTTATAGGTTAGGGTTAAAAAATACAGTGTTGTGCTATTGATTGTGTTACATCTTGTGTTAAAATGTGATAATAACTATACATTTTGTTTTAGCAAAATGTTTTTTTTTTTTGTGCAAATGTAGCCTACTGTATGTGAGTGACACAGCTGTTAATACTTCCTATAAAAGGTTTCTCCACATGTTGGACTCCATTATACCTGAATTTATAGATAACATAAAATCACATCCAGGCACAAAAACAAAACGCAGCCACTCGGTTGGGAAAGCTATGGTTTATTCATATATAACATGTTCCACTGGATACATCTTTGGTTCTAATCGGGCCAAATATATAATATGTACATGTGTATATATCAGCATTTATCTCATACTTACAAATATTACAAGTTATGAACAATGGAGTAAAAATGGGAGGTTGAAATACAAAACCAAAGAATTAAAAATGATAGATTGGACACTTCCTTTTTTTATCATGCTGCTCTTTGCTGCACCCAAGATGCTTGATGATTTATGTCTAGACAATGTTGACTTGAACGGGGCTGTTCTATCCATTTTATTTCTGTGTATAAGACAGATGCAAAGTAAGGTGGTCATACAGTTATATTGCAAGTGCACTTATAAATAAAATACATAGTGAATATATCTATTGGAGAAATTAAATAATGGTTTGCATCATAAAAGCCACTTTAATTCTATACATTAAGGACATACAATATTGGAGCCAGGCATTATAAACAACGAAACAATTTCTGGCTCTCTTCAAACTGGCAGTGCCATAAAAAATGACCACGTATAATATAATGAAACCAGATCCAATGCAATCATAGCCAGGAATGTAACTGAATGTACTATAGGGACTGAGAGGGGATTACTTTGGATAACCAGACTGGAATGAGAGCTAGCTTGAATGGCCCAAAATGTGAAATATGGAAGACATTGTCATAAAAAGTACATGTAGGGAGAGATGGGAGGGATGAGGAGAAAGAGAGGCAGAGATAGAGAGAATAGTGGGGACTGAGAGACAAAATGATATTGGAAGAGTGTGAGAAAAAGGGAGAGAGAGAAAGGAGAATTGATATGGTTTGGAAACAGAGACAAACTGTGTGTGTGTGTGTGTATTCATTAACTGTGTCTCCATGGTTACTGAAGTGGGAGAATCAAGGCTTCAAGTCGCCTTGAGGGTGACCTTGCCTTTGACAAGCACACAGCTGCATCCATCTCTTTCTCTCTCTGTCTCTCTCCATCCTTGAGCTGACTCTCTCTCTCTCTCTCTGTCTCTCTCCATCCTTGAGCTGACTCTCTCTCTCTCTCTCTCTCTCTGTCTCTCAGCCTCTCGTTCAAAATGAGAACCGCATTCACATATGCATGGAAACACACACACACACACAAATAAAAACGAGTCCAGCTGTCAGAGGAAGGAGATGGCGCATCATGGCACTCACACATTCCCACACTCTCCTCTGTGTGTAATGAGACACAAACAGGCATCCGATTGTCATGAGCTACTACTGGGATCTGAAGCAGGAGGAGCAGGTCCCGCCCTTTCCCTTCTCTAATTGGGGGGAGATGGTGTCGGGCACTTCTGATTGGACCATGTCGTTCTCACTGGAGATGATGTGCTTTACCAAACAGTTAGCTGCTTCGTCAATGTTGATATTTTCCTGAAAAGAGAGGGGAAAAAAATGGAGGAGGAGAGAGGGAAACAGAGAGAAATAGGGAGAGAGGGGAGGGGTGGAAACAGAACGTGGGGGACGTCAGTGAATATAAAATCGTTTAAGAGGCCCTGAATGAGAAGCAATAAATGGATGCAGCAAGAAAAACCTGGGAGATTTGGTGAGTGAACTAAATGAACCTTCACTGAGCGAAACAGATGGGTAAAGTACAGCCACCAGCCACAATGAGAACACCGTCTGAAAGGAGAGTTTTGTCTGAATTCATTCCCAGGGGACAAATGCAAAAGCCACAAAAGAAAGAGAATGTCTACTCAGTGTTAACTCTGCTAAATGTGGGGCATTAATTGCTGTGAAATTAGTTATGACACTCTCATAATAGCGAAAAAAGAACCAACTTTGTGCTTACCCTTAAGTCTAGGAAATTGGTACCAGACAATTTGCCTGAACAAAAGAGCCTAGAATGTAGTCCTTGTTAAAGGCGCTTTTTTTAAAAGGCACTTTTTTGATTAATTGAAATAAATATTTACTCATTTGCAACTGCAGGGTGTATTGTTTTACGTTTTGTCTGTGTTCTTGTACTTTACAGCTCTCATGAAAATATACTAATCCTATACTAATCGGGTTAGAGCCAATCAAGGAACATTCAACATCACAATTTAGGCTCTAGGGGCTTTAATGTAGAACTAGTGTATTGGCATACCTGGCTTGTTTCTTTGTTTCTACAATTGATGAGCTGATTCGATCAATTTCTAGTGGGTTTGAGCGGAGGACTAGGCTATTGTCAAATATCAATTTCACATGAGAGAAAACATGCAGCTATTCTGAATCCATGCAGGCAGACCAACACAACATACATATGAAGATTCAATAATATAAAATAATATTGAATTACTCCTTTCTCAACATCTGAGTCTATTCAGTGATACTTGGGATAACCATAGACTACTATTCATATAATTATTTGAAATTATATTGATTTGTAGAAATCAGAAAATAAATAGATCTCACACAGAGAGACATTTAATGTGGTGAAGTGTGTCGAATCAACATAATAATTTGTAGGGGCATGTGTGTGTAAAGAATTGCAATTCCAGATCATTGGCTGAAATAATCACAGAGAAAAAAAATCACAAAACAATCGTGGAGGGACTGTACGAACTGAATAATGGTAAAGTGGGAGTTTCCTGTGATAGTGGAGTGGCTGAGATGTGACATTTAGGGGGCGGAAAGCACAGATGTCAACAAAATTCATGTATTATACTATTATATGTTTTTGTTTGGCGTTGTACTGGAAATAAATAGCACTGAAAATACAATGACTTTGTGATAACAGCAATTACAAGTGTAATGAGGTGAATTTCTCCTATTCAGAAGAAATGAGCCACCAAAAACCGTTTGTTACAGCTTTGTTGTGTTATTATTCTGGAGTAGTCTGTCATGTTGTTTTAGTATTTTTGAATCAATTTTTGATTAAGTACAAGATCACCCCGACATTTGACCATGCCCTTACAATAGAGACACAGTGACAGATCTGAGATCAGTGTGCTGGCCATCACAGTGATGTCTCTGTGTTAATATACTGATGAGAGACAGGACAGAAGTCTCCAGTTGGACTTTTCAACACCTCGGGCTGCCATGCTCTACTTGCTCTCACACACACACACACACACACACACACACACACACACACTTTCCCAATCTGTTAGGCGGTAGGAATATTGTATATTCATGAGGTCTTTTATCAGCGTGCTCAGCAGGATGTGACATGCTGCCGTCTGCAGCGCCCTAAAGCTCTGTACCAACCCTCTCACACTGCTGACACACACACGGCTCTGTCTCACATGCACAGTAACTCATGAAGACATTTTGTGATCTATAACTTTTACCATATCCAATTGCTCCCTGAAACACTGCGCAAATAACATTGTTTAACAAAACGGTTTGGAATCACTCCTCAGGCAGGAATATTACCCCTCAGCTTATTGAGGACTCTTTAAATAGTATGGGGTTGACACACTCACCCAAAGAGGAAGCTGTATCCTTGCTACTATAAATTACATATGGACATAAATAAGTTGTTACGGTTTATTAATATTGTAAATTCTGTTTGAATTATCAGAAGTACGACAACTCTAGCTGTATAAATAAGACACATTGATTGAGAGAGGAGTTTAGGTTGCCTGACTCTACAAGCTCTTCACCACACTCTGCTGGAACAGTGCACATGCATTGTGTGTGTGTGTGTGTGTGTGTGTGTGTGTGTGTGTGTGTGTTCTATTCCCTTACCATCCAGCTGTGAAATTCCTGATCCATATTAGGAGCTATAATCAGGGCTTGTGACGGTGTGTCAGTGTGTTAGTGTGTAGGTGGGCCAGTCCTCAGCTCGCCTCTCTTTCAGAAGCCGATCAGTACGTTCTTTCATCTATGTATGCATGAATAAGCTCCATATTCCTTATGCACTGTCTATGTTTGCCATATCTTAAAATGTGTGATACATTTGTTGATATATTTATATCTGTGCTTTGTTCCACTCTGGGCCTGAGTCAGACTGTGTAAAGCTACATGGGTCTTACACAGACTGAAATACACATATTAGAGCTGTTCCTATTTGAGCTGTTGCTATTCCGACTTGTCCTTCCCATTGGCATGGTGCAAAATCTTTTTTTCCTTTTCATGTCTTTCCGCTGAGGCATTGCCTTTAAATACCACACATCTTTAATTCAATTTGGTTAGGGCGATGGGACACGAAGATTGAACTGGCAAGATGCCACTGGCATATTAATTGGATGATAATGTAATAAAATACACTTTATAATATCTTAAATAATTCAGGCTATTCTGCAAAATGCAGAATAGAGTATCTTAGTGACAACTGCTTTCTGCTCAGCCCACCACTCAACCCAGCACTCTCCAATTGCATAGCTCATTGCACTGAAACTTTGCACGACCACTTGTTATAGCCATGTCTGCATCACATACCTACTGACTGTTCATGGCATGTTCATTCATTTTTCATTCATTTTCTCTACCTGCTTTTAATCCTTTTCAGGGCCATGGGGGGTTGGAGTCTACCCCAGCATACGTTTGGCTAGAAGGCAGAGTGACACATAGACAATATTGTCTTCTCCTATTGCTGTATTTTTTTCTTGTGCGCCCAGATAGTCACATGCATAGAGTTGATGTCATCGATGACATTTGGAAAGCAACACAATGGAATCTGTCCTTGATGGTGTGTTTTCGTGTGTGTCGGATATATGTCGGCGAATATATTCTTTGGTGAGTCTGCTCATTACCATTAACAACCGCAGCAGGCAGACAGTGAACTGACATATTCCCACCCCTGCACACCCTGTCTGGCTGATGCAGCACCTGTCACCAGGATGGAAAGGGCGCAGGTTACCTGGAGCAACATGAGAGGAATGCCGGATGTGCGATCTGGCTCTGCAAATCAGCAGCATAGCTCAATGATCAAGGCCCTATTAGTGCGCCAATGCTGGGTGCACTGGGTGCCTGTTAAACCCAGCACATTTAAAGGATTCATCTCTGTAGTGCCATCTGCTCTGATGACTGCTTAAAAACCTGAGAACATGAATAGCAGGACCCATCGTGTTTGCTTAGGCGTGGAGAGTCAATACATTGACTTGAATACCATTACGAAGAAGAAAGATACTAGGAGGGCTTCCTGTATCCTCAAATAACAACAGATGCTCTCGGAGGCCAGGAATTGTACCTGAAGAATTAAATACTATGACCAAAAATAAGTTTTCATGGCATTAAAAATGGAAGCCCAGGCAGTCATGCTTTGTAACGTTCAAACCCACATGAATGCCTGGACGTTTTGCACTACAACATTATCTTGGTGGTCATAATATTTATTTTATTGCTATAAATACTATGCCAATTATTCAGAGACCAATCAACAGCAAGTCAATCTAACTGCACAATCAAATACATTTTTTGCAACTCAACAATTCATATCCTATTTGACATCTTATTAGTTTGCAGAATTCTTGTTTTACCATCATAAAACTGGCTGGACATATTGCAGGGCCTGCAGGGTGAAGAAAGGAGCGTACAGAATCCACCCATCATAATGTGGACACGCGTTGATGTACATAGTCATCACTTCAGGAGCGCATCGCAGGTGTGAATCGGATCCTTCGTGAGGAACCTGCTATTGTAAATACTCTTGATGTGTGTGTCTGTGTTCATTCATGCATGAAGTGTGAAGGAATGTGGTTTGTTTTTGTATGACTGAATGCATAACGGTGTATATCTGAGTCTCTATGGGCCATCCGGTCTGCCTGTGTCCTGTATGCGCCTGAATGCACCCTCCTGCTTCACTATGTGTGTATGTAGTTGTACTTATTTTTGGCTTGACCATCATGCATTTTTGAGTCTATCCAATGGGTTTCAAAGGGTTATAAACCCAAGGGTTGTAGAATATTCTCATCCTGTAGAGGAGCATGTAATCCTTAAATTGGAAAGTGGAAATTGATACGTGTTTGTGTGCCTTTCTTCCTGCCTGCGTGCTTAATAATAACTTTATTGATTAACACAAGGATCTCACTCCACAGGGGTATCAGAGTACAGGGTCCGTTACAGAACAGTATCCACGGAGCTGGTAGGGCCTGAACCTCAGTACTCTATTTGAAGGGTGGTGTTCCTACTCACAACACCACCATGCCGCTCATGCTATTGTTGCCTGTGTGTGTGTGTGTGTGTGTGTGTCCTCTCTCTCACCTTAGCCGAAGTCTCGTACCATCCCACGAAGCCGTTCTCCTGGCAGAACTGCTCCATCTTTATTCCGTTATTGGTCAGCACATCCCGACCCTGGTCACATTTATTAGCCAAAAGCACGGTAGCCACGCGTTTCCCATTGGCAAGTGTGAGTTTGGAATCCAAGTCCTCCTTCCATTTGGTGATGGCCTCAAAGGAGGCGGGCCTTGTGACGTCAAACACGATGAAGGCGCCCACGGCTTCACGGTAGTACACGCGGGTCATGTTGCCAAACCTCTCCTGACCTGGAAGACAGACCGATAGACAAAGACACACACACACAAAGAACAGGATTATCAGTTGGTATCAATGTGCAGTACACACACTTGTGATGCCGTTATTGATCCCTGTAAGGAAGCTCATGTTCTCACTTCCCAGGGAGGTCAGTATCAGAACAGCGCCCCCTACAGTCACTTCAGCAGGGTGGATGCTTTCCAACACAGGTCTTCTGATTGAAGCCTTCCTCATACCACCCTGCTGCCTCTTACATGCATGCATGCACACACTCCCTACACCCCCCTCCTCCATCACACCCATACACACACACACACAAATACACACATGCACATAGATGCTCAAAGCCATGTCTGGGTTGGCCGGCTGAAACATGATGTATAACTATGTGAGAGCACAAGTCTCATTAGAGAGTGAGAGAGCAACAAAGACAGAGAGAAGAGGGAAAGTAACAAGAGAGGAGAGCAGAGGGGAGTGCCTTCGGCTGTGTGTGTGTGTGTGTGTGTGTGTGTGTACAAATTCCTAAGAGTAAAATGTATTTGTTAAACCCAGTTGGAATGTTCTATCAATACCAGCAACACAACTGCAGAACACAAGGCCTGTGCCTGTGGACCACTGACTGATTATTTCTAGCCCTAATCCATAAATTCCCTTTTCAAACTGCAGACCAGCCAAAAGGTCTGCACTTCAAAACCTCCAAAGTCAAGGGGAGATCTGAGAGAGAGGTGGAGTTCATATTAATACAAATGCTGCTTTATTGATGCCTGTAGGGAAATTCTCTTTTCGCTTGCCGTCCTCCACAGGGAGGCCAGAGTGCAGGGTCAGCGGCACAACAGCTGGGAGGGAGTGTGTGTCCTGGTCAAGGACATACCAGCAGGGCAGATGCTTGCCGACAGAGGTCTTAAACCCGGGTACTCTGGCTGAAGGGCGGTCTCCCTTGTCATCATGCTACCGTGCTTACCAGACCATCGATCTGTACACCTGCATGTTCTCAGTTACACTACTACGTATTAGGCAATGACATTAGAGAGCATATTTTAGTTACCTAAGATGAGGAGTGTCAGGGGGAAGAAAGGTGGCAATGATTCATTGGAGCCAAGCTAGACCAGGGCCCAGTCTGGATTCAAAGGGCTCTTTCATGGTTATATAAATGGTATTGTGTGTCTGAGTACCAAAGCTTGTCAGAGGCCACAGAATTCCTAGTAGAGCCCAAGAGGAGCATAACCAGGGGCCATGTGATGTTTGAAGGGTGAACAATATTCACATTGAGGGTGCAATACCTCCAATAAGCCCAAATCCCACCTCGCAGCCACCCCACTCCACTCCACTCCACATCTTGGTACCAGGCCCGTGCGAGTATCCCTTTCACCCTTTCAGCACAGGCTGTGGAGAGATTGCTGACAAGAATAGAACGGTCTGAAGCTGCCATTTGGCCTGGTAAGCTTATACAAACAGGCAGTAGTTTATTATATCTGAAGCATGGGAAAACTTAGGATATCATCATGAAATCCCCAACAAACCCCCATGCAGTGTAAAACCCACAGGATATTGTTGATTAGTATTTATGAGGAGGTGCCTCGTAAAAGACTCCTTTAACCAAGAGTCTTCATAGATGCCTTGTCTTTAACAACTGTTTCATCAACTTTCTTAAATTCATCCTCAAATTCACAGCCCGAAAACGCATACTGCAATGTACTGCAATGCACTGGATTATGACAGAACCGAGATTTACAATTTAAGCTTTTCCCCCCTCAAGCACTCGGTGACATTAGGGCAAATGACGGGCCGACGTACAGTGCAGACCTATGCTGGTTTTCTCTCAGGGAGTCTGCCATACTTACTCACAATAAAACCTTTCTGCATACAGGAGCTTGGGCCTCAAATCTCCCTCACATGAGTTTGAGACACATGACCGCTTGCGCTCAGTGGAAAGGACGCACGGGAGGGAGAGAAGATCAGGTCAGAAGATTCCTCTGAAGCCCAGCCGACACTCATGTGAGATGAGAACACTGTAGCCTGTAGGTCTGTAACGTTACCCAGCGGGATCTCCGTCTAAGCCTTTACTATTCATGATTTCTATGTTCACCAAAAGGCAACTGAAACATTCAATATCTGCAAGAACCAATCTTGTTCTCATAGTGGCTAGGCTAAAAAGTACTTAACAAAATAAATAAATAAAAATAAAATGATTATTTTTAATGAATAGCAGAACATTTGTGTTATTTTTTTGTTGCATGGTGTGTTAACACCCTTGTAACCCTGTATTAAGGCCGAACAGGAAAATTAGTTTCCCCCCCAATTACAACAGTATTTACAGTGGGAGAAATGTCCATTGGGTGTTTGTGAGTAGAAAATATAATGTTGAAGCATATCTTCAAGTAATCTACACTTTCTCATCATTAAAAAGAAAGATCATAAAGGCTGTGGCCATAGGCTGTTCTAAAATCATTATAAATCACAACCTCAAGTGGCTTATTGTTCAAATATCACCACTATACTGCCCAACAAAGGCAAGCTGCAGAAACTATAGCTTGTGTTTTTAAAGGTCAAAGGTCATGATGATGGTATAGATACAATATCAACAAAGTATTATACCCTAAAATGTTATTAAATTATATACAGCTTATAGCATACTAACATGTTTTGGTGGGGCAGGAGATAAACTCTGAAGACATTTCTCTCAGTTTCATGACTCCAGCAGTTGCTGCTCTGTGGCTTTGCAGGGCCTTATAGTATATATAGTATGTGTATGTATAGTATAGTATATATAGTATGTGTAACTTATGAATAGAATATGAAGGAGGAGGAGAAAAGTACAATGGCCAGTCTGCCTAGCCAATAGATTGCCTGTTCCCCCCACCCACAAATAAAGGTTACAGCTCTGGGTTTCAGCTTTGTAAATATATTTCCATTGATCCAACACTAAAAACAATCACATATACCTCCCCGGACCACTTCATGCCTCAAACCATGTGTGTAAGTACTGAATCTAAAGTGTGGCATTGAAAGAGTCTTGTTAGATTCATCCAACTCTTTTCTGGGCCAAGTGCATCTCCATCTTCAACTTTTATGAGTAACTTATTGCCCTACCTGAAGGACAAACACAACTCTAGTTTCCATTTGGAAAGCTCTGTCTCTAACTTAACAAGTCATGTGTAAAGGTTGGGTAAATATGGATATGGAAAATACACTTTCACAATAGCCACCTCATCATGTGCTCATAGAGATGGTGATGCAAGCCCAACCTCAAGCCATGCAGTGTTGCCCAAAATAAAAAATGGCAACTCTAATTTCCATTTGAAGGACTAAATTATTGTAAATATAATTTCATCCAGCACTGGCATTGATGAATTGCCCAATCTCACATTAAGCCATGTTACTTTAAAAGTAGCTGATGCTATTTAAAAAAAAAACATTTCAATAGCCTGAATGCATTTTCATTTATTTAATAAGCTACTAAAGTATTTTCCATTTCCAAGACTTCCTAAATAATTTCATCCAGCACTAAACCCCATCGTTCTGCAGGCACTGATGCATTTCCAAATCTACCCATACTTTGATAGAAACAGCTTATATTAGTTTTCATTTATTACTACAAATATGACTTCCCGTTTCCATAGTTACTTCAAACGCCACGCGTAAAGATTGCGTCTACAATGTAGTAATATAAACGGGCAAACGCAACCACGTTATAGAGGTAAAGTCACTTTTCGTTCAAATAGAGGCGTCGTGCGTTTATTTCAGCGCGAGGCCTGCTGCGCGTGTCCTACCTGCTATGTCCCATAGCTGTAGGCGCACCGTCTCCTGGTCCCAGTTGAGGACCTTGAGGGCGAAGTCCACCCCGATGGTGGCTCGGTAGTTGGGGCTGAAGTTGTGGTGGACGTACCGCTTAATGATGCTCGTCTTGCCCACGCCTAGGTCCCCTATCACCAGGATCTTATAGAGATGCTCCTTATGGTGGTTGTTCTGCATGGCGACCGAGAAGGGCGAGGGCTGAGCATTAATACGCCGTAATGGAAAGGCGCGAGGGATGAAAGAGGGGGAGAAGCACACGACAGGGAAGAAGGCGCTGGAAAGACTTGGAGTGAGTAGTGGAGTAGGAGAGAGGGGGGAGGCAAGGTACGCCCTGGTGCCAGAGAGGGAAGTGGAGCAGCGATGTCTGGACCTTGTGACTCGTGCAGGGGGAGCTGGGAGTGCCGGACTGTGTTGAACTTGCCACTTGATAGGGGCTTGGCCTAGCAGAATAAGTAGAAGCCTTTATAATCATTTTTTCTAGCCTTCCTTTGATGTCTATCCTATTATATTGTTTACACCCTCTATGTTTTAATCCATGTTGCAACGCTTTTCCATTTCCTGAGAATGTTTTGCATTTAAGTGATTGTTGCTTTCTGTTTTTAAAGTGTTATACAAATAGTTTGTTTCAAAGTGAATGAATGCCCCCCTCCCAATTCACAAATTGATTGAAATTAAGTTCACTCCCAGACCCATCTTCAAGACAAAGCAGTTGTCTTACCACACACAAAATACATTTCCATAAGACTTTATTTCACAAATTTGTAAACACAAGTGCAAATCTCAGAATACACTGGGAAACGTGAAATGGGTGACTAAAGAAATCAAGGCACTAGTCACATCCCTTTCACATGTGATCAAGTAGGAAATACGGCAGCCACAAAGCTAAATTGATGTGAGGCGCAACAATATGACTCAATCTCCACTGTGCTTCCCTGAGACATGGAATTGAGGTCCTCAACACGATAAACAATCACAATTTGATAATACTGAGTAAAAGCTACTAATTTCCCAGCAATCAATTCCCTTTAAATGTTAATGAGAAAATCTGCTACCAGTCATGATTTAGGTCACACACTACTAATCCCTTTTTGATTTCAGCTGCAGCTTGAAGCTACCGTTACAGCTTGAGGAAAACAGTCCACTGCTCTGCAAACGCACCAGCGGCTGTTCAAATCAGAGGCGCCATAGCAGAGTGTGGCTTAAAACAAGTTAGACAGACATGGTGAATTTTGAAGTCAGCTAGGTACCAGATTCAGGCAGCATCAAGCATCAGGCAGAAAACAGCATCAAGAGTGTGGGTGGCTTCCTCCCTTCCATACAAATCGCTGCAGAACAAGAAGCATGTGTAACTACTTAAAGGGGAAATAGACCCTTAAACTGAAGCGCCGCCCCCCCAAATTATGATTACGGCAAAAGGCAGCAAGAATTTGAACTACTCAAAAAAGGTAGGACTTTATTAGCCTCATTTTAGAATCTCTATGGCGGCTGCCTTATTTTTCAGAGTACATAATGCACAGCTACGTCTTGCCCCAAGTCGCATCGGAGACCTTTAATCCCCGTATGAGCCAGAGCAGCACCTGAGACAGGGCTCTCCTGCTCAAGGCTTCAGACTGCACTATGAGAGGCGCTTAGGCTGGCAAAAAAAAGCAACATCTTTGAAAATCACTTGTCAAAAACATAACTTGTTAACCATTTGTGTCCAGACTAACCAAAGAAAGATAATTTGGATCTACAAGTATAAAACAAAAGTATATGGATTTGACAGCTGCTGGACTGACAACGAATTGGAGACGATCACTTTAATTTCGTTTCTGGTTTAGGAGGAAAGTTCCAAGACGTCGCAATAGCATGCAATGTCTGTTTTAGGGTGGATTTCCTTTCAGAATGGCATTTTATGGCCAAATCAAAAAAAAGGGAAGAAATGTATCGCACTACTGAGACTCATCCAAGATGCCCACCCCCCTTCTACCTATTCCTCAGTCTACAACTTCTACAGTTTGGGGATGGGCTTGGCTGCCACCGCAATGCTCTCGATGGCACACTCGTCGCTTCCCCTGCGGATTCGGAAGAAGCCTCCTTCGCCCCAGCTGGAACCCCAGCTGTTTTTGACAATCCAGTACTTCTGCCCAGTCATGTGGCAGCGGCCATAGCCCACCAGAAGCACAGCATGGTTGGTCAGCTCGAAGGGGTTGTACGAGTCTCCGAGGCCCGTGTGGTGGTAGATACCTTCCTTGTAGTTCATGAAGTCGGAGTACACCTGCAGGAAAAGGAGGGGTCAACATGTGCATGCGTAGAACAGCATTTTGGGGTAAAATACACCGAGAAACTACTGTGTTTGTACACACCTCAAAGGCCACTCCCATGGGTCCGTTCTTGACCAGCTCCAACATCATGGCCATCTCGCTGCAGCCACCATAGAATCCACCGACATAGTTGTAGTCTGCTGTGTAAAGACGGCTGCAGCTCTGAGAGACGCCGCATGGAGAGTTCCTTCCAATATAGGGGAAGCATGACTCATCCACAATGCCAAAGTCCTGGATGTACTTGCCAATCAGGTATGGGAACCCGCCATCACAACCTTCAGGAGGAGAGGAGTTCAAGATTGAGCAATTCAAAGATTTTTCCAAAACTCTTAAAAATCAGTCATAAACGGTGCCAATCAAAAGTAGTTATGAAAGGCTTCAATTTCCAAAGACACTTCAGTGCTTAAGTGCGGCTAGAGCTCGCTGCATGGCTCGAACCATCAAGGACCCTGGTCAACTGAGGAAATCAAATTTCTATTTTTATAACTGTTGTCCATTTGTATTGAGACCCACTTTGATGGAAAAAGGATCAATCTGAAGTTTTAAACCACATTTCAGCTATATCTGAAGTTTAAGCCCCATAGCTGCACATTTAAGTGAGCATTTCTTCTATCCTTTAATGCATGCTGTGTCAGAGATCTTTTACACACTGACAAGAAGTGTTTAAGGGAAAACACTGAAGTGTGTTACCTTGGGAATATTGGGAACAGGAGACCACCTGTTGCGGGCTGAGGATTGGACTCTCACTGTTGTTGGTGAGGATTCGAATGCGAGCCTCCAGCATTCCCATTGTGGCAAAGGAGTAGCAGCTACCACATGATCCTGGAACAGAGGACAGCACAGAGATTTACATTGGGGTTAGACGACAGCACACTGCTGTGCACATCATTTTACATTAGTTTGTACTGTGGTGGCGCAGCAAACAATTAGTTCAAGAATATATTGAAGCACTGAAGGTTGCTAGATAGTCATCGTAGGCACGTTGCCACTGGAACAGAGGGTACTGGGAGATTACGGTGGTTCCTTACACTACATGTTGGGAACCGAATTTGGTTACAGGCCTAATGGTGGGCGGAAATCCTAGTTGGACCAATTCATGTTTATCGTCATAATGCCCTAAAAGGATATCAATACAGTCAATTTCTGAGGAGAAGATGCAGGAGAAAACAGCATGATAACCTGAAAAGTTTGATTGATTGACGTTTGACCCACAAGAGACAAAAGTCAGACGGCCACTTCACAGGCTGAAGCCTTCATTTTTTTATGTGCAGTTACAATTCAATCTCCTCCTGCATTTTCCCCTTTTAGAAGAAATACTATGGGGTCAAATCTGGGTTGCATGAGATATAAAAAAGGTTTTTCTGTTTAAGTTCAGCCTAGGACAAGACCGGACCGCACCTAGCCTCGTCCGCCATCTCCAGCTCATTTGTGGTGAAACGAGAGACGGAACCCACAAGATCCAGAGGACACATGAGGTTAAGGCAAAATAAAAAGCTGCACATTCAGTGGCTTTGTGGGGGTGCTATTCAAACACGCCAGCCCTCTCCAGATCCTTCAATCCAGCCCTGCAGAGGCCCTCTCAGACACTCAGCATGCATAATCTCTCCACTCACCCACTAGGCTGTGCAGAGACATTGGGAGGAGAGGAGAAAGCATTACTGAGGCAGACCCTGGGCTTCCAGAGAGGAAGTCAAAGTGGCTGGGAAGCGACTGTTCAGAGTCTGCCCTTATTGAAAGATGCTCAAGTGTAGAGGTGCTGCTTTGTGTGTCCTTGATCCAGAAAGTCGTTTCTATGTGTACAGATTATTCAAACGTCATCTCACAAAAGGCAAAAGCTTTCCAGGAACTGAGAGACTGGTTTCTTTCGCAACTGACACCCATGTTTTGGCAGAGTCCCAGGATCATGACATTTCCTCCATGTCAGCACTCTAGTATAATAAGAAAAACAATGTTGTTTCAATGTTTCTGTCGGACACTAATGAAATATCACCTTGGTTTCGGACAGGGCTGAGGAAGTTAACGCCGTTGACATCTCTCCAGTCCCAGCGCTCAGGTAGAGCTGCTGACATCTTGGCTACGTCAGCGTTGGCTTGGGTGGGGCGAACACGGCTGGAGTAAGGATATAGGTGAATATGTTATGAATAGGAATTCTGCTTCAGTCATTTGAAACAGTAAAACATCAAAAGCACAATTTTATTTTTAAAAAAACAAAAAAACAACACTACACGTGGAGATTAGATCAGTGTAGACTGCAAACAAGCAAGGTGGGTCTGATAGCCCAAGTAGTGTTTCAAAGATTTAACAAATGAGTTTATTTTCAGCAGATGTTACTATGCACAGGTCTGCCCCCCCCCCCCCATTGTCAGTATGTGAATATTGTCTGTATCCACACATCTTGGCGGACATGAAAGGCTGCTGAAACCACATTTAGAGCCCATCACACAAAAACTCTCCTTTGAAATCAACACAAAAACGGTATATAAGGAGAGTGGTAGATCCTCTGTATAAATGCAGTTTCATACACCTCTCCACCTACTTAACAGTATGGGACCCACTAGTCTACATACTCACATGGGGATACGAGAAGCGGGCCCCCCAGCTCTGTAGTGCAAGTCCTCTAGAGTGTATGTCTCATGCTCCGGGTAGGGGGCAGCCTTCCAGGAGCTCTGGACGGAGTTGATGGCGTTAATAAAGTCCGGGTTGTGTTTGTATGGCCTCTGAAACAGGCTGGGGAGGGAGGAGGAGATAGAACATGTAAGGTTGGGTTAAAAATAAAATCATTAAGTATTTCCCCCCCCCCCCCCCCCCAGATATACAGCCACATTGACATTGCAAGCAATTGCATGTTATGTAGGGATGCACAGATGCTGCTATCAGGCCAATTCAGGCTAAAATACAGTATTGTCTTGAGGAATGCCCTGTCTTGGGTGGGGGCTAACTTTGGAGATTTACTGAACATAGAAATATCACTGTTCTATACCGAAGCTATTCACCTGCGGTCGAAGAGGGGTCTGTAGTCTTTTCGGGGCGGTACTGGCGCAACTCTCTTGGCTACAAAACAGGCCCAATTGTGTCCCAGGACATCATGGACCCACCCTGGCATAGTCTGGTCACAGTAGCTGGTCACCTTACGGCCGTCCTCAGAGTACTGGAAAACAATTACATTTGAGCTTGTAGAGTAGTCAACAACAGTCATATTTTGTTCCAGATTTTTCATCAAATTCACTCAAATGTGGTCTCTCAGGCACCACTGGTCAGATTGTGGCTGGAGGTTGGATGGATGGTGCAGTTTGGGAACGCTGTTCTGGCAAATGATTCAAAATGAGGCATAGTCATTTCAGCAAATCCTTCAATCACTAAGTGCAAGTCAATACAGTTCAAATTGAACTGCACTCAACTGCAAAATGCCACGAGCCTGCATGATAGAGTACAAGTCCAAAGCAAAAGAATCTCAAAAGACATAAGTGAGGAGAACGTAGTTGTCAAACATGAAATTTATAGAAAGCAAGAGCAGACTAATAAGCCCCATGATACACTACTACTCTCATGACCCCAGTATCACAAGGGACCTCATCCCTGGTCATCTCTGTACTGAAGGACAACACCTCCATTAGGAAAGTGATTGAGGGGGGGGGGGGGGGGGGGGGGGCGGGTTGGGTGCATGAGCTAGAATCACATAGTCATGGATCATCTTGGTCCATACTGGGGGCAGGTCTTCAGGTTAACATGGCTGTGATTCTACAGCCCTCAAGAGCAAAATACTGCTCATAATTATGCCTCCAGTGGACGACGGGTGGGTGGAGTGATCATCTTACATAACGTCACCTTCTTAAACTAATGGCCTAAGTCATATTTTAAAGTTTTTCAAAAAACAGAAAGAACTGAACCAAATATATTGTTTTCTTTCTTCTGGAAGCAGCCGCCATCTAATTGCCTAAGTCACACTCTTGACATAGGCCATTATACTACCAGGGTAGGAACAGCATGATCTTTTCAATAAGGATGTAGGCAATTTTACCAGAGGTGGCCAGCATCATGAAGAGATGATTTAGGCAAAAAAAAACAGTTTCCTCAAAATATGACTTAGGCCATTAGTTTAAGAAGGTGACGATATCATGGACCCTGATTCAGTTGTACCAGCTCTCCAGGAGCAACAGTTAGTGGAGACCAGTCATACAAGGAAGTTGAACTTCATGTGACTAGGTCAGCTGTGCTGTGTAGGCAAGACAGGCCATCACACTTCCTTTAACAGAATAGCATGTGACTGAAGAGGAATAATACTAGACCACAAAAAAAATATGTAGTGCCTTGAATGCAACAGTTGAATGATGTAAGTGTTTTCGATAAAGGTAGCCACAGGCGTTCTGCAGTGAACCTAAGTAACCTGAAAGTAATTGGAGCACTTCCACGGCAAAATACGTTAATACATAAACCACAATTAGCCCTCAAGGTTAATGAACTTCATGTTGCTGTGCATCTTTTACCTTGAAGAAGCCAAACCATTTGTAGTTGTTGATGACCACCTCAAAGCCCTGGTTGTAGATGAGGGTGAAGAAGCCGGTGTTCCCCATGTCGTCTGTGGCCAAAGACAGTTTCTCCAAGGTCAATGTCACCACAGACTCACCCGTGGCTGGAGAGAGAGGGGCAATGCAACTGAGCATACAATGTAAAAAAGCAGAAAATGTGTATGTGCACTAGTTTCGGCACCTTTGTTTTGTTTCCCAAACTGGGGGAAATGGGAAATCACTGGTACTTCATTTACTATACTTTAACACTGGGGAAGAAATATCTCGGCACCCATTATCGACAAATCTCGTCAGACTTTAATCGAAGGGTTGGTGTCTGTGGAGTTAAGGGTCTCTTACCTTCACTGGAGCAGTTGATGGTCCTGTCGTGGCCTCCTTTAGACACCTGGAAGACCCATGTCCCCAGTAGGTCCTCATAGGTGCAGTTGGCAGGTGTGTCACCCAGGGACCCTTCCAGCCAGAGCAACAGCACACACACCAGCACACAGCTAACCCTCATAGCGACACACAGCTAGCTAACTGACACACACCACTTCAGTACCACGCAGCCAGATCCGCGTCTTCTAAAGAAAGCCTGTAAGTTTCCCCCAAATCCGTCGGGTTGTCTGTTAATGTGTGTCCGAGTCTGGGTGACGTTTGTGTCCTCTGCCCCCGCTTGTTAGCCTATTTAAGCAACCTGCTTGGGGAACTTTCTCCAAAGAGTCTAGCCTAACAATCAAGATATTTCACTTCCTACTCAGGCAACACAGTAGTATCTGGCACATGCGCACATCGCAGAAGAAATTGACTAAATGTGAGACACGCTCATTGACTCCCAGCCAAAAAAAACACCGTCTAGTCTGTAACTGGATTCGGACGAAGCCGGAAGTACGTAGGTGTGATATCTCGCTCTTCGAGGGGACATGTTTCGTTTACGCTTCCCTCGTCATAAAACCCACTGGCAGTTTGGAGCATGCGCAGTACAAGCGATTGAGGAAGAGAGGGGGGGAGATGCGCTTGTTAATATTACTAGGTTACCCGAGTAAGTGGAGTTTGTTCCTAGTACTGTTGTTTGGCTCTACCCGAGATTTACTCCATCCACGCAAGTTGCCCTGGAAAGAAAAACGTGCACACGCATCGAAATGTCAGAACTGGCCCCTTGATAATCAGAAGTAAATTAAACTCAGGTGTAATCTAGAGCTAAATTAAAGCTAGAGAGACCTGTCGAAAAAGACATTTTTATTGGAGTCTTCATGTGTTTAATTTAGGTGGCTAATGAAGGCTAATGATAGAAAAGTTACTATAGTAATACTGTCATACCTTTTAGAAGGATACTTTACAGATATCACAGCAAAACTATATTAGGCTATAATATTTATAGGAATATCATAGTGACACCATAGGAGATACAAATTACCATAAGGTCACTATAAATCCCTCTATTACAGGAATATTGTTTTTGTTAAACCAGGTCTAGTAAAGCAGAGAAATATGAGTAGCTTTTATTTACAGCTATGCTCATATTTCTCTGCTTTACTAGCAGAGCAGAGCAGAGAAATATGAGTAGCTACTATTTACAGGCATGCTCAATTTTCTCAACGTAGGACTTGATTATATGGAAACCTAATACGATAGCGTCATAAATCTTAAAGAGGCTGACAAACAGTCCAAAGGTGACCTGGTGGCTGGGGGGTAGCTTGTATAACATCTATGGTGGTCCGTTGCTGCAGAGTCCCAAAACTGCGTCCAACTCTGTACTTCCATCTACTTTGTGTAAACTGGACAATGAAGTCTTCTTCTCATATTTCTTCCTCATGAGCCTTGTCCTTTGTGCTGTTCATGTCTGCCACTTTCTAATCTTGTTTATTATATATATATATAATGTTGTGCTTTATTGATCCATGTAGGGAAATTCTCTCATCCTAAGGGAGTCAGATTGCAGGATCAGCAACAGAAGACGGCCCATGGAGCTGGTAGGGATTCAATGTTTTCTCAAGAGTGCTTCAGCAGGATGATGAGTGATGAGCACACTGCACCACACGCTAGTACTGACACAATGAAAAAGCTGCAATCAACACACTTTGCTTATGAAATATAAAAAAACCTCAAAGCTTTTAGATAGCCATTAATCTTGCCTCTTTATTGAATGCATGGTGTTAGAAACCTCAAAATCAAATCATTCAAGATTCAAGATTCAAGATTCAAGAAGTTTATTTGTCACATACACACACGAGGTGTGCAGTGAAATGTAAAGTGGCAATGCTCAGCAGAAATGTGCAAAGGGCAAATAACAGGTTCACACTATTTACAATAAAAAAAAACACAATATTACAATTAAACAAAAACCACAATATTTACAATAAGAGCACTTTATAAAAATATAGTAAAAAAGGGAAATTGTATGTATGTAATATAATATAAATTATAAATTATGTGTAGTCTTTACCTAAGTGTGTGTGAGTGTGTGTGTGCATAAGAGGGGCAGTGTGTGTGTCTTGGTGGGGGCCCTGGTGAGGTCAGAGTTCACAGTCCTGATGGCCTGAGGAAAGAAACTCCGTCTCAGTCTCTCTGTTTTGGCAGCGTGACTACGGAGGCGCTTGCCTGACCGCAGCAGCTGAAACAGTCCGTTGTTGGGGTGGTGAGGATCCTTCATGATCCTGCAGGCTCTGGTTCTGCACCTCCTGGTGTACAAGTCCTGCAGGGTGGGGAGTGTAATTCCAATAGTGCGCTCGGCCGAACGCACTACTCTCTGCAGAGCCTTCCTGTCCTGAGCGGAGCTGCTGCCAAACCAGGCAGTGATGCTTCCTGTCAGGATGCTCTCCACAGCTCCAGAGTAGAAGGACTGAAGGATCCTCCGGGAGACTTTAAATTTCCTCAGTTGCCTGAGGTGGTAAAGGCGCTGCCTCGCCTTTCTCACCAAATCATCGTCAAATGTGTGTACAATAATGATTATATTTAAGAAGGTGCATGTAAATGATCAGCACTCCCAATCTTAAGCTACTAGGTTAGCTAGCGAGCCAACTCACATGCCATCAAATCAGTCAAGATTAGCTTAAAGTAACGTAAAGTAATAGGAGGTTTCTAACGCTGTGCATTCACTCAAACAAAAAGGCAAGATTTGATATCTAAAAGTATTTGACAAACCTAACGTTACAAACCTTAGGAATCAGTTTGGATAAATGTTTGCGGTTTGTTAGAGTTCATAAAAATGCAGCTTTGTTATTGGCTCAGGTTGATCATGTGATGCAGTGTGCTCATCGCTTGTGTTTGGCTCATTGCAGAGAAAGGTGTGCCGGCGACGGGCAGCCTTGTAGGAGGCCTTAGTGAGAGAACAGAAATCCCTCAGGCTTGCTGACACAGGGATTGAACCAAGGTCATCTGGTTGAAGGGAAGACTCACTACTCACTTTGCCACACTGGTGCCTTTATCACTGCCATTTCACAGCTTACACATGTTGACTTTACGCATTAAAGATTTAATCAAATAAAATGCAGAGGAGTGTCAGAGATAGTGGAAGAGATGGATAGGCGGTGTGATGAAGCATACTGCAAGAAACGACTTAGTTACTTATCAGTCCTGCAGCACTCTGGGACTGTCCAATGTGAATGAACTTAAATGCATGTTCAAACCTTGACCCTAAAGACACTGTGTGTGTGTGTGTGTGTGTGTGTGTGTGTGTGTGTGTGTGTATACCCAGTCTGATAGGTCTGTAGTTAAAAGGCTTATTTTAGCCAATGGGCACTTTAGGGAAGTGCTGGAGGCTTTGATCACCATAGTAACCATGGCAGAGACTGACTAATCTGCTTGACAGACCATAATAAGCACTCATCTGAAGAAGGGACTGAAGAGGTATTAGTCATGTAGTCTCATTACTGCCATTACACTGTCTGTGTCTGTGTGTGTGTGTGTGCGTGTGCGTGTGTGTCGTGAAATCTATGTGGATGTTAGTGTGTGCACGCATGTGTGTGTACAGTACATAAGTGCATGCATGTATCTATGCATATGGTGTGTGTCTATGCAGTAATGCAAAAGAAAGGAGCAAGAGATGGAGAGAAGGAGGAAGAGAGGGATGGTGCTGTGAATGCTAACAGACTGATGCTCTCTCGAAGAGTGACTCATTGAAACCCCATGTTCCAATCTTGATACTGTTCTCACTTCCGCTGGCAGGAAATGAAAACTCAAATGACTTTCAGTTCTGCTACAGTAAATTTAGTCCTTGCTTGCTTGGATCCCCCCTATCTCTCTCTCTCTCTCTCTCTCTCTCTCTCTCTCTCTCTCTCTCTCTCTATCCCCCATATCAGTCTCTCTAACCTCTGATTTTTGCTCTTTCAGTCCTTGTGCTTTTCTCCCCCTCACCTTCACACACAAACTCAGCATCTGTTTTATATGTGCACTATGTGAGCATAGGCATGCCTACGTCTGTGTCTCCCGTCTTTGTATTCCCTGCACACATTTCCTCATCCTCCACCAAATAAAAAGTCACTTCCTTCCCTCCGCTAACCTGCAGTGAATCTTCCTTTTAGGAGGTTGTGAAAAGTAGCAATCAATTCATTCAGACACAGATGGCAACGTCTGACTGGACAGTACTGTTGATGAGTACCGACAGTTTAGATCTCCATTCATGCTATAGCAGCTGTTATTATAGATGTCCTCCATCAGCAGCAGCTATTGGAGCCTATTCTATATATATTATTATATTAGATATTATATTATTAACTGAAATCAGCACTCATGCCACTACTTGTTTAGCTGCTGTCCAAAGACTGACTTGGTGGAAGAAGAGTATTTATTATATGAATTCTCCATTAAAACACACAACACCTCCTAGCTGTTCTAAAATCACTGCCTGTCATTGCTCGTGCAAGTTACGCGCACATTGATCAATCTGAAACGGAGGCAAGGGCTTTATTACATTCAATTGTAGTTGTGGGAGGAGCCGCTCCATCAGAGAATTTGAATGGAGTCCTCTGAAGTGGCTCCTTGCCCACACAGGGTTTACATAGGCCCCATCTGAATGACCTAGCTCCTCGGGTCAAAATGAGTATATGCAACATGTCGATTGAGCGCTCTAAACAATATTTATAGGAGATTTGTGGTCACCATCAGCATTCAGGTTTTGTTCCCCAGTTTTCAGTATCAGTAATTGCAAAAAGGCAAATTTCATCCCTGAAAAGTGTGATCAAGTAATTTTGGACATGAAAGGAATTTGTACAATCTCAAAATGCTGTGTCTTTATTGAAGAGGGTTGTGTAGTATAATGACGCTACTTCTGGTCTTAAAATACATTAATAATATAAAATGTCCCATAACAATTTAACAGTAAAATAGTAAAATAGGTTGTTTTAAACCACAGTGAAAACAAGGCTTGTTTATGGTGCTGTTAGTGCATTGGCAGCTTGGCAGCACTGGTGCTTAAGGATATATTGAAAAACTCTTGAGATGCAGAGGCAAGCCTACTGACTATGTTTGGGCAGGTAATCAATATGCATACGTGCGTGCGTGTACACACACACACACACACACACACACACACACACACACACACGCCCACCAGAGTCTCTCCCAGGAGCCTAGTGAACTAGTTATAAGATGATTGAGCCTGTGTGTGTGTTTGTGCACATATGCGTGTGTGTGTCCCTGTCCCACTTGAGTCCTCCTGATAACAATCCATTTACTTCCAGATTGTCTTTTCCTCTTAACTGTTTTTTTCCTGTCTAGCCTATCTCTCCACTTTCCTTTTTTCTTACTGCCATTTTCTTATTTTCTTATTTCCTTTTCCTTCTTTCCATTTTTTTTTGAAGTGGCCTCTCAGTGGGCCATCTACAGCAATTTCATGCTGAATCTATTGGAGAGACCAATAGTGGTAGTGAGAGGTGGAGAGAGAAAGAGAGAGAGAGAGTGAAAGTGGGTGAGTTGGAGAGACCACGAGAGACAATGAGGCGACGAGAGAGCGAATGAAACACGGCAGGGTAATCTCATTGTCTCGCCCTGTATGCCTTCCCAAATTGAATGAATGAAATGTATTTTGGGTTGATTCATAGCAGAGCCGTGTCACTCTGTCATATTGGCTGCCATGTCACTGTAACTGAAGGGTGAGGTGGATGAGGAAGGAAATATCATTGCCACAGTAGCTGTCAAGGAGCTGTCTATCAGCTTCCACTGATTGGGTTCAACACAGGTTAAAGACATAAGCATTTATCTTAACTGTTGGATGTAACATATATTAAGTCAAGGTGAAACAACCACCTTTCACCCTTTTCCCCATCATTTTTAGGGAGTATCTTCCCTGTCCTCCCTGTCCTCCCTGGGCCTTAACCCTTAAGTTTTATAAAATATATCAGTTTCAAAAATTCATTTCTATCTTCTCCAAGAGGATTGCTGGTTTTTGCTCATGTTTTTCAACATATTCACTAAAATGACATTGTGGTGAAATATAGCATGGAACCCAGGAAAACTCTTTTTTAGTTTGATCTACAGTATGTACAGCATTAATGTCTATGGGACGGTTGGTTGCTTTTGTTGGTGGGTCCCCATGATGAGAATAATATATCGTATCCATGAGTATCCTATTTGATTCACTTATTTGTCTTAGCTCTTGTTTATTTGATTTTCTTATTTGTCTCATTTGTTTAAGAAAAGTAGGTTGCTAACTTATTGCACTCTTACCTTAACACTAGTTCTGCTCTTAGTTGCTTGTTTAGGAAGGAAATGCACTTATGATTTCTGCTGACTAGTAGTTTTCTTGCCTACCTATGTTGAATGCACTTATTGTAAGTCTCTTTGGATAAAAGCGTCTGCTAAATGCCTGTAATGAGCCTGATTCCCAGGGCTTATTTAGACTGAAAACTATGAACGATCCACTTACATGGGTCCTTACATCTAGATACCTGAACATGGGGAAATTATTGACTTCAGACAGGGAAAATACAAGAAGGTAAATTCCAGGTTTTTTTTAATAACGATTTCAATAATGATTCAAAGGTACTCTGTAGTACACTTACACAATGATTTATCAATGGCAAGGAAACAAAAGCAAAACCTTTTTTTTTAGTTTATTTTTGCACCACATCCCATCTCCTGTCTGACTCCGCAGCACTGCTGTATGTTGGTAACACTGGCCGGAGGTTTCCAGAACTCTGTTATGTCCCAGAAACAAAAACGAGAAGAGGACTGTGTCATCATGAAGAGACAGACGTTGGATATAATGAATATGCCCTGACACTTTTCAACACAGTGGTTCATCTTTAAGAACAATAACTGTACCTAGGGCCTGTGTCCAGAGAGCACCTATTTTATTACGTGGGCCAGTCAGGATCCAAATTCAGGTCAGTCAGTCGATCAGTCGGTCAGACAAGGTGACTGACTCCCTGGGGCTCCCACATCCTCATTTGGTCAGAGCGGCTTGTTGACTCTCCATGCGGAAGACCGTCCATGCAGCAATGTGATAGTGTACTGATCCATGCAGAGGAAAACATCAGCGATATCTCTGTGTTGCCAGCAACCGTCAAATGTGAAGTATGAATGCATCCTGATACTGTAAATAGTTTGTATGTTTATATTGGACTCTTGATCCCAACACCAAACAAAAATCTCTCACCTCGTATTGGTTGATGCTCACTGTCTCGCTAATGAGTGTAAGCTTTGCAAATGCAGTGGCTAATCTATGTGTGACAAAAAAATATTTTTACTGGCAAATATTTTTGTTATAACTAGATAGAGCTAGTAAAGCTACAGAAGAGTATTAGGGCCAGTTTAGACAAAGAAAACTAAAAGAAGAAGAGGATTTTTATAAAATCTTTAAAAAAAACTTGAGAATAAGTCAAAATTTTGAGAATAAAGTCAAAGTAATGAACAGATGCAAGAGGTGGTTACACCTGTGTGCAATCCACAGAGGATATGTTGTGTCAAGACACAATAAGGTGTGGCGCTCAGGCGGGCGTGGGCAATACAGCACCACAGGTCCCAACACGCTATGGCATATGGATTCTTATGACAAGCTGAATGCGCTCAGTGGGAGTAGCCTATCAACATGGATAGGCTATGAATTGTCTTGACTTTACTCCCAAAATTTTGGCTTTATGCTTAAAATACTATAATAAAAAAAATCCCCTTTTTTCTCATGCCCCGGTCCTAATGCTCTTCCGTATAAAGCAGTTTTGCATAAGTGTGGAATTTATTAAGGTAAGCCAATGCTAAGAAAACACTTTGGCTAAGAGGAGACTATGTTACTGAAAGACGGCTACGCTACTGGAGTGTAGCTATATAGCAGAGTGGATCTATTCTTGACATTGGGTGAATGTTGTGGTTATCCTGGTTATTCCAGGACTGTAGGAACTTAAACTACACTTGATGCTGCACACCTAGCTGGGCGCCGTGGGACTGGACAGCATCTGGACTTGGTTATGAGGAGAACTCAGAAAATGTCTGAAGCATTAGTTTTGTCAAGACTGTTGAAAGTGCAGTTATGAAGATGCAACAGATCTAACCTTTCCATTTGAAAACAGGAAACAAACGAAGCATACCCTGTAGAGTTCCCCAGTGGACATGCAGCCTAAAACATGACATCATGCTTGGTTCACGTCCACAGTTTGAAGTCTTGTGACTGTCTATCTCTCGTTTTTCCCACTAGGTCTTATCTGTTGTGACCAAAAAGCCTGTGAACAAGACCCCAGTTTCAGTGGCAAACTATTACAACTCCAAATTGGCCCCCAGCACCATTTGAAGTAGATTAATTTAGTTATTAAATCTTTCTGGGAGTGAACCATCTTGCCTGGTACTAAGTTAATTGCCCCACAAAAACTATTATCACCTTGCACTCCAGGCAGGTTGAAGCAACTGTTCGATTTGTAATCAGTCCAGGTCTGAGTCTAGTCGAAGGCTAGTTAATGGGCATAAACACTAATCCAACAGAGAAAATCTGCCTGAGGCATACATCCACAACCCCCCACCCCCACCCCCGCTAGAAAACCAATTACAAACATATTTTCCAAACAGCTAGAACCATATATTCTCACATTTTACAAAGCTGAATGTAAATATTAAATATTTCATCAAATATTAACATAAAACCATCTTCCATTATCACACCAATATAGCATCAAATTACATTCTGCAGTTCCGGACATCAGAAAAAAAGCAAAACCCAAACAACAAAACTCAAAGGCTAAAAAGTTATGCTCTATAAAAGAAAATTGTCTTTCACCTGGCTATTAAATGTCCAAAAGGTTGGATAAACACTACAAGGTCTGCTCAATGAAGCCATCTTTCTCAAATTTACAAGAACAAGGTGCTATTAAACAAAATGTCATGACTTGAAATTTTCACCCCAATCTTGGGAATTTATATGAAGTGGCTCATTTGGGTCTGACACTCAAATCTAATTTTTGTAATGTTCATCCACCCGGACTAAGAAATGTGTTAGCACATGAAATAACCAGTTGAGAAACAGTATAAAGTTGGCACTAAGTGGAGGAGTGTCAGCGACACTATGATGAAACCCCACTGGAGTCTGGGCCTCATCAGCTGGGCTTACACTCCTATTCAAGACTAAGACTTAAATAGTTTTTACATAAGGTGCTGTTCTGCAAAAGATTTTAAATAACAGGTCCCCAAGATATTGGATATAAATAAGAATGTGTTATAGTCATTCAGCCTTGGGAAATAAGGGCAATAAAACACTGAAGTACTAGTGTGAGTCAGTCTGAATGTAAGAAGATGAAACAATTCTCAGGATGACTGATTCATGTAATTCTGTGCTACTAGTGATTTTCCTAATGTCTTGTGGTGGTGGGTGACAATTTTGGTCCTGGTCTTAGTTTTGGTCGTGGTGCAGCTTTTAGCAAACAATCACCTATAGGGCTGTTTATATTTTGGCAGAATGATTTCAAATTCTTGTTGCAGTGATGGTACTTTTCTGTCTAAATACTAAATGAAGAAGAGGGTTTACATACTCAGTGGAGGGATTCAGCTCATTCCACTGTTAGCTTTACATCGATAGTCATCTCCTTTAAGTAAGTTTTTATCATCGCTTATCATCATTTTTATTTGATCAAAATGAGGCCCAAATCAACCACTCCAGTGAGCTCGGTTGTGTTAGTGTTTCCATAGATCGCCCCCGTTTTGAAGAGATTGGAGCATAGCACAGTGCCTTAATCTATATGCAGATGAGCTGTCTTTGTCTAGAATGAGTCAAATCTGCTTTCTAGTCAGGTCGGCCACCTCAGCGTTCCTGAAAAACACACAGCACATATTATGTTTGCTCACAAGCTTGTTAAGTAATCAGTACAACAGAATTCAACAATTAAACATTATAACCTTGATTATCTCAAGTGAGCAGTAAGAATGTAAACATCACTTCTATAGGCAACATTCATCTCCTTATTGACATCTCTAACACTACTGAAAATAGAATCTCATCAGAATTAAAAACAGGGATATAAGGAGGATTTTTTGTTTATGTTTGTGCGCACAGCAGTAATCCAAACAAGACAATCTATAAAGAATAGAAAATACAGACAGCATAAAACCATGTTTTCTGACTTGCCAAATATATCAACCACTTAACTATGTCTCCCGTCATGCCCTGTGAGGATAGCTCTATATAGTATGGCATGACAGCACAGTTGAGTTTGGTATTACTCTCTTACAAATAGAAATAAGGGATGAATTTATATGAATAAATATAATTCACAAACCCACTATAGGCAATATTGGAAATTCTGCCACTTGCCTGCTCTGTATGTAAAATACCAAATTCCCATAGACACAGACTGGCCTGCTTAACACATTATTCCACTTTCACATAAGCGCTCAAGAACTCTGAAACCATCTAAATAAACAAGTACACAAACTCCTCTCTTACCTCAAATCAATATAATACAGAACCTCATTTGTTTCAGTTCTGTGCAATACAATCTATACTGATAAACCTATAATCAATAGTTTTAGTCAAATGGCTGAGGAAACGTAACCACATATCAAAACACGAGTGCTCTTTACTCAGTTATAAAATGCAACATTCAGATCAGCAGCTTGAGACAAACATACAAAAATACCGTTGATTTATAAGACATCTAGTTTCCCTTTCAGCCATGCTGTCCCAGAGCCATGGGCTTCATCCAAACCCCCATAGAAATGTAATGTTCAGGATACTGATGCACACACATGCTGGAATGCTCGGTACAGTGTAGTTTGCAGTCTAAATGCCTTTAGTTGGCTTGTATATCCCACAGTTATGCACACCCCATAGAGCACACTTTTTAGCTCATTCTCCTCATTCAGTATAGCCGCTTGGTTTGGAAATAATTAGTTCACTCTTAGAAAGGATGCGTCCATTTTCAGCACCTCTCTAAGTGTAGTTTAGGACACATCTTGTGTTTTCAGTCGATCAAGCACTAATGGAGATATATGTTGTTGTTGTTGTTGTTATTAACTCCTACTACATATGTTGAAAGGTAATACAATATGTGTAAACATTGATATATACCAACAAAAGTGCTCAACATGACACATTATTTATAAGAGCGGTTGGATAAACAAGGTTTGAGAGTCTGTGGCAGGGGCTTGAACGGCCAACGACAAGGTTCATCTAGCCTGCCCTGACAGAGTATGAGATCAAGTGTAGTGTTTACACAGTAAACATGGTTCTGTCGTCTGTATCAAGCTAAACAAACAATCAGGCAGGGCAGGGGGGGAAAGTTGTTCCATCTCACAGGACAGGACATAGCCAGTCAAACTGCTAAAGCTCTCAACCACCGTTTTTTGTAATACTCTATTGATCCCCAAGGGAGAAGTCGTGTGCCTCTAGGTCAGAGGTCAAGGTCAGCTATACACAACAACACTCCTAGAGCTGATAGGGATTCAGGGTGGATGCTTGCTTTCACAAGGTATTGAACCCAGGTCCTCCAGTTGCCCACAGTCTGCCCAATTTTGCGATCCAAAATGTAGTAAATTGTATTGCACTCTTTAAAATGCAGTAGTAAATAATTGTCATGGAAGGAATCATGAGAAACAGGCCCCTGACCAATTTTGGGTCCTGAACCATCATTTAAGGAACCAGGGACTAGAGGAACCTCTTGATAGCCAGTGGAATGGTTAAAGCCCTGAGTATTGGTTTATGCCTTTTATTTAGATCCAAATGTATAATAAATGACCTTGGGTCTGTTTTCCTCCGATCAGCAGAGCACTGTTTGGATTAAGTCTGTTGGAGCACAGGGATTACCAATCCAATTCTTTAGAGTGCATTTACTAAAATATGTCAGCCAACTGCATTTTGGGTCGACATTATCATCAGGAGATCATCTTCCTGGCTAGCATAAGATATTACTCACATCCCTGCTGCTTACTTTAGAGTTTGGATAAAATGTGAGGGGAAATAATTATGAGCAATAGCTTCCTGTGATCCTGGAGGTAGGGTTAGAATGAGGAGCAATAGTATTAGTGCAGATTGGTCACAGCTTGTCAGCAAACTGTCCTGTTCATATCCATACAGCCTATTACTACACACTTGATATGGAGTATGGATTAGGCTCCAGGTTCACCTGGTATCAAAACTCCATTGCAAGTAAAGATGATTGTGCCTAGATTCAAATGCACCCAAGACTGCCTGGGATCTTATTTTGCCAAAATAATACAACAGATACTATTAAAATCAGTTTTAAATCCCTCGTGGACAAGTTTACATGTGTGTTTGAAAGTGGCATCAAGACACTATCTAGATACATATTGTGTCTGCATGGTTTTTCAATGCCACATATAAATGAGGCCATAAAGCTTTATGGCCTCATTTATATGTTTGACATTTTAACTTTTCTTGTAATAACGCAATCCCCAAAACAAGCTTGCTGAACTCTCTAAAAAACAAATTTTCCTTTTAACGCCTATATATTTATTAGATCCTAATTAGGTCATGTTTGAATCTAGCATGAAATGATTTCACAGAATTGAGCCCTTAAAGAGAATAAGATAGTAGTAGCTGTAAGTGTTGATCCTGTCTTTTTCTGCACAGGCAGCATACAACTGTCAAGAATCACCCAAGGGACTGATAACACACAGCTCAAGTGCTGAAGCAAGCTCCCTGTTACACCCTCAGCACATTATAAACACTGTGTCAGTGACAACGCACAGACAGTAGCACGTATAGCTCCTTCCCAGAACATCTCAAAAATAGCACTAGTACTTTGACAACAGGTCAGGGCCTAGTCTCCCAAATGTAGATTAGCACTATGAAGGCAAGGATGCACTTTGAGACAGAGAGCAATTTTGTCAACAATTACTGCCAACAGTATTTTTAATTATCCTTCTATTTCTTTAGCCCACTATTTTATCTGTGTTCATTTGATCCCTGTCGTAGGCAATGGTGTCCATCTAATTACCTCAAATGTTGCTTGTGTGTCTCTACCTTGATTCATCTGTGGGACTTTTTCAGCCAGGGACCAAAAATAAATTGTACTCTCTTGCCCTGGGATGCAGAATCATTAAAGATATTAATAGTCACATAGAGACCCAAGCTTCATTTTGCATCCTAACCCATAGATTACCAAAGGGCATAAGGGCAACATTGTCAACAGGAGATGGTCTTACCATTTTGAGGCTTTGAGGAAACCAGGCCCAGTTTGGTTCTTCATTAAACAGCGCAGATCTCAAAAAACAAAAAGCAAAAAGTAAATTACACTGCACAGCAGAAACAAAGTTTGTATCTCACACTGCAGCTAAGACATCAATAAATCTGATTCCAGTCTGATGGGGAGTTTATGTCAAAGATTGAACTGGAACAATATACAGCTACAGACCCAAAGTGAGAAGATATAATGCGATGATAGCGAATCGCAACCTATTTGCTACTGAAAATTCATAAATGCATCCCTCTCATGAACTATAGATTTTAGAGAAACTGAGAGGAAAAATAACTATTTATCTACCCACCATCGTCTGAAATTTGAACAAATTGCCCACTAGAGATAACAGAAGGACAGTGAGGAACAAGAATGTAAGACATTGTTTCTGATTTAAGAAACCCCTCAGATGTGCACCATGAATACTTATGAGTAGTATTGCTTTTACGTTGGAAAATGTGGAGTATTTATATAGAAAATACCCAAAAGAATAAAAACAGTTTTACATACTTTTCTTTTTCTTTTTTTTTTACGAAACCACTTATTTTACCCACACGCTAGTTAGCTATACCCTCCCTAACCCCTTTGGCACAATAATCATTAATGTTAATTATCATTATATTGTTGATTTACAAGACGTTTGAATAGGAATGGTCACTCACACATTCAGCGTAGTAACACAGTTTTTGTAGTAGTAACACATATTGGTACTGTATGATGTCATAACATAGTTTAAAAAACATCTCTTGATGTACTTTTTTTCCTTTTTTCACCTTTGTTGATATGTAAATGAATTTACTTTCATCTGGAATAAAACAGAAGTGTCTTTGCATGCCCTTATTATTTACAGAATCACTTTGAGTTTGTTCTTGTTGGCTACCATAGAGCAGTAATACTACACTCACAAGGAGATGTCAAACTATGTCTTCAGAGCAGACAAATGCTTATGCTTTGGAAGTTATGGAGATCATTATGGACCATAATACACAGGCAACATTCTGAAGCATTGATAATGGTCAATTTTATCAATAATTAAAACTAAAATAATTATTATGTTATGCGCATTCATTTTGTCATATATAACAATCCCTGTCCTTGTTGCAGACGATATTGCCCATCTTCAATGTCTCAAAGGTTAGTGTATGTTATGTATCACAACTTTTGGACTTTTCTCATTTTCATTACCTGTTAGTATTTCTGCTCTAGCCAACTCAGTGTTTTCCTCAGTGGAGGGAGCTGGCACAAAACCAAGGCCCCATTTCTCCAAAGCATCTTAGTGAGAGTATTTGAATATTCTCTTAGAGAGAGTTGGTGCATGTCAGCACCATATTCCATTTAATATAGCTGGGATAAGCTCTTATCTCAAATATTAAAAGGATAAATATGATATTGTAGGTTTTTGCAGTATTTTTAAGTTCTGTTTCATTTCACATTTATGATTGGGATATGAAAGAATTTATCCTGAATTGATCTTAATCTTGATGTTAGCCAGTAATATACTGTGCATGTAAACACATTCAGTGTTACAGGTGTCATTAATGCCGGTGGAGACTAGCCCCCTCTGAGGGGGGAAAGGTTCTCTCCCTGCTTGAATCTGCCAGCAAGCATATCAGTTGGATGTGTTACCAATTATTCCCAATCAAAAGTATTGCCTTGGATTAGACAAAGTTACATTGGTGTCCTGTAGGCACCTTGCATGGACAACATTTCATGGCCCTGAGATCTAGCCAAGCTTCAAATAATGCTCTGTTCATAAAACAGGGTCTTTTAGAAGTACAACGTTTTTGCCGGACACTAACAATTAGCACTCAGGTCAAATGAATGCCAATAATCCAACTGGACATTGTATCACTAAGACAGTTATGGTAAAACCAGGCCTGATCTTGTCAGTCCCTCCTCTCCCTCTTTCTAGAGTCACAGACAGAGAGGTACAAAAGGTTTGGTCCCAACTGCTTCAGGAATCATGTAGAAAATATACATTCAAACTTCTGAAGAAAACAAATTGAACGAGTAGAAAATTTCAAAACAAATACTGGCAGGATGAGAGAAAGGAGCGAGAGAAAGAGGGAGTGAGGAAAAGAAAGAGCTGTGCAGGGGCAGTGGGAACCATGGGTGAAAACGATAGAGGTTGAATCAATAAAAAGATGCTGTGTGAAAAACGTTCTTCAGAATAACATACTGCATGGTATGTTACAACAATGCACTTTTGTCACCAAAGAAAAATCCATAATCACTCATATTTACATTGTTTATCCGGTAGAATATACATGTGTGTGTGTGTGTGTGTGTGTGTGTGTAGTGTGTGTTCGTGTGTGTGTGTGTGTGTGTGCGTCAGTACCGTTCATTGCCGCTGTGTCATTATCCTAGATTCACCAAACACTCTCTCTCACACACTCTCTCTCTCTCACACACACACACACACACACACATACACAATCTCTGATTAGTTGATAGCCATGTTACCTTAAGGCCACTACCCAAACCTACATCACGACTCTAGACTTCTAGAGAAAGATTTCTGGCATTACAGACACCAAAACACTGGTAAGTTATAGTGGCCATTTTTGTAGTCCTTGAGTCCTCACTCTAAACAACACTAAAAAAAACTACAATGCCGGCGCCAGGGTCTTATACTTGCACCTCACTGAAAACATGTAAACACAAACACAGCAGACTGTCACCGTTTGATGACCTCACAGACCATTCCTCGATGACTCCTTTCCTTCACAGTCTTTCCTTCACCAAGGGACGGCTGGATTTCAGTCTATCCATCTTCACTTCTCACAATGACCCATGTTGTTTTTCAGCCCTCCTCCTCACTCCTGCCTTTTTCTTCACCTGCCATCCCTCCCTCACAGTGAGGAGGAACTCTGGCTGTAGTTTCTGAGGGTCAGTCTGCTGTACCTGGGTGAAGGGGGAGACGGGGGAGGGTGGGATGGGACTGGGGGGAGACACAGGCCCGTCTCCGATATAATGGAACTGCTGCTGGATGCCAGGGAATCGCGGAAGGGTGAGGGGGGGGGTCAAGGCCATCAGCTCCTCTTCTAACTCCGCCCTCCTCAGGGGGGAGTCGGTGAGGCAGGTGACCAGGCCTCCTCGCACAGGGGAGAGAGAGGGGGAGGGCTGGGGGTGAGGAGGTGGCAGAGGGTAAGGTGAATGAGGAGGAGGGATGGGGTGGGCGAGGCAGCTACCCCTGCCCCCCAAGCTAGACTCGACAGGGGGCAGGGGCTGGACATCAGCATAAGTGGTGAGGGTCGGGGCCATTTGGATCTCACGGGGTAATAGATACGGGTCAGCAGGGTGCGGGGAGGAAGGTGAGTGTGTGTGTGCATGCACATGTGTGTGTGAGTGTGTTGGAGAGGGTGAGAGCATCATGCTGTTGAGCTCAGTGATATTGGCAGTGAAGCGGTTTACAACACAGCTGATCTGATCCATCAGTGAACCTTGAGACTGCCCTGGGTTCTCACACCCGGTAACCATGCAACCGTCCCCCCCGGCAACAACAGAACCAGAACCCCCACTGCCACCACTGGAACTACTGCTCATGTACTTCGGCATGCCAATCACCTGGGGCTCCTCCCCCAAACCCGCCCCCAGTCTCTGGCTGACTGTGCTGATTGGTGATGGGGTCTGGGGCCGGTAAGTGATTGGGTACCTCTCTTCGGCTTCTGAGAGCTCGTACAGGGTCTTGTCAGTGCCTGTGTCAGGACGGGTGGGCAGGGAGGGCATGGAGGGGAGGGAGGGCAGGGGAATATGGGGGGGCAGGTCCCCCCCTCCGCAGTAGCGTCCCTCAGGGGTTTTGGAGAAGGGCTTGATGACGGCTGTCTGGTTGTTCTCCTTCCTCTTGATGTGGAAGGACAGCCGCTGCCACAGGTGGTTGCCACGGGAACCGCTGCGTTCCGTCTGTGCCCACGACACCGACTTCCCGTTGGAGCTTGATGAAAGGAAGGAAGTAGTAGGAGAGAGAGAGAGGAAGTGGAAATGGATTAGTTAGTGTGGAACAATACGGTTGTTGGGAAGTAGTTTCACTACATGTGGTTTCATTTTACATTTTGCAGTAGCTTCTTGGTAGCTCAACTAAATTGTAAATGTATTTTCAGTTTATATACAATCATAAGATAATATTCCTTCTACTTTTTCCTGTGAAGAATCCAAATTGGGTTGGTTGGTTGGTTGGTTTGGGTTTAGGTCCAGACTGTAGCCTCTGACAGTCTGAGTGAAGGATGACGGACATTACATTGAAAAGAACATTCACTTCTTCCTGTGACGAACCCAGACAGGCTCATTTGGTTTCCATTCATATACAGACTCACTTTATTTCAAATAAAATAATTGTTTTGTCAACATCCTAATCATTGGGATTGTTCATGTGATGTTGCATTGTATAATACTGTAGATGTAGATCTAATCATTTCAGTACTTTTTCTATGCAACTTTAGTTAACAAAACTATATTTCTCTTGCGGGTAGCTTTGCTATAGTTCTTCCGTTTAAGTGAAGTAATTGGCTTGTAAAACTATACTATACTAAAACTAAACTAACTAAGTTTTTCTTGGCAAATACATCAGCTTGTTTACTCATTAGCTATGCAATAATTTAGGTTATATAACTTGGAGCACAAGTTACAGGTTTGGTTATATTGTGCAGCAAATGTAAACTCACTACCACTCAATTATTATTATAATATTAATATATTATATATATTAATATATTAATAATGTCATTCAGTAGGTTCAAACTCCTTCACACAGAGTCTTGACTACAACAGACTTGAAGACAAAAAACAGTTGAGTAATTTCAGTTTCAGTTCAGTTTCATTACAGTTCATTTTCTGTTCTATTTTTACCCAACAGTATGTTCTTCATCTTTCTCTGTCACTCTCCTGCACTTTTCCCCACTTCCCATCACCACCACCCCTCCCCCCACGCCCCTCCGTCCCTTTCTTCCTCTCATCGCTTTGTCAGGTTAATTAGTGTGATTAATCTATAGTGGAACTACACCACACACCACCGTGGCTGTGGGTGAAAATGACCCAGGAGACACACACACAGACTGCATGACAGTCACACACACACACACACACACACACACACACACACAGACTGCATGACAGTCACACACACACACACACACACACACACACACAGACTGCATGACAGTCACACACACACACACACACACACACACACACAGACTGCATGACAGTCACACACACACACACACACACACACACACGATGGATGTACACGATGCATACATGTCTGTATGCTGCATACACACACACACACACCCATGCTCATACAGTCTGGTGCTCTGATCTTCAATGATCCCATAGATCCCATAGGAAGAGCCAGTCTCTGGCGTTACAGGAAGCTGGTCCTAGCCTCAGGCCAGACCTGCTAGGCAGTGACTCGTGGAGATACATGTCATCTCCACGAGTGCTTGATCTGTCTTCTCTTACAGATGACATATGAACTTCTGAGGCTGTTTTGAATGTCTGTCAAGGTAAATCAGCACATCTCAAGTAGTTGGAACATTTGAAACCACAGACATACTTTCTTAATATAAAATATTTCACATTGGAAACATATTCAGATTTAAAATTCTGTTTGTCCCACCATGAAGTCTGCTGACTTCATGTCTGTCTGCATCTGTTCATGCTATACTATGACAGCATGTCAAAGGCAACAGCCTCCAGCCCTGCCAATTACCACCACACACAGAGGAAGACAGGAGGAGAAGAGATGGAGAGGGGAGGAGAGGAATGAAAAAACGAAGCTGGGAATGTTCCTGACACGTCTCATAAGGGGTGTGATTGAAATCTTGCTTGCCAAGCGGGGTGAGCTCGAGTAACCTGCTGACAAACGAAAATGTCTTCTTGTCTTTTTTCTCTCCTTTCATTCTAGCAAGTGGCAGTTTATCGCTCCCTTTGTGTCCTTTGACCGGTTAGTTGTCACTGTAGATGAATGGATGGTCTTCAGCTGGGCTTGAAAGCTATTCATTCTTTCCTTTTACTACTATTAATTTCACCTTCTCTCTCTTTCTTTTCCATCATTTATTTTCCACACTTCATCTCTCTCTCCCTCTGACTTCTCCTGTCTCTATGACTTCTCTATCTGTCTCTATTCCATTCTACTCTACTACCTTACCTGCCTTTTTGCCGGTTCCTCCCCCTATCTGTGTCTTTCTCCATTCACTGGCCTCTTCACACACCCCTCTCTCCTCTCTCCTACTTTACCTTGCTTCCATTAGGCCATTGTCTGCAGTTCATGTTAGGGTCAGAGGAACAGTCAGACAGACTCAGGGGGCTCCAGAGACTCAATATTTCAGAGAGCTCCACCACACACACACACACACACACACACACACACACACTGTAAATGATCTAAAAGAGGGGCCATTACTGAAATGGTCCCTTGCACTGGTTCTTAGAACTGACCAGGCATTAACCTGGCCACCAAAGCTGTAGCGTGTCACACACACACACATACCTGAGTGTCTCTCCAGCAGAGCCCCGGCGTTTCCATAGGTTGACCATACTAGAGGAACGGCTAGCGGCCGAGGATGATTTGCCGTCGCCCACATGCATACGCACGACTGTGCTGGTGGTAAAGGCACTGCGCACGTTACGCTCCGGCTTGGCCAGGATGATGTACACCTGATACAAGATAAAACACAAAGATAGTGTGTGTGTGTTTAGTTTAGAGGGACTCTTAAAATCTGGGAAAATAGTGAGTGAGTAACTACTAACTGTGGATCTTAGCTCCAGCCTTACCTTGGGTGCGAACATGCAGCAGAGGGCCACAGGTGGCGCTGAGGCTGACACTGAAGCACATGGTGATAATCTTGTAGTTGGAGCCAAAGTAGATGGGGACAAAGGCCAGCCAGATGATACAGGTGGTGTACATGGTAAAGGCTATGTACTTAGCCTCATTGAAATTAGCTGGGACGTTACGAGTCTTGGGGAGGGAGGGAAAGAGAGAGAGAGAGAGAGAGAGAAATGTTGTTGAAACATCTAACGTATAGTCTGGATTTTGCCTCAAATGATGAATCTGTCTTTACAGTCTTTACTTTATTACCCTCACCATTAGATAAGGAAGTGATTTAAATGAAAGCATGGATTATAACCCAACACCAAGTGTGTGTTCTGTTGGTTGGTTTTGTCACAACTGCTGTGTTCATAAGCACTGCCAGGTATATTGGGTGCGTGGCTTAGAGGACACGTATTTATTTTCAATTGCCAAAACTACATCTGAGTTCAGCTAGCTAGTACCTTGAAGGCATAGAAGGTGCAGCTGAGGATGAGCAGGCCATTGTATCCCAGTGGCGCCACCACTCCCAGGTTAGTGGTATTGCAGATGAGGTTGACCTGGCGGATGCTGGGGTAGTCATGGATCACCTGGAGAGACAGGGCAGGGAACGATGGGTCTATGTTGGACAGAACCATTGATAGAAAGCGTGGTAGTGCTATGTGCACCATGGTAAACATTAGAGGTGATGGTTGCAAATATGTAGCAATAGAGCCACTAAAAGAGAGTTTGGACAAGAAGTACAAATATATTATGAGACACTGCCATCCATTACACTGCCACTGTGAGATGCCCAATATTTTAAATTCTGCTTGCGTAGAATAAAAACAGTCTCAGAGCAGGACTGTGGGGCTGCTGCTGAAAATTGACCAAACTGCATAAAAAGAACAAAAATTCTGGGGCTGCATTAATAGAGCTTCCAACAGTATGAGACCTAATTATGTACTCATTGATCTACTATTTGACACTTCGCCATAAAACATCAGTGTGTAGAAAAAGAGGTATCTTAGATGATTCATAATTATTAATTTCCATTATTTTTCCATGTTGAAACAGCCAGAGTTAAATTCTGCAAACATAGGGAGGTCACGAAAACATGAAAAGGACCAAACCCATTCAAACCCAGGACCTTCTTCTTATGAGGCGACAGTGTAACCGCTGTCGTAAATTGGATTTTTCCATTTCAACTTCCTAACTCACTCTTTCTGTCTCTCTTTGTGTCTCTTGTGTCTGCCTGTCTGCCTGTCTGCCTGCCTGTCAGTCTGTCTGTCAGGCACTCACCTGCACCTTCACACAGACAAACTCAGACACACCTACCCATTCACACACTCACAGCCTACCTGTGGTGGCTCCATGAGAAAGAGAGCCACTATGATGCCCAGCTGTAGCAGTATGAGCAGGAAGCCAATGATGAGCTGAGCGCAGGCAGACATGAAGCGAGGCTTCTTTGTACAGATCTTCTTCTTGCTGCCCGCCAGGATTCGTGCTATGCGGTTGGTCTGGGGTCAGATCATAAACAAAACATAGAGCATCATAACCCTTTTGATAAACAATGTATTGAACACATCTATACTCTGGCCCCCGTGAGAAACACATTAATAAGAAATAGGTGCATGTAACTGGGGCAGTAGTCAAAATACAGCCACTGTTAAAGTTACACTTTTGCTGGGATGGCACTGCCCTCACTGCATGAAATACCCTGCAGAGAGACTTGAAACTAAAGGAAGTGGTGACTCTTAATGTGTGTAAAGCAATAGTAAGATCTAGGGAAGGTAAATCTATCTGTAATTGTCAATGCATTTTGTAAGATGTTGCCCATGCCTTTTAATTGTACTCCAAACACCTACCTGGGGGATGAGGGCAGAATAACTGGTTGGAGACAGGTCTATGCCTCTGAGTGTATGGCACCCAGTCCCTTACGCCGTATCCCCCATTTCCCCTATATCCCCCATATGCCCCCTCTTAAGCCACTATGGAATTGAATGGATAGGAATCTATGAGCAGTGTGGTTTTTTTCCTGTTCCTGTTTCTTTCTGATTAGCTCCTTCTTTCCATTTCCACTTCTCTCCAGCCCCCAAAGCTTTTCCCTGGCCCTCACCCAGGCCCCAGCCCCTAGGGGCCATTGGTAACCAGGGCAGAGCTTTAGCTCATGGCTGGTGACAAGCCTATACCCAGTCTTGTGAGCTAAATGATTTCGTCGCTCGCCCTATGCACAGGTCCTCCTCCCCACACCTCACTCCGATGTCACTCCCGCTCACCCTCAGCCGTACCTTGGTGACCAGAGCAGAGTAGCTCATGGCTGGTGACAGGCCTATTCCCAGGCGTTGGAGGTAGCAGTGGATGACGTAGGGCTTGGCTATGAGAGTGAAAGTACACAGGTAGCCCAGACAGATCCCTGCCAGTATTATATAGCAAAGCTCCCTGCTGGACGATTTCACCACTGGCGTGTCCCGAAACCTGAACACAGAGACATACACACACACACACACACACACACACACAGAAACACAAGCACAGAAATCCACATATCTGTCCAGTCTACATTACATTGTTCTCCTCATTGCTATGTTTGTGAAGACAGAGAGGAGAGAGATTTGTTACCTGATGAAGACTGCGGTGACAAAGAATGTCGCCATGAGGCCCAGGCAGGCAAAGACCACAGCAGCAATGGGCTCAGGGTCCCCCCACCGCAGGTACTCAACTGGGATAGGGTCACAGCCTGGGGGAGGGGGAGGGGTAAATAAGTAGGGTTTCATATTGGACCTCAGTGCCGCCTTGACAGTCGACCATAACATCGTCTTCCTCTGCTACCATCACCTGTGGGGTCCCTCAAGGGTCTATTTCAGGGCCTATCCTCTTCTCCATACTCCCACTGGGTCTTATTATTCAGAAATTTGATATCTCCTTTCACTGTTTTTATTTATTTAACCTTTATTTTACCAGGTAGTCACTTGAGAGCAATGATCTCTTTTTTGAGCAAGACCTGGCCAAAATGGCAGCATTTAAAAACAAACAAACAAACATACAAGACACAAAAACAGACAAGAACATAAAAGGCAAAGTGGCGCAAGGGGATAAATTTGAGCTGGAGCAGACAAGATTGAATGGGATTGGGGGAGATTGGAGGGTAGGGTAAAAAAGGTAGGGTAGGAAAGGGGAGGGAAGGTGAGGCTTTGCTGGAGGTTGCTGGGGAGAGAAGGTCAAGTTAATGATATAAATATAACACCACATTATACAGTGAAGCATCGACATACTCTGTTACGCAGACGATACCCAGCTCTACCTCCCTTTGAAACCCAGTGAGCTGTGTTCCCTAAAGAGCCTTTGTGATTGCCTTGAGGACATCAAATGCTGGATGGCAAAACAATATTCTCCAGCTACATGAGAGCAAGTCTGAGGTTATCTTATTTGGCCCCCCTGACTCCTTTAGAAGTATCTCAAACAGCCGTAGATATAAACAAATAAATGCAGTAGTAAAAGGTAGCATCTTTCAGCTCAGAAATACTGCTGAAATCAAGCCAATCCTCTTGTTTCATGACCTGGATGCTCGTCCTGTCTTGATTACTGCAACTCCTTGTATACTGGTGTTAGTCATTCATCCCTGTCTCACCTGCAGTTAGTTCAAAATGCTGCTGCACAGCTTCTAACTGGCACTAGGAAGAGGGACCACATTTCTCCCATATTGGCCTCTCTTAACTGGCTCCTATTGATTTTAAGATTTTGTTGTTTGTTTTCAAGGCACTGAATGGTTTGGCACCTTCTTGTGTCTGTATGATTGCTCTCTCTGTGTTTTGGTGTATTGTTCTGTGTATTGTGTACTGTCTTTTGTATTGTTGTATTGTTTGTCCATCATGTCGACTCTTTCAGTTATTTGAAAGTGTACAGCACTAGTCAATGCCAGTTGTATTTAAACATGCTTTATACATAAAGTTGACTAAAGCTGACTTCTTTGTATGAAACTTTTAGTAGGACTACATTTCTAAGACATATTTTTCTCTCTTTCACTTGCTTTTGTCCTCTCTTTCTGTGTGTGTGTGTGTGTGTGTGTGTGTGTTACCCTGAGTTTATAATCATTTCAATAATAAGATTTGAATATGGTATCCATTACACAGCATGTCTCCTTCATCAATCTACTGTTGCCCTCGAAGTCAAGATCTCACTTTTCCTGCCATCTTTGTTTCTATCACATTGTCTCTCCCTTCCCTCCTCCTGTTTCTCTTTCCCTCCCTCCCCCACTCTCCCTTCCACCCACTTTGCTTCTGTCTCCCTCCATCTTCCCTTCCATCTCCTCTCCCTCTTCCCTTCTCTCACTTCTCTGTCCTCTCTCTCTCTCTCTCCCACCTTCCTGCCCTCCCTCTGTTTGACTTGCCTCTCTCCCTTCAGCCTGTCACTGATTCTCTTTTTTTCTTGCAATATGTTTTTCTACCTTATTCTCTCCTTTCTTCTCCCTCTTCTGTCTGTATTCCTCCGTTTCTCCCATCTTTCCTCTCTCTCCGTTATTCCCTCTTGGTCTATCTTTTCCTCTCTCACCCTCCCTCTCTTTCTCTATAGTTGTTTCTCCATTATTAAATCCCTCTCTATTTCCCTCCCTCCCTCTTTCCCTCCATCCCTCCCTCTTTCCATCTCCGTCTTCCTCCTAGGCGGGGAGATAAAGTGTCATTAATTAAAGGGACAGTTCTAATTACGATCTCTTGTAATGCTCACTGAAATTACCACCCGGCTGGTCAGCCTAGACATAGCACACACACACACACACACACACACACACACACACACCTCAGAGACAGTAAGGGAGACAGAGCAGTCATTAAAAGGAATGAAGTAATTGAATGACTTTGTCTTTAACACAGTCAATAAAGTTTATTAAATCAGTGATGTAGTTAAGTTTGGGGGCATAAACAACAGCCTAATTGCTGAATGGGAGCTATGGGGCCAATAAAACTGAATCAGATGGATGCAGTCTGGGGAGGATGCAGATTGCTTGTAGGGTTTAGTCATTGCAGCTTAAGGTGACATTTTATTAAAATTGGCTGAAATACAGCTAAATGATCATCTAAACTGATCATCTAAACTGAGGTATTGAGCATTGTGTCACACCATGCTGCATAGAAAACATACTAATCAGTCTATCAATTTTATATCAAGACAGGAAATGTGCCAATATTCCTGAAAATTCACCCCATTACTGTCGGCGTATACAAAGAAAGTCTCTATAATTTTAAATGCCGCAGAGCCACAAATCTCAATGAAGCTGTCCGAGATCATGGAAACAGCATGTGACAGTGTGTAGTGCTGAACCCTTTTCTAAGAGACAGGAACTGCTGTCAGGCGTGGGGATATCTCTAAAAGTTTAGGGTGGGAGGACACTAAGGAACTTTGCTGAGACTTTAGCTGCAATTAAGCCTGCCCACATACGTTAAATGTCGAGGTTGAAAGTCCCTCAGCATTCTTCTCTCGGGGCTTTCCTCAAAGCACCTCAGTCTGAAAACATTGACTAGGCTGGAAATGTTGTATTTAATTAGTTCTTAGAATCTGCAGGAAATCTGACCCCAAGTCAAACACTGCATTGAGGGGAGGGGGAGGGTTTAGTCAATATAAAGTTTCTAGGCAAACTCCTTCAAACATTCTCAAACTCAAACTGTGGAACTTAACTGATCGGTGGAGAGGCTCAAAGCCCCGAGCTAATCCTCCTTTTTTCCACTCCTTGCACTCTCCCTGGCTGCTGCTTGTGTCAGAGTCTCTATTCATCTCAATCTTTCTCTTTCTCTCTCTCTCTCTCTCTCTCCCCCATTGTTTCTGTGTCTCTTTGTGTCTCTGCTGCTCTAGGTCACTCTTTGCTCATTCTGTTTTTCAACAGTCTTTTCTTATTGTGCTCTCTCTCCCTCCAAGCCTTTCTATTGCTCTCTGTGGTTTTCGATATACGTATGTCTCCCCATTTATCTTCATCCCTGCCAGCTGAGACCCTGCCCTATCTCCCCCGTTCCCCCTGTTCTCTCTCTCTCTCTCTCTCTGTCTACCTCTCTCACTCTTCTTTCCTTCCTTTTGGCCTAAGGGAGAGAGATCAAAATGTCTGCTGGAGGAACAGAGCAAGCAGTTTGTTTACACCTCATTATTACTGTTCCATACAGCCCCATTGGGGGCCACACATAGCGCTTATGATGCACATGTACAAGACAACAAACACACACACACACATGCAGTATGGATAAGCCTGCTCATGCATTTCTCCTTCCTCTATCCACTGTTTCTCTTTCTCTCTCACTAGTTTGTTCCCTGTTTTACTTTAAGGATGCTTCTATCTCTGGTAAAGTAGCTAAATCAGAATTTCCAGCAGAGCTGAGTTCATGTTTTAATCATGGAGCTCGGTGAGGAGCTACGCAGTATAATGAGCAGTTGAAAGCATAACAGAGCAATACTCAACGGCTTCGAAAGCAATGGAGGGGAAATACATTGTCATTGCTGCTGAAAAATATTTGCATTGAAAATTGCTCTTGATGCAGAATAATTAAAACATTGGTGACCATGTCAGTAACAAATTAAAGGGATGATAGAGGGGAGGGGAGGGGAGGAGAGGGAGAAGGTGAAGAGCAGGCTCTGTCTTTCTCTGTTTCTCTCTCTAATATAATTGGTGGAGGACTTAATATTAATAGGCTCTAATAGTGCACGGCGTCAGGGAAGAACTCAGCTGTCGCATTCTGAAAACACACCATTTATCCTATGACCCTACACACACACACACACACACACACACACACACACACACACACATCAGTGGCCATTGTAGCGTTTCCTCCATGTAGCAGCCATCACATATTTGCACTACAGAGGTTTCCAGACAATCTCTATACAGAGGACTTTCTTCGCCAGGTGGGAAGACCTCTGAAGCATACGTCAGATCATTAGACACATTTTTTGCGTTTTTTGTCACACTGTTTTTTTTCTCGCCTGCGCCCATTTGGTATTGGGTGACTCGCCGTGAACTTGACTGCACCTAAGTGGGAGGAGAGGCGCAGTAGGGGGTGTGTCAGTAATGATCAAGCAGCACAGTGCAATTTTGGTGTCAAGGATTACAGGGGTTTGCGTCACCCGCCTGCTCAGACCACGTGAAGAAGCACACGGCGCGAAGCGTAGGCAGGTTCTCTGCTATTTCTGTGGCTTTACCAAGTGATGCGCGCATGAACAGATCCTATTCAAAAGCTTACCAACCGTTTATTGTGGATGATATTTAAGCCAATTTGACTCCCGCGGGAAGAAATTAGATACAGCATTCATCATTCTTACTATATACACATGTGGCTGTGGTGTGATTGACTGACATAGAACTGTCAGTATGCAGCATGAGGACAACACTGAAAATAATTTCAATATCCCCATCTTCATAAAAGGCTTACTGATCGGTTAACTAAGCTGGGTCAAATAGCGAGTGGGCCTTCTCATGATAATTTGATCATCTACTGTCATCGGTGTGTGATGCCTGTGTAATACAATTCCATATTATTACCTGGATGTTTTGGCAAACAATATAACTTGTCCTTTAAAATATGAAATACTAAGCAAAAAACAAAACCTTCCATACTTTCAGTGGGGATTGAAACCAACACAAATGAAATTACCATAGGTCGGGTGGCTAGGAGAGGTGGCAGGGTGAAAGAAGACTAGTATACACATGCATACACACAGGCAAGCGCACACACTCACACACACATGAAAGCACGCAGACTGACCTGTGAGGTCGTCAGTAGGCCAGGAGCCCAGGTCACAGGCTTGGCAGGTGTACTCATCAAACACAATCTCATTCTCTTTACAGGGAGTACAGGTCCAGCAGCAGCTCACCTCACCTTTACGGATCACCTGGAGGGGGCAGAACACACATGTGTGTGTGTGAGGGTGTGCACGTGAGTGTGTCTACAAGGGTGCGTGTGTATATCACCTGTATACACATGCAAATGCATCCATACATTGATGTACATGCTTACATTGATGTACATGCCAGCTCACGTGGTAGCATTACTGTATCTGTATTAGTGAGCTACCTTGATCTGGCCCTTGGCACAGGGTTCACTGCAGACTGACTTGATCACGCTGTCTTTGGTGGGCCAGATTTCATCATCATCTATCTTCAAACCTCTGTTGTCCCAACTGCCCACATTAATGTAGTCATAGTAGTCCTTCCCCATCTTCTTGAAGTTCATTATTTCATACCTGGGGAAGAAAGACACACACAGACAAGGACACACACATCAAAAGCATAAACACACAGTGTGGAAAACAGAGAGCTAGTTTACCATCTTTTGTGCTCACTGTTCTACATGTATCCTTTCCTATAAACAGTTCCTTAAAAGTCTCAACATATAGTACATATGTGTTGGCAACCATTTTGTAGAAGTCCTGATACCTGAGAAAATATTCTTTACTGTGACATATCTGGTGGAGGTGCCTCTTGTCTATCTGTATCAAGACCACACCACCTCATGAACGGTCACTGTAATGTAACGTTTCTGCAGAAATAAAAGTCTATGGCATCATGCCTACCTGCCAGGCGAGTCTCCATTCTCATCGAATAGGATTCCCTCCCCAGACACCCCTGTAAAGTTGGTTTTCATCAGGTACTCCAGCAGTGTAGAGCCATCAATAGGTCGCATGGCATCACACAGGCCCTTCCACCCAACAATAGAAACGAGTAGAATGATCATTCAAACTGGCAAATTCTGTCATTATTTTCTGAATCTGCTGAAGCTGAATCCTGTCCTTTGGGATTCGACCTGCTGGAATGGACAATTAACTGCATACAATGGCCAAATATACCAGGCCAAGATATTATAGTCCATGAGGATGTTCATTCTGTTCAGAGATTATACAAAATAATACATTTCAGATTTGGAACATAATTACTGTCAAGGAGATTTAAACACAGTCAAAAAACAATGAAATGTCATGGAGTGTATTGTTCCATCCATCCATCCATCCATCCATCCATCCATCCAACTCTCCATCATCCATCCATCTGTCCGTCCATCTATCCGTCCATCCATCCACCCATCCCCCCATCCATCCAACTGATCCATCCATCCATCCATCCATACAACTCTCCATCACCCATCCATCCATCCATCCGTCCTTCCGTCCATCCATCCATCCATCCATCCATCCATCCATCCATACAACTCTCCATCATCCATCCATCTGTCCGTCCATCCATCCATCCATCCATCCATCCATCCATCCATCCATCCATCCATCCATCCATCCCACTCTCCTTCCCTTGCCCCCTTACCTGATAGCCTGGGCAGAGTGTCTGTTGCATGTTATGGAGGCCGTGTGCCATTGAGTAGATGGCATTGATGACGAACCCCATCTTCGTGTCCTGTGCATACTGCTGCCGAAGAGAGTCACGCTCTGCAGACGTGGGCGGGGGCGCGGGGCGAGGAAGGAGAAGAGAAGGGCAGGTACATCAGAGCAATTTGTTATTTCACGTTTATATTCTGCATTTATGAAACACAATCAGCTTCTTTCTAACATCAAAGCCCTTTCTGTTTCTTCTCATTTCAACTCATCCTCCACTTCCCACCTCTGCATCTCACACCTCTCTGCCTCTCTTTCTTTCTTTCTTTCTTTCTCTCTTTCTCTTTCGCTCTCTCTTTCTGTTCTGTTCATTTCCATTTCACGTCCCCTTTCATTAGAATACAGGAGACACGAGTCCCTTTGAAGCGGCGCTCACACTCCGGTTTGACTATGAATAGGGGGAACGAAACAGAGAGAAGCAGAGGAGGAGATGAATAGAAAGAAGGAAAAGAGGGTACATTCACAGACATAAGGGATATCTCCAGATGAACCAACATCTGTGTGTGTCCATATGCTGTGTGTGTGTGTGTGTGTGTGTGTGTGTGTGTGTGTGTGTGTGTGTGTAATATGCAATAAATAAATGCAATAAATGCAAACTGATCTTAGCTTTGTTATGTAGACCGCCAAATAATGCAGCATCTCTCTCTCTCTCTCTCTCTCTCTCTCTCTCTCTCTCTCTCTAATGGCTGTTTTGATAAACCATTTGACGTCATAATTGGCCATGGTCAAAACACCTGTTTCACAGTCTGACTCAGAGGGGTGTGTGTGTGTGCTTGTATTCATGCCTGTGGAGATCTGCCACCAACCGTGTTTGTACACAGGCACAATTGTACTTGCTGCTCTTACCTGTGTGTGTGCATGTTTGCATGTTGTACCTGTATGTTTATCTATGTCTCTACTCACTGCCACAGGTGCGGTTGAACTTGTTGTTCTCCTGTGGGTGGCCTTTCAGTCGGCAGTGGAAGCGGTGCTGCCAGAACTCTGGGAACCAGGGGTTCCTGTGGTTGTTGTCTGGCCGAAGTTTAAGGTAGTAGTCATCAAACCACTTCACATCAGCAGACTGGAGCTTAATGGTAATACCGCCGGCCGCTTCCCTAACAAAGCCGTCTGTCACATCATACCGGTCTGCCCAGCCATCACTGCAGAAAAAGAGAGACGCAAGGAAAGAGAGAGGGAAGGGGGAGGGAGGGATGAGGAGAGAAACAGAAAGATGGATCTGAGCAACAAGAAAGAGTTTGGCTAAATTGTACGAGTGGTGCCATGATTCTGCCCCGTCTCTTGAAGAAGTGTTGACTGCAGTAACAGACGAGGACTGTGGAGCTAGTATAACTGACACTTAAAAAAATGTGAAAAATATGAGACAACATACAGTATATTTCATCAACTAAATTCATTGCATTCAATAAAAAAATATTGGGTTAAGTCTGCACATTTTGTGACGAGAGACTGAAAGTGTTTTCATTTTGCTAATTATCTTGATGTAAAGTGCATTCACCCACAAGCACACATACACACAAACAAAGCTGCACTCATAATTTTCATTGAGAGGATTTCCAATCACGTAAGCGTGTGTGTGTGTGTGTGTGTGTGTGTGTGTGTGTGTGTGGTCAAGCTGTGAAGTCACCAGTCACCTCTGTAGAAGAAGGTTTGGTTCATCCCTTCACCCCAGCAGACTATTACACACACATTCAACAGGTATGTCTGCCTGTGTTGCATTGAAGGTCATGAACTGTGTTGACAGTCGGTCACCAGTTCAAGTCACCAGTCCCCGGACCAGCTGGGTAAATGTGCATGGGGAGAGGGAAGGAATATTGCTCTCTCCCCCAGCTAGTGCCTAGTGCTAGTGCTAGGTAGTGAGCAAGGCACTCAACCTCCAATTACTGAAGCTGCTCATTGGAGACAGGAGGTTGCTGTGGTTGTGCTTGGCAGTTCCTAAGTGTGAATGTGTGTCTGTGTGGTGCAGAAAAACAGCATATGTGCTTTTTCCTT